>JAAXCT010001964.1:0-108122 GCA_012490785.1 Eragrostis nindensis
TGCACCAGGCATCACCTGCGGAGGAGGTCGGACTGTCGAGGTCCACCCGGGGTCGGGTCCGTCGTCGTCGTCGAGGGCCGGTGGCGCTAGCGACGTCGCGGGGGCTCGTCGGGGAGCCGTCCCGCAGCCGAGGAGCGCGACCGGCGACCCACGTTCGGAGCGCACCCGCCGCGGGGGTGCCAAGACTCCAGTATCTGGCACGGTCCGGCTGGGGACCGGACGTGCTAGTGAACACGTCGGAGGGTCCAGTCCCGCTGGCCGACTCGTCGGAGTCGAACGCCTGGCATTACATGACCCAGGAGCTCTCCAACACACCTACAGCCGGCTGGACGCGATCAGGCGTCGATCACGGCGGAGGTCGACGCCGCGAAGGAGCAGGTGATGAACGCACGGTCCCTCTCGAGGTGAGCGAGAGGATTCCCTCTTTTTCTCTTTTGTTTTGTTTTTTGTTTTTGTTTGTTTTACAACTTCTTTTGCCGTTCGCAGACTTTGCTTGCAAACAGCAAGCTGAAGTCGAACTTCGTCCGCACCAGCTGACGGAGTACACCGCACGGGGTGCGGAGTTAGCGAATGCCCTGCCGCATCTCTGACTCCGTTCACCGCCGAGAGCCGAGGCTGCCAAGACCGCGACGAAGGCGGCGGAGGATGCGGAGAAGAGAGCCGCGGACGCGGAGTCGGTGTTGGGCGACATGGTCGAGCGCACCGAGACGGCGGAAGGGCTGGTGCGGACTCGGGAGCAAGAGCTGCAGACGGAGCGTGACCTCCGAACCGCTGCCGAGAAGGCGCTGTTGGCAGCCACTCTGTGCGCCGAGATCGCCGAAGGCAAGGCGGCAGCGGCCGAGACGGCGCTGGGCAAGGAGAGGGAGCTCAAGGTCGCCGCCCAGTCGTCGTTGACCAACGTGACAGGTGAGCTCGAAAAGACGCAGCGGGAGCTAAAGAGTAAGTTGACTTACTTCGTTCTTCGGCTCATTTCGATGTGCTAGTGTTCGTTCCCTTTCGGTCGGGTGACCGGTTTTGTCGTTCTGGCCAGACGCACAGGAGCTCCAGGAGCAGTCGCAGCAGGTGCTGGCGGACCTCGACCTGCTGTGGCAGGCCATGGAGATCGCATGCAACGAGGTCGGGGTGCCGCGCCCACCGGACGCCACGTCAGTGATCCCGCAAGTGGCCAGGCTCTCCGCCTACTTCCGAGTGCAGGAGGGGGACTGCCTCCGGACCGGGGTCTAGCTCGCCTTTGCCGTGGCGAGGAGCCACTACGGGGATCACTTCAAGATCGACGTGCTGGCGAACGGCTACGAACCTTCCTGCAGCGAGGCCGACTTGGAGCAGATCGAAGAAGTGGTGGTTCCTTTTGCGCGCCGTCTTGCGGATGACAACCTGGATATGATCCCTTCGCGCCAAGGCGAAGGTGAAAATTAATAGGTTAGGACGTCGTGGTCGGACTCGGGCCCGTGTGGGCCTTATTTTGTGAACAAAGACACGGGCGTGCGCGTCCGTTTGTTTATGTGAATTTTTGCTTTTTGCAAGTTTTTCGTTCGTTTTGCTCTTTTCGCATGATGATTCGCCTCGAGCACTCGAAGTCTTAGAAGATCGACTTGATTCCGACCAGCCGCTCGGGCCGTCTGTTGGTCGTATCTACGCACCCACTTATATACCGCAAGAGCACGGTGTACAGTTGTAGTCTTTTTCCCCTAGAAGAGTATTCCAAGGTTTAATCGAACCACAGAGACCTATGGGAATTAAGCAAAATCATCAGTAAAAGAGTTAGCCAAGCTTTCTAGTGAGCGTGAGCGTGGGTTTCAGGAAAACAGGGTGTTGTGCCGATCGGCACAGGGGATGTGCCGGTCGGCACCAAGGTGAAGTTGTCCGAAGTGTTGTCCGAAAAGCCTAGGAATAGATTAGATCATGGGGTAAGTTAGCCAAGTCTGCTAGTTGAGATCGTAACCAAAAAGCTTAATCAAATAGCATCATAAACGGGATTACTCAATTATTGATAACCGAAGATCGGTAGGTCGAAGCCCCTTTCCGGAATGCCCTGTCACGACCAATTCGCCGTAATCGGTGACCTCTTCCCACTCTACACATCACCTCAAGGATCATCGCGTATGCATTAGCGGCTGTTGAGGTACGGAGGCAACGTGCAAATATGGCGCATTACAAGATCCCAATGCTACCTTAACCACAATGGAGATAGTGAGAGATTGAATCTCTCACCTCTTATTGCCACCACAATTAAGATAACATCTAATACTTAGTCGTCACTAAGCGTAGGAACAAGTGCATGTAAAGACCATAAAATCCAGGCAATCAATAATCAAAACCATTCATCCACATACTCAACCATACTTCGATAATACATAGTGCAAGATACATCACCATCTAGTAGGCCTACCTTGATGGATCACCTCTTTAGCACCAATGGTTCTTGATCAACAACTAGAGAACATGAAGAACGGGGCAAAGCCCCGGTGGCTCTAAACTTACTAGCTGTGTTGTCCCTCTGGCGGCGGATCCCGAAACCCTAGGGCTTTTACAAATTTATATAGGGCTGTACATCAGAAAGGAAAGGATTCTCGGGAAAAGAGTCCTTGTGCCGATCGGCACCGGGCTGTGCCGGCTCGGGTTCCTCCCTAAGTCGGTTCCGAAGTCCTAGGTAGCTTCCATGTGGACCTTCCAATCAGTTTTCTTCGAGATCAAGTCTTGTGTTGCTCTTTCAAATCTTTGAGTACCTTTTATCTCTTCGTGATGAATATCTCCCAAGATTGGTTCTGATAACTTCCTTCTAGAATAAATTGAATGGTGGGCCAGCTTCGGTAGCCTTGGAGTCCCATGTGCCGGTCGGCACATGGCTGTGCCGATCGGCACAGTGGGCCTTTTCTGCTGGTTCTTTTCTCTTCAGGTTCAGATCAGCCTCAATGTCCAGAATGTCGTCCTTTTCATCTGTTTCTGCAATAAAGCTCCAGAACGACATATATACAAATATGGTGCTATTATCAAGGGTTAATGGCCTATAATGATGACATTTATGCTCTAAATAAGGCGCAGTTGGCATATAAAATGGTATGCTAGAAATCGCCAACAGCTCCCCCACACTTAAACCTTTACTCGTCCCGAGGAAAGTCAAGAATGAAAATCAACTCGCATATAGTCACATCAATCATGAAAGTATTTCAAATCTACACGAGCTGAGTATTTAGTCATTGTGTGATTAAATCAATTTAGTATTCAGCAAATATGTTCACAATATGGGTATCGAGCATGAAAAAGCACTTCCCAAAGCAAACCTTGAAAATATTCAACTTGATGCACATGACTTTTCCACTTATGTGAATCACCAAAAGGGTATTGTGAGCAAAAGAACTATCCTTCTCAAACGATCAAGTCAACAACTCAACTTCAATCACTCACCTAAAAATCACTCAAAAGCCTAGCCTACTTTATCGATATATGTATGTGTAAGGCCATATGAGTAGCTTGGTGAGGAATTTCAAGGGAAAATAGACATAAATCAACAACATATTGCAAAGTTAAGAAACAACTCTAATTGGTTTTACTGAGACTTGTCAAGAGGCCATTAAGAATTGAATTGAGAAAGAAACTCACACCTTTAGAATAGTGGACATATACTTGTGTGAATGAACAATCACAAGTAGAGAACGTAATCTTTTTAAACAGGTGACAAAGCTGTCCCTTCTTCTTTGCATATCTATCAGAAACTTCCTGGCATTTTCGAATGATATCGAATGCATGATTGGAAAAAGAAATTCTTGGCTATAGATAATGAGAATTCAAGGGAATTCACTCTTCCCCCCACACTCAAATTTTTGCTAGTCTCGAGCAAAACAGCACAAGGTACAGACCTTTTTTTTTCCCTTTTTTTTTTCCTGTGTGTGCCGGTCGGCGCAACTGTGTGCCGGTCGGCACACAGTCTGTACTTGCCAATCTCGCTCTGGATTTTTCGTTAGAACTGCTGTGTCAGATGTATAGCCAAGAATACAGTAGGATGTGGTCAAGGATTGATATATGAATCAAGGATTTTGGTTCTCAAGTATCGGATACTCGGCGAATTATGCATAATTCCAATGCGGTAATTTGCATAGCTCGAGTGGAAATAAGGCTAGAAAATCAACACGATACGCGAAAGATGTGGCCAATTTTCCAAGTCTCATACCCTAAGAATTAAATCTTAACCGAGCTCAATCATCAATCATAGTCTCTACTTAGCGAAGGCTTAAATTGAGTCTCATATATTTGGCATTGGTAGGCACAACCGAATGATATGGAGTAACTCTAAAGCTCACAATAAGAACATTTGAATTTTATAAAGAAACAGGTACTAAGTCATGTCATCCAAAGTTGATCTTTTTGTTAGACCTTGCATGGGAATTTTGAAATGAACTACGCCACATATGAAGTATTTGCCGAATACATTATAGTGGAAGTTCGAGATTTTATTTATGCTCAACATCGCTCGATTATCATTAACACTTCTCAAGATAGACATACATACTCGTATCATTTTTCAAATAAAGCATAAAGATCATCATCATATTGGATTTGAAAGCGCGGGCTACATGGTGATGTATCATTCTAAACATACTACTAGCACACTTGCATAAATAAAACTAGACTACTAGCACACATGCATAAATAAAAGCACACGAACAAACTAAACACACCCGATACATGGTTTCCCAACCTGCTCACACACACATAAGTAAATAAATAAAAAGAGAATGCGAAAGGGAAAGAAAAACGCAAACCGGGAAACCGATACAAGTTGTGCCGTACACAACACTCTACCCATCGAATGGAGGTGGCTGCGTGTAGTCGAAGCCGTAGTACGCCGCCTCCAATCTCCCGAACTCATCAATCATCGCTTCGTTGTTGCTCCGCATCGCGCCTGTCAAGTTGTCGATGCGTTCAACGTATTGGACGTTGTTGTCGATGTATCGATGCATAGGGGCAAAGTTCGCCCCCGGAGGACCTGCAGGAGCATAGTAGGGTGCCCCCTGGAAGTGCTGAGGGTAGACAGGGGGCATACCGAAGTACCTGGGGTTGGTGCCGGTCGGCACCTGACCTGTGCCGGTCGGCACAAAGCCCGTGCCGATCGGCACGGGTGCCTGCTGCGCTGGTTGATGCTGCGCGGCTGCTGCCGCGTCCCAACTGTCCCAGTCCGCCGCTGCGCTCGCCGAAGACTGGCCGACGACCTCCTTTCTCCCGCGCTTGGTCTTCGTTACCTTGTGTCGCTCGCGGAGGTCGGCCTCAAGCCAATTCCCTCCGTCGATCTTGTTCGGGAGGAAGAGGGCGAGCTCGGGGCAGGGAAGCTTGATGCCGGTGCCGCACACGTAGTAGCCGAGCTTTGCGCTCCCCGTGATGGTCTTCCCGCGCACCATGGACTCGTCGATGAGCGCGGACCTTATCCGACAATCATCCTTCATCATGAGGTTACCTTCGGTGACTTGGAAGATGATTGTTTGGAGGTAGCCTCCAAAAGCTAGTCTCGCCTTAGGGTTGGCCCTTTGGCTAAACCAACTCCCCACCATTGTCATGATGGGATTGCACTTGCACGGACTCGCAATGGCGTTGTAGAGCCAATGCAAGTCTGGGTCGGAGATGTTGGTGGTGTTGAGGCGGCCGGTGGTGCGTGCGGCCATCCACCGGTGGAGGATTTGGATTGTGGGGTTCTTGATGTGCCCCCTCTTGCGCTCGTCCGCGTCGGCAATGCGGCGCCAAAATGTGTCGAGCATCTCCGTAGTCGCCGCGCCATATACGGGGGCCTCCCTTTCAAAACCGAGAGCATCGGAGATGCCCTCAATCGTGATGGAGTAAGGCTCGTCCCGCACACGGAACTTGATCTTGTCGTCTCCTTGCTCGTCCACCTCGCGGCTCATGGTGGTGATGAACTCGGTGATGAGCTCGATGTCGTAGCTGCTCGCTTGATCGTGGAGGGTCTCCCACCCAAGGTTGAGGAGGCATTTTTGGAGGTCCGGCCATACCCCGACCTTGGAGAGGAACTCCTCATCCATGTCGATGTTGGGGAAGATGCGGCCGCGGATGTTGGTGTAGTAGAACTCCTCCTCACGGCTCGTGAGGGTGAACCCCTCTCGAACCGCGTGCAGTACATATGCCGGCTCGCTCGGCTCGGCCCCCATCGGTTGTCCGCCCGCCGCAGCGGCGGCAGCGGCGGCGGCGGTCGCGCTCCTCGTGCGCGGCCTCGGTCCTCGAGGGATGCCGATGTCGCGGTGGCCGATGAAGAAGTCATCCCGCCCTCGTGGCGGTGTCATCTCGACGGAGAGCTCGGGGCTATCATAGCCCGCCGAGCTCGCCCTTCGCGCCGAGGTGAAGGAGCCGGAGTCGCTGCCGGAGTTGTTGTCGCCGGCTTGGTGCGACCCGCCGGAGTGGTGTGATCCACCGGCGTGGTGCGATCCACCGGAGTGGTGCGACCCGCCGGAGCTGAACCCCCGGCGAATCTTTTTGCCGGCGTTCTTGAGCGTGGAACTAAACCCCTTCATTTCCTGCGAAAGAATGGAAACGAATCGCGCAAATGGAGGAAGTGGAGGAGTGGAGAGGGTTACCAGGAAGTTTTGGCGAAAATAGAGGAGGTGATGCCCCTTCTTATAGCTCTCCATGGCGTCCAAGGAAGGAACCCGCGCCGGTTCAAATTACCTGCGCGCGCCGGTCGGCACAAGACCGTGCCGATCGGCCGGTTCAAAATTTCGCGGATTCCGTCGTACCTCGGCTGCCACGCCTTCTTTTCCTCTTCTCCATGACTTGTACAGTGTCGGATGTCGGGGAACAGGGGCGCACCTGCAAAATATTGGATTTCCCATGGTGTGCCGATTGGCACGGAAACCGTGCCGGTCGGCACGACTCAAATTTGCACAGATTCGCACGTACCTTGGCTTCAGCAACTTCTTTTCCTCTTCCCCATGCTTGATACAGTGTCGCATGTCGGGAGACAGGGGAGCACGTTCGAAATTTGAATTTTTCAGGTGGTGCCGATCGGCACGGGTACCGTGCCGGTCGGCTCCTTTGCTCCATCCCGAGGCTGGGTGCTCGGTGTCCCCCCTGTGCTCGGCGGCTACATGGGTGTCAGTGGTCTTTCCTCCTTCCAATGTGCGCAGACTTTGATGATCCGATTCGAATTCTTGGTCAGTGTGCCGGTCGGCACAACAGGGTGCCGGTCGGCACTGTGTAGTCCGCGCCCGATTCAAACTTCGTTGCTTTGTGTTGCCAAAATTTCAAATTTTCTTGCGGATGTCAGACTTCCTGTAGCATCGAGATTCTTGGAGGTGGCGTTTCCATGCTGTGCCGATCGGCACGGTGCGGTGCCGGTCGGCAACTGTGCCAAATTTCCGCCAGTGCCTCCTTCTTTCGCAAGGATCATCCAGCATATTCCTGCGACACAGAAAAATACCAAAAGCACGGAAATATTCTCGGAACAATTGTTGCACTTACCTGTCCAAATTTTCCTTCATCAAATATTCCGCATATTTTCTCCACTTTACCGCATATTAATTTTCATCTCCAGTTCGGGGTAACTTACAGAGCATGATCTGACGTGCTTGCCCTTGTGCCGATCGGCACTTTTTGTGCCGGTCGGCACCTTCCAGAATTTCCTCTTTTTGTTTCTTTTCTTCCTGTGCTGTTAGCAAACAAGCAAAATACAAAAACAAAAACTGCGGAAAGTAAACAGACAGCGCAGGTGTTCACACAAAAGTTAAAACAAACACTTGGACTAACAAATTTTATTCCGGGAGCATTATTGTGGATTACAAGCAAACAATTTAAAGACCGGGTTGCCCTCCCGGTTAGCACTAAATTTCTAATTCACGGGTTGCCCTCCCGAAAGCACTAACACACAAAGACTCACCCTATGACTCGCTCCCGAAATTTGGGTTGCCTCCCAAAAAGCGCTCTTAGTTTTAAAAAGGTCGTAGAGCTTGACCTCCCCGCATAAATCACTTCCTTAGCGTCGCTATACGGGAAAAGGTTGCGACACTACAAGGTTCTCTTGTCTCTTCCCCTTTAATGATAGGACATGTCCTTCCTCCAATTACCCTCGATTGCTTTATGGTGCGGAGACTTGTATTTCTCAACCCACTTGGACACCGTACGGCCTTCTTCTCCTTTGGGGCGGAAATTGAATGTGTAGGAGGCTCCACTTATGTCAAAGCTTATCTTTCCACTCCCCACATCAATGTTTGCCTTCGCTGTCCTCAAGAATGGCCGGCCCAAAATCAACGAAGTCTTTGTTCTTCTATCCATATCAAGCACAATAAAATCCACAGGAACTATATGATCACCAATTTGGACAGGCACATCTTCAGCAATTCCATCGGGATAGCGAACCGATTGATCGGCCAACTCTAAACACATAGCCGTAGGCTCCAACTCTGGCAAATTCAAACTTGCAAAGACATAGCGAGGCATGACACTTACACTTGCTCCAAGATCGCATAAAGCCCCTTCAAAGATTTGAGCTCCAATCAAACACCGGATACTAGGAGATCCGGGGTCGGGCTTCTTTTCTGGTGTAATGTCATTAATAGCTGCAGTGCACTCCCTTGTCATCTTCACTACTCCTTCCGATGCTAAGGACTTCTTGCTTTGCATAATATCCTTTATGTACTTAGCATAGGTGGGCACTTGAAGAGCATCAAGGAATGGGACATTGATATATAACTCTTCATAATATCGACAAACCTGGAGAACTGCTCATCATGATGTCGAATTCTTTCTGTCTTGGTCAACAGCTGCGTATCCAGAAAGGTAGCAGGACCGTGTTCCTTGTTCTCAGTTTCCTTTTTCAGACCCGAGAGGTCAATTTCTTCTGTGTGCCGATCGGCACCATCTCCGTGCTAGTCGGCACCTTCAACTGTAGCGTGCCGATCGGCACCAGCGTCGTGCCGGTCGGCACGGGGTCGTCTTGCTCCAGCTGCAAACTTCGGATCTTCAGTTTGCTTCCCAGACCTCGTCTCGATGGATTTCAGCTGTTCTGCAGAGCGGGTATTACCAGGAAGAGCTCCTTTCTCGCTTTTTACCGACTCCGCTAATTGGGCCATTTGTTTCTCCATCATCTTCATGAATTGGAGAATTTGCTGATTAGAACTCCCCACTTCGATGACCTTGTCATTGATTGTCTCAAGCACACGATCAACTTCCTTGAATTTAGCTTGAGTATCCTTGTTGACCTTCTCTTGAGTTTGAAAGAACTCTTGGCATTGAATACGAAGAGGGATGGCATTTTGCATAGACGATGATGGGGTGAAGCTACTCCTTTGTTGCTGATATGGAGTCTTCCATCCTTGACTCTTGACATAATTGAGCATTTTCACATCTTCGGGGCAATCCTTGCTCACATGACCAAGTTCTCCACATTCTTCACATGTGGAACGGGCTTCCGTTAGCTTGACGGTCTCTTCCTTGGGAATATGATCAATCTTGTCCAATCTCCTTTGTATGGTGTCAAGCTTGTCCATAAGCAATTCATCATAAGCTCTTTCCACCACACTCTTCATCTTTCCCGTGGAAGGTTGGAGGCTTCTACTTTCTCTCTCACCAACCCATGATTGATTTTGTTCTATCTTCTTGATCAAAGCCGTGGCTTGAGCGGGTGTCTTGTCCAAAAACGATCCTCCAGCCGAAGCATCTAAGTGTTGTCGGGACAAAAGATTCAAACCCGTGTAGAACCTCTCCACTAGCTCCCATTCAGCAAGACCATTGTGCGGACAAGCATCCTTGTACTCATTGAATCGATTCCATGCTTCTCCAACGCTCTCATCAGCAAGTTGAGTGAATCCAAGGATCTTGTTCTTCAAAGCTTGAGTCTTGCCTGGAGGGAAGTACTTTGCCAAAAATTCTGCAGAAAGTTGATCCCAACTAATCTTGGTCGCAGTAGGTAGCCCATGGTACCACTGCTTAGGACGCCCAATAAGAGATAGAGGGAACAATCGTACCTTGGCTTCATTGTCATTCATATGTTCCAATTGAAAGGTACCGCAGATTTCATGAAAATGTTGCAAATGCATATTAGGATCTTCAGAACCTGTGAACGGTTGCTGACCAACCAAAGACATGTAGCGCTCCAGCCGAAAGGGTCGAGCTTGTGCAGTGAATTCAGTCTTGGTAACATTGTCCAAGGCAGGCTTGAGACGATTAGCAATTGGTGTTGCGTCTCCCATGTCTTCTTCTTCAGGAACTTCTTCTACCTTGTCTTCTTCCAAAGCTGCAAACATGCCTTCGGGCTGAGTGGCTCGCGGTTGTCTTCTATGTCTCCCACTGACTTGCTTTTCTTTTCCGCCTTACGCTTGCGAAAGAGAATCTCTGGATCATCGAGGTAATTAAAGGGTTTATTCGACTTAGCGCCGTCCATACCTGTCTGTTAAATAAAACAGGACATATATACTGGAAAAGACAGAGAAATCAAAGAAAGAAAGCTCCGTGCCGGTCGGCACACAGATGTGCCGATCGGCACAGTGACCAATTTCTCAAACTTCAAACAATGCCTAATTCGAACAAAGGTCCCCGGCAACGGCGCCAGAAAAAGTCAGCTTGTTGGTCGTATCTACGCACCCACTTATATACCGCAAGAGCACGGTGTACAGTTGTAGTCTTTTTCCCCTAGAAGAGTATTCCAAGTTTAATCGAACCACAGAGACCTATGGGAATTAAGCAAAATCATCAGTAAAAGAGTTAGCCAAGCTTTCTAGTGAGCTGAGCGTGGGTTTCAGGAAAACAGGGTGTTGTGCCGATCGGCACAGGGGATGTGCCGGTCGGCACCAAGGTGAAGTTGTTCGAAGTGTTGTCCGAAAAGCCTAGGAACAGATTAGATCATGGGGTAAGTTAGCCAAGTCTGCTAGTTGAGATCGTAACCAAAAAGCTTAATCAAATAGCATCATAAACGGGATTACTCAATTATTGATAACCGAAGATCGGTAGGCGAAGCCCCTTTCCGGAATGCCCTGTCACGACCAATTCGCCGTAATCGGTGACCTCTTCTCACTCTACACATCACCTCAAGGATCATCGCGTATGCATTAGCGGCTGTTGAAGTACGGAGGCAACCAAATATGGCGCATTACAAGATCCCAATGCTACCTTAACCACAATGGAGATAGTGAGAGATTGAATCTCTCACCTCTTATTGCCACCACAATTAAGATAACATCTAATACTTCGTCGTCACTAAGCGTAGGAACAAGTGCATGTAAAGACCATAAAATCCAGGCAATCAATAATCAAAACCATTCATCCACATACTCAACCATACTTCGATAATACATAGTGCAAGATACATCACCATCTAGTAGGCCTACCTTGATGGATCACCTCTTTAGCACCAATGGTTCTTGATCAACAACTAGAGAACATGAAGAACGGGGCAAAGCCCCGGTGGCTCTAAACTTACTAGCTGTGTTGTCCCTCTGGCGGCGGATCCCGAAACCCTAGGGCTTTTACAAGTTTATATAGGGCTGTACATCAGAAAGGAAAGGATTCTCGGGAAAAGAGTCCTTGTGCCGATCGGCACCGGGCTGTGCCGATCGGCACACCTCGTGTCCAGCTCGGGTTCCTCCCTAAGTCGGTTCCGAAGTCCTAGGTAGCTTCCATGTGGACCTTCCAATCAGTTTTCTTCGAGATCAAGTCTTGTGTTGCTCTTTCAAATCTTCGAGTACCTTTTATCTCTTCGTGATGAATATCTCCCAAGATTGGTTCTGATAACTTCCTTCTAGAATAAACTGAATGGTGGGCCAGCTTCGGTAGCCTTGGAGTCCCATGTGCCGGTCGGCACATGGCTGTGCCGATCGGCACAGTGGGCCTTTTCTGCTGGTTCTCTTCTCTTCAGGTTCAGATCAGCCTCAATGTCCAGAATGTCATCCTTTTCATCTGTTTCTGCAATAAAGCTCCAGAACGACATATATACAAATATGGTGCTATTATCAAGGGTTAATGGCCTATAATGATGACATTTATGCTCTAAATAAGGCGCAGTTGGCATATAAAATGGTATGCTAGAAATCGCCAACACCGTCCCTATCCACTGGGGCGTCGGGTGCCCTCGATCGAGCTGGCCGTGCCTCAAGCCGATATCCAGGATTCACGATTTTCGTTGCGATTCGTCACACTTCAAACTTTAGGACGTTAATTTTGCGTTCGCGGGGTCTCGCTCTTAGTCGAATTGCGTTGTTTCTCTTAAGAGCACCGTTCCTCGCGTGTACAAAATTGACGCGGCACAAAGCCACACCCGCCGGGTGGAGCCCCGAGGGGAGCGCACCCAGACGGCTGCCCAAGAGGTGTATAAAGAAAACACCAAGTTCGTTTGATATTGATGGGACAGAAGAAAACAACAAACGAATTTACAGAGCTAAGGATAGAAGCGACGTAGCTGCTCAATGTTCCAGGCATTAGCGACGAGTTGGCCTTCCGAGTCCATGAGCTTGTACGTTCCGGGACGCAGTACCTCTGCGATGACGAACGGTCCCTCCCACGGTGGTGATGGCTTGTGTCGGTCCTTATTGCTCTGGATCAGTCGGAGAACTAGGTCTCCTTCCTTGAAAGCGCGGCCGCGGACTCGTCGCCCATGGTAACGGCACATTGCTTGCTGGTACTTGGCCGACCTCATGAGAGCGACCTCTCGGTCTTCGTCGATTTGATCAAGGGCATCCTCGAGAAATCTTTTGTTGACCTCCTCGTTGAAGGCACGGACTCGAGGCGCTCTATACTCGATGTCGGTCGGGAGCACTGCCTCCGCCCCGTAGAGCATGAAGAACGGCGTTTGCCCGATCGCTCGACTCGGGGTGGTGCGCAGGCTCCATAGCACCGCAGGTAGTTCTTGGACCCACCTTCCGGCATGAACCTTCAACTTGTTGAAAATCTTGGGCTTGAGCCCTTGCAGGATCATGCCGTTTGCCCGCTCGACCTGACCGTTGACCTGTGGGTGTGCGACCGCAGCCCAGTCGACTCGGATGTTGTAGTCGTCGTAGAATTCAAGGAATTCGTTGTCGGTGAACTGGGTTCCATTGTCGGTGATGATGGAGTTCGGCACTCCGAAACGATGAATGATGTCAGTGAAGAATCGCACGGCTTCTGCCGATTTGATCTTCACAAGGGGTCGTGCTTCGATCCATTTGGAGAACTTGTCGACGGCCACTAGCAAGTGCGTGTAGCCCCCGGGCGCTTTCTTCAAAGGCCCGACCAAATCCAGCCCCCAGACGGCAATGGGCCAGGTGATGGGTATGGTTTGCAAGGCTTGCGCTGGCATATGAGTCCTCCTAGCGTAGTACTGGCACCCTTCGCAAGTGCGTACTACCTCAGTGGCGTCGGCCACAGCCGTGGGCCAGTAAAAGCCATGCCGGAACGCCTTTCTGACTAGGCTCTTTGGGGCCGCGTGGTGGCCGCACTCGCCGGCATGGATGTCGGACAGTAGTTCTTTTCCCCATTCGATGGGGATGCAGCGTTGAAGCACTCCCGAGTGGCTCTTCTTGTAAAGCTCGTAGCCAACCACGACAAAGGACTTGGCTCGGCGCGCGAGGCGTCTTGCCTCAGTCGGGCCGGCGGGGAGTTGCTCTCGGAGCAAGCAGTCGAGATACGGCGTTCTCTAGTCGACCACGGGGTTGGGCGCAGCCCCCGAGCCCCCGACTGCTTCGTCAGCAGTCGGGATGGCGAGCACGGCTCGACCCGAGTCATCTCCGAGAGGAGGGCACGTACCTTTAGCAGCCGTGTGGTCGGCGTCGCTTGCTTCGGTCGTCTAGTCATCCGCCGTGGGCGTGGTCGGCGCCTCCCGTACAGACGGCTTCTGCTGGTTGTTGGCGTTTCTTATGCAAAAAGATTAAATTCAATTTCCGCAAGCGCACGGAACACCATTGTAGCATTTCACCCGGGAGTATTCCAAGGTTATCGTATTTATATTTTCCACAGGGAAGCAGGGATAAGAATATCGTGAATTGACAAAGAAACATCTATTATTTATAACTTGCAAACTAAACCAAAGCAGGGGTAAAGGTGAGTGATGATAGGGTGGCAAACACACATAAGGATTCCATATGAAGATAAGGAGATAGTACTAGTCAACTGGGAGGACAACGAGAAGAAGGGTATCCGCCTAGGGGTTACAACTATTTACTTAAGCTTTCATTACAGATACATTCAAGTGCATCGGGGCACGGCCGCCGCCAAGACACGTAACTCGGAAACTAAGTTCAACGTATCCAGGCAACGGACCACGTCTAGGCCACCTGTCCAACCCGGACGTGGTGGATTACAGAGACCGGTGTAGCTGTCACATACACTCACGGCTACCATCCTCCGTAGGGTTGAGTGCACACTCACGCATAGGAATAATTCCTTGAACCATACAAGCAACTATCCTAGATAACTTACTCCAACATAAAAGAGCAAGCCAACCATGCATAACAAATCTATGTGGATTGTGTAAGCATTTGCGGTGCAAACAACCCATGCAGATAGACCTATCATACACAGACGTGGAACCAACACAACAATTTCTCTATAATTATCACTTAAATAAATAAATGTAAACTAAAAGAAAAACTAAAATAAATAAATGAGAAAATAAATAAATAGGAAAAATAATTATATTAACTAATATCAAAAAGAAAAGATACAAGAGAGCTTTACCCAATATCCGAAGAAAACTCTGGAACTCCGAGGGAAGCTCTCACTTCTACTCTAACTCCTATGACCAACTTGCCTACTCTAAACTACACAAGTGGAATGATCTTCCATGAGAAAGAGCGTGACCCTACATTGGATCTTCTCTTCTCAAGTGTGATGGTGCTGGTTGGAGTGAGGGGAGGGGTCCTCTATTTATAGTGGAGTTGCCTTGGGTGAGTGGAGAAGGTCTTGGAGCATTTCGTGGAATATTCCCTTCTTGCCGACGTTCCGTGGCTTGGCCGGCGCGTCAAGTGGCTTGTCACCGACTCTGGAACCGACTGGAGGAAGATTTAGGCGGTTGGAGATTAAGTTGGGCCGGCCGGCCAGGTGTTTGGGCCGGCCGGCCAGCTTTTTTCTGATTTTCCTCCAATCTTGCGCGAGGCATAACTCCTGCTCCCGAACTCCGAATTGGATGATCCAAAAGCCCATTTTGACTATCTTGACGAGGGCTTTGACATGGAGGGATCAAATTTGTGATTTGAATAATTATTTCTTGATGTCCAAGTCATTCCTTATTTCTTGCGTCGAATGTCGTCGGAGCAGGACCTTGTTTATCTTGTGCTTTTTGTATATTTGCTTTTTATCCATGATTGTAAGCACAATTGCACCAATATTCCCATGTACCTTGCAAAAAAAGATCACATCCAAAACTTGTGGAACTTTATTAGTTTAATGCATAAAACATTGGTGCATACCTTTTATTCGCCGATAAGTTGACGGTCATTTTATGATTTAATGGCCGTCAACACTGGTCGTGGGAGAAAACGCCGACAGGGACTGGGTCCCGGTTGGAGGCCATCTTCGCGAGGCCATCCGCTTCCTCGTTGTAGCGACGAAGAACGTTATTGATCTGGAAACCTTCGAACCTCTCTTCGAGTCGCCGCACCTTAGCGCAGTACGCCACCATCTTCGGACTCGAGCAGTTTGATTCGCTCGTCACCTGATCGGCAATAAGCTGGGAGTCGCCGAAGACCTCCAGCCTCTTGACGCTGAGCTCAATAGCCGCCTTCATCCCATTCACGAGCGCTTCGTATTCCACCACGTTGTGGGATGCAGGGAAGTTGAGTCGGATCGCGTAACGCAGTCGGGATCCGATCGGTGAGATGAGCAGAAAACCGCTTCCGGCGCCTCTCTTTGTCAGCGAGCCGTCGAAGAACATCTTCCAACACTCTTGCTCGACAGGCGCGGGCGGCAGCTGGATCTCGGTCCATTCGGCCGCAAAATCGGCGAGTACTTGCGACTTGATCGCCGTGCGCGGGGCGAACTCGAGTTCCTGCCCCATGAGCTCTAGAGCCCACTTCGCGGCTTTGCTCGTGGCCTCTTTGCTCCTTAGCGCCTCGCAGAGAGGGAAGGAGGTGACCACGGTAACCGGATGCGCGTCGAAGTAATGCCGAAGCTTCCTCTTTGTAATCACGACCGCGTACAACAGCTTCTGAAGCTAAGTCCAGCGGGTCTTTGTGTCGGACAAAACCTCGCTAACAAAGTACACCGGTCGCTAATCTTTCAAAGCGTGTCCCGGCTCGACCCTCTCGACCACCAGCACAGAGCTGACCACTTGAGTCGTTGCCGCGATGTAAATGAGGAGAGGCTCGCGCTCAATGGGAGCTGTCAAGACGGGTGCGTTCGATCGAGTGCAGCCTGTGCCTCGGGGCTCCAAACGAAGTGGTCAGATTTCTTTAGCATCCGATACTGGGGCAGACCCTTCTCTCCGAGTCGAGAGATGAACCGGCTGAGAGCCGCAAGGCATCACATGACGCGTTGCACACCCTTCAGGTTCTGGATGGGGCCATCTCGCGACGGCCTCAATCTTCTCGGGGTTGGCTTCGATGACGCGTTCCGAGATGCAGAATCCGAGTAGCTGTTGGCGGTCGTTAAACCATGTTTTGGCCGCCACCCTACCGGTAAATAAATGCATGTCACCAAGATTCTGTGCATAGTAGATAGGATTAATGCTACTCCACAAGTTTTGGTGAATCTTTGGATGCAGGAGGCAATTAAGGAGGAAAATGGGCCCAGCTGGTACAAAGACAGGCCAGCCGGCCCCACCCATAGGCCGGCCGGCCCCACATGTATCCATAGGCCTCGGCCTTCCTCCAGTGGGCTACAAACAGGCCCATAACGCAAAATCAAAAGCCTGTTCAGAAGAATTCCACTGACGTTCTAGAAGGTGGGTTGTTTGGGCCTCAACTTGGCCCTCACTCCTCTTTTGCCGCCCCCACGAAGCCACCGACTAGACAACCGCCATCAGGAGAGCATCAAGACCGTCCAGGGCGAAGGCGGTGGCCAACCGCCACAATGGGCGGCCGGCCGGCCCCCCTACTTGGCCGGCCGGCCTACCTTGGCGGCCCCGCCACTCCATCTTTTGCTATAAAATCCCTCAGGTCCTGAGGAGGCTATAAATACCCCCGGCTACCTCAGAAGCAACTCGCACCTCTGTACATCATGGAAGAACACTCCACTTGTGTAGAGTAGGACTAGTATTTTAGTTATGGGAGTTAGAGTAGAAGAGAGAGCTTCGCTCGGAGCTCGGGAGTTCTCTTCAGAGTTTGGGTAAAGTTCTCTTGTATCTTTTCTTTTATTAGATTTTCTTTAATATAATTATTTTCTTATTTATTTAATTTAGTTTTCCTTTTAGTTTATATTTATTTATTCAAGTAATTATTATAGATAAATTCTTGTGTTGGATCCACCTCTGTGTATGGTAGATACGAATGAGTTGTTTGCTTGAGGACTGGCAGTAGGGACATAATTGCCTTGATGTCACGTGTCCCGCACAATTTGTTTGGATTTATTGTTCATGGGTGGCTTGCTCTTTGGCCAAGAGTAAGTTACTAGGATAGTTGTAAGCAAGGTGTTTGGAATTGTTCTAGCGTGTTTTGTCCTCAATCCCACGGGATGATGTGGTAGCCGCGAGTGTAGGTGACAGCTACACCGGTCTCTGTAGTCCACCACGTTCGGGTTGAATGTGTAGGGGCCTACACGCAGTCCGTTGACCGGATACGTTGAACCTAGTTCTCGAGTTGCGTGTCTTGGCGGCCGTGCCCCTGATGCACTTGAATGTATCTGTAATGAAAGCTTAAGTAAATAATGGTAGACTATCGTGAAACTAAATGCTAACCCCTAGGCTGACTGATACCTTCTTCTCGTTGTCCTCCCAAACTAAATGCTAACTCCTTGTTATCTATATCGATGGATGTTCTCCTAAGTGCCACACATATCAAACATCTTTACCCCTGCTTTGGTCTAGTTTGCAAGTTATAAATAATAGATGTTTCTTTGTTAAGTCATGATATTCTTAACCCTGCTTCCCTGTGGAAAAATATAAATACGATAACCTTGGAATACTCCCGGGTGAAATGCTACAATGGTGTTCCGTGCGCTTGCGGAAATTGAATTTAATCTTTTTGCGTAAGAAACGCCAACAGTAGCATGCCCTTCGGGACTCCGATGACGTACTTCTCTGGGTTCAGCTTCATGCCGCACGCCCTTAACTTTCGAAAAGCTTGATCGAGGTCGGCGACAAGATCGTCGGTCTTCTTGGACTTCACCGCGATGTCGTCCACGTATGCTTCGACGATCCGACCGATAAGATCGCCGAAACATTTGATCATGCACCGTTGGAACGTTGCCCCAGCGTTTTTCAACCCAAACGGCATCGTTACGTAACAATACACGCCATACGGGGTGATGAACGCAATTGCGAGCTGGTCGGACTCTTTCAACGGGATCTGGTGATAACCAGAGTACGCATCGAGAAAGCACAGGGTTTCGCACCCAGCGGTCGAGTCTACGATTTGATCAATACGCGGCAAAGGAAACGGATCCTTCGGGCACGCCTTATTAAGATTCGCATAGTCAACACACATCCGCCATTTTCCATTCTTCTTTTTCACAAGTACAGGATTGGATAACCACTCGGGGTGGTACATCTAACAGTCCGATCCACAGGATCTTTGTCCCACGGTGCTGTTTAAGCAGACACGAGATAATACAAGCACTCGATACATATTTTACATCATTATTAGTGTTACAACTTAAGATCAGAGTTAAAGCGGAAGTTTAGTTCAGCGGAAACGATGAATAATAAGTTCGCAAATACGTAAGATACACGAGAGCTACACTACTCTCATCGATATAGCATGAGTGACAATCTGATGCCCGATCAGATAATCACACTAGCAACAACCATCACTGCAGCGGCTGATCGGACTCCAATTATTACCTGAAAACAACAAAGGCACAAAGCCTGAGTACTAATTACTCAGCAAGTCTTACCCGTCAAATGACTCCTAGACATGCAAAGGCTTTGCATAGGAAGGCTGAATTTTAAAGACTCGCACTAAGCATTATACTCATTTCTAACAATGTTTTAGCCAAGTTTTAACTTCTTAAACAGGAGCAGGTGTGAGCATAACTAAAACAGGCAACAAAACCTATAGATATTTGGAACAATAATCATAAATACAACAGCAATAGTAATCCAATAATATCATCAATAATAACATCATCATTATCAAGTATCATGTGCTACGTGAAGGCGCAATTCACAAGCGGGTACTCATTACTGCGAGGGACAGCGATTGCAATCGATTTACACCAGCTGGGAAAAACCCGAAGTACACGATGTATATGCACCACTCAAGATGGTCATATACGGCAACATTTCACAAGACAGTAAACACCAAGCACGGTTCCAGTCTCACGGAGTTGGGCAGCCGTCCTACCAACAGTGCGTAGTGGCCTAGACCTGCCCAACTGCGCCCAGCGCGTCTTTCGACCAGTGTACCGGGTGCCGTACAACGATGCCACCATACATGCTACATCAGTTTACTAGTGCCCATTATCACTAGTATGCCTCCGGTACTGTTCAATGCTTGATCAAGAGGGCCAACGTCGAATCGGTCCTTAATCGACTAGGCAGGGCTACCACCGTGAAGGCTCGGCCTTCCCAAATCGTCCTACACATGCAAAGTCTCTGCCCGGTCTCAACAATAACATAAACTCATTCTTTATCTTCTCTTTAGTGATTCAATTCTTAATCACAAGAGCAATACTTGATTTATACGAAATACTTTAACGAAGCATAGCAGACATTCTACCGAATTACTAGAATAGACACATAACATCATAGGTCATCTGGGATAGCATGCAAATGGATTTCCAATCAACTCCAATAACCTAAGTGCACAACCATCCTAGACACTCTAGCAATTATTCTCTAAAAATCAAAAGTTGCAAAGAGGGGTGTGGAATGAACCGGGGCTTGCCTTGACTCTTAACAGCTAAGTTAGTAACTTCAACTTCTGGATCCTGAGAGGAATGATCCTGTTGAATATCCTTCTCTTGGTCGTTTCCTATAATATGATATGTCAATTGGATGAAAATGCAAAGAGAATATAAATCAATATGTGATGCCACGAGAATGACTTGGTTTCGCATTTGAAATGTGAAGTTCAGTTCTGAAATTATGTTAGAATTGTTTATTACTTTCGTATGAAGTATTTCCTTCATTAATTCTTATTACTTATCTTGTAATATTATTATAGAAACAACATAAAGAAATCATATTAATTCTTTTAATGCACTTCTGAACATGAGTGACCTACTAACCTTATTAACATGTCAGACCATGTTAACAACCCAATTTGTATGTTTTATATCTATTAGGATTTATGGTAGATAAAAAGAACCTAGTCATAACAAGAAATGATTCTTACGAAATTCTGATGAACAATTCTGATCAAACCCAAAATCATGATGGTAGGTGATCACCTAAGCTATACGCATGCACAAGCTCAAGACTATATGATGACTAAATAATTTATTAAGAAGATGACAAGTTTATCAAAGAGAAAGTCATAATTAAATCTTCTTACAGAAGTAATTACATGAACTACACTAATGAACAGAGCATGATCAAAGAGTTCTAACAAACTTGAGTTTGTATTTTTAGCAGCGGTAAATTTAATTATAAAAATTAGGGAAAGATTATCAAAGAGAAATGCATAACTAATTCTATTTATAAAAATAAGATGAACATCATGGACCCTTGGAAAGAGCTTGTCACAAGGATTCCAACAAGCCCTAGTTGGCAATTTTTGGATAAAGAAAGCATTTTCTATGAATTAAATAAGGTTAAACAAGGTTTAAATTCCAGAATTTATACAGGCCAAAATATACATGATCTATGATGAAGGTGCTATTCTATGGATAGATCTCATCAAGCTGAATCCAACAAGATTTAGTTTGTAATTTTTGGACTTCAGAATTATTTTATATTGAATTTCAAAGTTTACTCAAGTTCATCCTTATTTACGGAAATGCCATTGGACTGTTTGAACTGAGCGCGCTTTGGTTCGCGCGAGGCGGCGAGGTTTGGGGGCGGTGGCGCGGCTACGGCGGCTGAACGGCGGCGAGTTTGACGACAAGGTGATGTGCGTTGCGACCAGCATGTGAAGGCGGAGCGGCCGCAAGGCGACGGGCATACACGCGCGGCGGGGAAGCGGCTGGCGGCGAGCGGCGGCGCACCCGCGGCGGCGAGGCGGCGTTCCGGCGAGACTAGAGGTAGAGAGAGAGGACTAAGGGGAGCATGAGCCTCACCACGTTGACGCGGACCCAAGGTTGATCTTGTTGACGACGAGGAGGACCGGGAGATGGTGTTCACCGAGGCGGCGGCTCGGTCCGGCGACGGTGATGGGGAAGAAGATGGTTTCCGGCGAGGTGAGCTACCAAAGCATGGCGAGATGCAGTCAGGAAGATGCGCCAACAAACGGAGAACCCACACACGCGAAGAATCGAGTTCTTGCTCACCGGAGAGCGCGAATTGCTCGGCGAGATCAGGTTAGGTCACTTGAGGGCCGAGGTTGGAATTCTTCTTCGATTTCGCATGGGAGGAAAAGGAAGCTGAAGTTTGTGCTAACCTGAAGCTAGTAGGCCCTCGTGCGCACCTTTTCTCTATTGGAGTCGAGCTCGGGGAAGAGCTATAGCAGCGGCGCACGGTTAAGCTTGCCGGCGGCGATGGAGGTCGTGCACAAGTGAGCGAGAGCGAGAGAGAGTATGAGCGCAAGGAGAGGATGTGGAGAGGAGAATATGGAGCAGCCGTTCTCGTGCTGATCCAGTCGGTTGAGGCGGCCACGGCAGTGAGCTGGAGCGGCGCTGGGGCAGGTGGCGGCTTGCAAGGTTGTTGTGCTGGCTAAGGAAGAAAACTGAGCAGTTGGTGAGAATGACAGTAGGTCCCGCAGCTTTTCTTTTTCTGCAAAATTTCCTTCCTTCTCTTCTAAATTCGAATTGTTCAGGTTATTGAACCCCAAAATTGGCTAAATTTTGCATGGACCTCAATTGACACGTGGAGAAGGCAGGTGTGCTGGCCATTTGTCCAGAAACTCCGAATTTCGAATTTGGAAATTATTCAAGCTGTTTAAATTTAAACTTCGTAAATTATTTGAGGCACTTCCTAAAAGAGAATGATTCTGATATTTTGGCTAGATTTTTATTTCACGAGTACCATTCACATATATTTTTGGATGCACTTAGTTCTGTTGAAATTTTTAAACTTTCTTTTTAATTTTAACACCAATTTGAATCCTTTTCAAACTTTTGATCATTAATTTGATGTAACCAGTTTGAAATTTTCACCTGGGCAACTCAACATGAGGTTCTAGCACTGTAGGAAAAAAAAACTGAGACACCTGGGGTGTCACAGTACACCTCTTTGATAAACCCTGCGGCTAAGAGTTTCGATAACTCCTCACCGATGGTCTTGTGCTTCTCCTTGTCGTAGCGGCGCATGTGTTGTCTCACCGGGTTTGAGCCCGGCTTGATACACAAGGAGTGCTCGGCGACGTTCCTCGGGATGCCCGGCATGTCCGAGGGCTTCCACGCAAATATGTCCTGGTTGGCACGGAGGAAGTCGACGAGCGCGCTTTCCTATTTGTCAGAAAGCGCGGTGCCGATGCGCACAGTCTTGCTGTCGGGATGGACGTGCTCACCGTGATGACCCCCTTGGGGCCCGCCATCTTCAGCTTGAGGTAGGTGTAGTTGGGGACGGCCATGAACTTGGCGTAACACGGCCGCCCGAGTACTGCGTGGTACGCTCCGGGGAAGTCCACCACCTCGAAGGTCAGCGTCCCGGTGCGGTAGTTGACAGCGGTGGCGAAGGTCACGGGCAGATCGATCTGCCCGAGCGGCACCACCTGCTTGCCGGGGACGATGCCGTGGAATGGAGCCCGAGTTGGTCGGATTCGATCCCGACTGATCCCCATGGCGTCAAGGGTCTCTCCGTAGAGGATGTTGAGGCCGCTGCCTCCGTCCATGAGGACCTTGGAGAGCCACTTCTTGCCGATGATGGGGTCGACAACAAGCGGATAGCGCCCCGACCGGGGTACGTGCTCCGGGTGGTCAGAGCGGTTGAACGTGACCGCAGAGTCGGACCACTTCAGGAAAGTGGGGACGGCCGGCTCCGTGGAGTAGACCTCACGGCCGACGAGCTTCTGCTGCCTTCGCGGCGCGCAGGCCTCCGGTCCCCTGAAGATCATGAGACAGCCATCAGGGTGGGGGAAAGTGTCGTCGTCCCCTCCCTTGTCTTCACCACCGCCCTTGGGCAGCGGGTCGTCACGCTCCGCCTTCTTGGAGCTGCCGGCGAGGAAATTGCGTAGCAGCCCGCAGTCCTTGAGGGCGTGCTTGACGGCGTACGGGTGGTTGGTGCAGGGCTCCTCGAGCTTCTTCTTGAAGTAGTTGGGCGTGCCCACCGCAGGCGCGCGCTTTGGCTTGCGCTCCGCCGCGGCGACAAGAGACGCCTCCTGTCGCGCGACGTTGCCCTTCTTCTTCTTCTTCTTCTTGGGCTGGCCGGAGGGGCCGGCCCCTCCCGTCGACTCCTCTCTCTTGGCCTTGGCCTTGAGGTTGGCCGGAGTCTTGGTGAAGATCGCCCCCACCGCGTCCTCGCCGGACGTGAAGTTGGTGGCGATGTCGAGGAGGTCTTTGGTTGTGCGGGGGCTGTTGCGCCCCAGCTCGTGCACTAGGGTCTTGTTGGTCGTCCCGGCGAGGAAAGCGCTGACGACGTCGGCGTCGGCGGAGTTGGGCAGTGCGTTGCACTGCTTTGAGAACCGCCGGATGTAGTCGCGCACGGTCTCCTCGGGGAGCTGGCAACAGTTCCGGAGATCCCACGGATTCCCGGGACGCTCGTACGTCCCCTGGAAATTGCCGACGAAGACGTCTTGCAAATCTTCCCAGTTCTGGATGATTCCTTCTGGGAGGTGCTCGAGCCACGCCCTCGTCGGGTCGGCGAGGTAGAGAGGGAGGTTGCGGATGATGAACTCATCGCTGTCGGCACCGCTAGCCAGACAGGAGAGTCGGTAATCACTCAACCAAATAGCCGGGTTGGAGTCACCCGAGTACTTGGTGATGTTGGTCGGCGCGCGGTACCGCTGCGGGTATGGTGCGCACCTGTCACACCCGGTTTCAAAGACCAAAACCGAATGCATCTGTATGCGTGCCCAGGATCAAGTTTTCACGCATATAGGACAATATATGTGATAAATGAACAATATCTTTATTAAATCGATAAGTATATTACATAAATGACCAGTAGGTCTGAAAAGAAAATTACATTGCAGCGGGATAATCTAAGCGTCGATGCCCTTCAACTCCACAGGAAGTCGACCGGAAGACTCGCAAGCCTAGAACTCCACTCCACCATCTTCAGGATTCTTCCATGCTTCTCCTGTAGCTAAACAATGTAGGGGAGGGTATTGCCGTGAGTACATAGAGTACTCAGCAAGTGTGGGAAAAGATGACATGTAGGCTGTTGGTGCTTTCTAGGTGCACATTTTATATGACAAATATGGTGTTTTTAATACTTTATTATGTCATAATTGCTAACAATTAACCCCCATTATCATATATATGCGTAGTTTCTGTGTATTCGGAAGATTTGCAGGAAACAGGTGAAAATTAAGAGACTACGAGTAAAGAGCTGCCGGAGGCCCGAAGAACGAGGAAATTGGAGTCCGTGCCGGTCGGCACGGCCTGTGTGCCGACCGGCACCATGGGGGTCGGGCTCCAAACTTGAAGCCCACTCAGAGAATATGAAGCCCAGAAGAAATATCAGAGTCGGAGTCGGTGAAATCGAGCCCACAACCAAAAGAGACTATAAAGAGGAGATCTTGGTCGCGAAGTAAAGGGGGGGACAGACAGATACAGAGGTTTTGACCTAGGTTGAAGGTTGTGGCGGCGAAGACGGCGATCACCGATCATCACCACCAAAAAGGAAGACTGTGCCGACCGGCACACCTCCGTGCCGATCGGCACCTGTGGGACCACGCCAAAATCCTGCATCCTACTGTACCCATGTTCATGTGTTGCAGTATGATGCGTGAGTAGATCTCATATTCTCTCCGTGGCGAGGGGAATCTGGTTATGTAACTCTCACGCTTACAATACTCTTTTGATGTGTTTGGTCTATGTGATTCTTTGAACTCGTATCCGATCAATGCGTGTTTATCACATAGTGCAAGAAACCAGTGGGGAGCTATTAGTACCTTGTCGTGACAGGACCGGGACGAACGAAACCATCATGTCTTGTAGAATACTAAACCTATCAATTGAACCATGACCTGAGTTGCATGCCAGTACCCCAAACCATAGGAGAGAATCCTTTTCATAACCTTGATACAACCGTAGGCCCTTTCATCTCTAGCTGTTAACCACCCTTTCCACACACACCTTTGCCACATTAATTTAGTAGTTTAAATAATAGTTTAAGTCCCGCTTGTTCTCTGTGGTTTGATATTAAACCTTGGAATACTCTAAGGGAAAAAGTGCTACAACTGTACACCGTCCTCTTGCGGTATATAAGTGGGTGCGTACAAACGACCAACAAGCACGTTTTCTGGCGCCGTTGCCGGGGAACAAGCCAGTTCTTTTACTATTTATTTATTCTACTAACCTCTAATCCTCTCTTTTCTAGTTTGTTTTTGTGTTTTCTTTCTGTGTTTTCAGGATGGGTACTCCTGAACCGGCTCATACGGTTAGGGAGCATTCACTACCGTCTCCGGGATTGCTGGTTCCACAAACTTCCGATGAGAAAGTCACTGCTTCGTCATACGTTCTCAACTCGACCATCATCAAAATGGTCGAGAACAGCAAATTCTCTGGGACGAAGGACGAGAACCCGTACACACATCTGCAAGATCTAGAAGTTCTCTGTCAGACCTTTAAGCATGAGGGAGTGCCTCAGAATTGGTACAAATGGTTGCTATTTCCATTTTCTCTAGATGGAAGAGCCAAAGATTGGTATAAATCTGCAGCCCATGAAGCTAAGGGAAACTGGGATAAGCTTGTAGGAAATTTCTGTTTGCATTTCTTCCCGCTTCCGAAGGTGCAGAAACTGAGAAGAGAAGTGGTTAACTTCGAGCAAATGAAAGAAGAGACCCTCACGCAAGCATGGTTACGCTTCAAATCTTTATTGAAGCAAGGCCCCGATTTGGGCACGGATGATAACTTGACTGCTCAGACATTCTACATGTCTCTTGAAGGAACCTCCAGGATGCATTTGGATAGTTCAGCTGGAGGGAGTTTCCTCGACTTGACAGCTACTGCAGGTCTGGATCTTTTGAGTAAGATATCAAAGACTGAAGCTATGCATAGGCATTGGGAAGAATTCCAAGAAGATCCAATTCCCCCTGAAGGGTCGACGCTAGCAAAAGGTTCTTTGGATTTGAGAGCTGAAGCGGAAAGCTGCACAGTATCTGAAGTGGGATTAATAGTAAGAACAGAAGAACCAGCGCAAGGCGATCTGAAAAGACCCAGATTGGAGGAAGTGCCGACCGGCACGGCATCTGTGCCGACCGGCACACTGAAGCCCTTCGTGCCGACCGGCACATCTCTCGTGCCGACCGGCACGTTGCCTGCTGTTAAAGGGATTTCCAAGACTGAAGCCGCAATATTAGAGGAGCACGAGAACAGCTTCGTGAATAAATTTCCAAGACCAGTAGGAGATCCAACCTTGAGCAACGTTAGACCGTTGGACGAGTTTGAACCATTGGATTGGATCCCCATAGATTTTAGCTCAAATCTGCTAAGTATGAGGAGAACATATGATCCAAGGTATGCCTCTTCTACAGGAGTTCAGTATAACTTCCCTAAAGACACTAGAACTTCGGAAATACTGGATAATGTCATCATTGGAGAAGTATTGGGGAAGTTATATAAGGACGATATGGAAATTGATCAGATGGAGGTTCAACAAGCAAAGAAGCTATTTGATAGTTGTTTTGTCCCATCGCCGTATGAAGGATTGTGCGGAGTATATGCAGTTGGCCTTACGGAACGAACGGAAGTTGATCCTTACATACCGTGCGAGATTGGATATAGAAGCTTTCCTAAAGCATTATGTGATTTTGGTTCCCGCGTCAGTTTGATGACGTATGAAGCATTCATGGATATGCCTTATGACATAAAAGGAAGATTGCTAGGAACCGAGCTTGAGCTAATCATGGCGGATGGAAGGAGAACCAAACCACTGGGAGTTATCAAAGATCTGAACATCGAGGTAAAAAAGAATACTATTCCGGTGGATATTTTTGTTCTTGATAAAGGTGAAGTTGGAGTCGAAGATATTATTTTGGGAAGACCTTTCTTAAAGCTTGTACGAGCCGTAATAGATGCTGGAAAAGGTCACCTCAAATTGACTCTGGGCGGAGAGGAAGTCCTCTTTGAATTCGAAGACCCACCCGTCGTTCAAGAAAGTGACGACCCACCCTCTCTCCAAGAATTCTTCACAGAAAAAGACGAAGAAATTAGTACAGGATACTCAGACCCGTTAAACAAACTGTTTGAGGAGTCAGATAAAGAAGAGGCCGAGATTCAGGACTGTGCCGACCGGCACGACCCTTGTGCCAATCGGCACAGCAGTGGTGCCGACAGGCACGGAGGTGAAAATCCTCAATTTGAGCCTTTGGGTAATCTGGATCCTGGTGCAGCACCAGAAGTAGAACAGAAGCCATTTCCTGACGGTCTGAGGTACGAATACTTAGGCAAAGATAAAACTTACCCCGTCATCGTCAATAGTGCTTTGAATGAAGAAGAGACAAAACGATTGCTTGCTGTTCTGAGAAAATACAAGAAGGCGATCGGATATTGTCTTGATGATATCAAAGGAATAAGCCCAGCTTTTTGCACACATAAGATCAATCTTGAAGAATCAGCCAAGCCAGTCGTCGAAGGCATGCGAAGATTGAAAGAGGGCATGAAGGAAGTTGTGAAGAAAGAAGTGCTGAGACTTCTTAATGCAGGAATGATTTATCCGGTTGCTGATAGTGAATGGGTGAGTCCGGTGCATTGCGTGCCAAAGAAAGGAGGACTCACAGTCGTGCCCAATGAGAATAATGAGTTGATCCCTCAACGGACAGTTACAGGATGGCGAATGTGCATTGATTACAGGAAACTGAATACCGCTACAAAGAAAGACCATTATCCATTACCGTTCATCGATGAGATGCTTGAAAGGTTAGCCAAGAACTCTTATTTTTGCTATCTCGACGGTTATAGTGGTTTCTTTCAAATCCCTGTTAGACCTGAAGATCAGCATAAGACCACTTTCACTTGTCCTTATGGAACTTATGCTTATCGACGAATGCCATTCGGTCTTTGCAACGCACCAGCCACATTTCAGAGATGCATGAATGCTATATTTGCTGAATTCATTGAAGACATTATGGAGGTATTATGGATGATTTCTCTGTTCATGGTACTGATTTTGATCACTGCTTAGCAAATTTAGAGAAAGTACTAAAGAGGTGCGTAGAAGTTGATTTGGTTCTTAATTGGGAGAAATGTCACTTCATGGTAACCGAAGGGATTGTCTTGGGGCATGTTATTTCTAACCGAGGCATTGAAGTAGACAAAGCTAAAATATCCACAGTTGAAAGGTTGCCACCACCTACTGATATTAAGACACTGCGCAGTTTTCTTGGACATGCAAATTTTTATCGCAGATTTGTGAAGGATTATTCAAAGATTGCTAAGCCATTAACAGAATTGCTGCAAAAGGATGTTTTGAGATGAATGATGAAAGTCTTACTGCTTTCCGGAAGTTGAAAGAAGCATTATGTTCTGCACCTATTATGTGCGATGCAAGTGATTATGCAGTAGGAGCGGTTCTTGGACAACGAAAAGAAGGTAAAGTGCATGCTATCTACTATGCTAGTAAAACTCTTAATGAAGCCCAGATTAATTATACAACAACAGAGAAAGAGATGCTAGCTGTTATATTTGCTTTTGAGAAATTTAGATCCTACATCCTCAATTCTAAGGTCATTGTTTATACGGATCATGCTGCTATTAGATATCTTGTCTCTAAAAAAGAATCGAAACCTAGATTGCTTCGTTGGGTTTTGATGTTACAAGAATTTGATTTGGAGATTAGAGACAAGAAAGGGGTTGAGAATTCAGTAGCAGATCATCTGTCTCGTTTGACGCTTGAGAACAAGGAGGGATGCATTGGTGATGCCATGGCGCAAGAGCAGCTATTTCAAGTTAAGGATCATCGAGAATCATGGATGCAAGACATCATAAATGGATTCAAAGAGAAGCTAGATGATTGTAACAAGAATTCAAGAAAGAAGATTGTCAGTGAAATGAGAAAATTCATATGGGATGATCCTTATTTATACAGATATTGTGAAGATGGAGCTGTTCGAAGGTGCGTACCTCGCGACGAACGCGAAAGCATATTGGAAAAGTGTCATTCATCCGAGTATGGTGGACATTATGGGCACTTTCGAACACAAGCAAAGGTATGGGCTAGTGGATTTTATTGGCCTTCGATG
Source organism: Eragrostis nindensis (assembly GCA_012490785.1). Lineage (NCBI taxonomy): Eukaryota > Viridiplantae > Streptophyta > Magnoliopsida > Poales > Poaceae > Eragrostis > Eragrostis nindensis. Next base: position 29,499 of record JAAXCT010001964.1, read on the forward strand.
CATGAAGATGCGAAAAGGTATGTAGCTAGATGCCCTCAATGCCAAAGAATTGAAAACGTTAATGCTCGTAATGCGATGCCTTTGAAGTATAACTTGCAAGTTGATATATTCGATGTTTGGGGCATGGATTTCATGGGACCATTTGTTAATTCTCATGGTTATGAATATATTTTGGTTGCTGTGGATTATGTCTCAAAGTGGGTAGAAGCAATACCATGCCGAGTCAGTACAACTCGTGAATCCAAGCAGATGTTGAATGAGTGCATATTTCCGAGATATGGTGTTCCTAGAGTCATTATCACAGATGGTGGAACTCATTTTACCGGACATGAGTTTACTAAAGCTTTGAAGAAGATGGGTATTGAGCATCGAATTGGGACAGCCTATCATCCACAGACCAACGGCCAAGCAGAAACTTCTAATAAACAGTTGAAAGGAATTCTGCAGAAAATTGTTACAAGAGAAGGAAAGGATTGGTCAAACAAGTTGAATGGCGCACTTTGGGCTTATCGCACAGCATTCAAGACACCAATAGGTATGACACCCTATCAATTCGTCTATGGAAAGACTTGTCATTTGCCTGTAGAGTTAGAACATAGGGCATATTGGGCAATCAAAGAGATGAATTTGGATTTAGATGCTGCTGCGGTAAAAAGAAAGATTCAAATTAGTGAACTCGAGGAAATGCGCTTAAAGGCTTATGAGAGTGTAGCAATCTATAAAGAAAAAACAAAGAAGTGGTATGATAAGAAGCTTTTGAAAAAGGAATTTCATGAAGGAGATAGAGTACTACTATTCAATTCAAGATTTCGGTTATTCGGTAAAGGCAAATTGAAAAGCAAATGGGATGGACCGTATCTTGTTCATAAAATTCTCCCTTCCGGAGCTGTTGTCATCATGGATGGAAAGCAAAATACATACACGGTGAATGGCCAACGACTAAAGGTATATCTTGAACCCGACACTTTTGAATTAAAGTCATTTGATATATATTATGTGAATTGAGTGATTGGGTGGTCGAGCTTAACGACGTAAAACAAAAGCACTGTTGTATTTACTGTTTTTCTGTGTGTTTTGTGTTTCTTTGATTTTATTGAGTCGTTCGAGGCAACTTTGCCCCCGTGCCGACCGGCACAGTGCCGATCGGCACGGGAGAGTCCGTGTCGTTTTGAGTCGAGTTTTTGCCCTTCCTCCAAGACATGCTTCGGTGACTTCCAAATTTAAGAGATAGAGTCCGGTTCGACCAAGAGAATTATGGATCTATATATGAAGGAGTTGTCTCGGATCTCATCATCAAAAATCGAGCGCCGCCGGAGTTCCCACCAAACCCTAGAGCAGAAAACAATGCAAGGCGGCGAAACCGGAAGCGGAGGCGACGGTGCCGACCGGCACGCCGACGGTGCCGACCGGCACGGCGCCGTACTTTCGCCAATGAGCCCAACTCTGCCATGGGAGAGCAACAGGAGCCTCAACCCCACCGAGGACGATCCAATCGTCTGGTCGCACCTGAAGCAACGATGGATGATGAAGAGTGAAGCGGACGCGTTCAATAGAGAGAAGAAGGAGATGGATGAAGCCCTTCGGAAGAAGGTTAGAGAAGTGCTAGTACGCAAAGGTAAATCCAAGGTTGATGATAGCACACCGGTCTCCGATAGGTATACAATGGATCGACTTCTCGCTATGGAACGTCCTTTGACATATGATGATTTATCACCTTTGAATCGATCCTTACTGATAGTGAGAAGGAAGAGTTAGACAAAGACTGCTTTCTGACCATCCATAGGTCTAGGCTGAACGATGGAAGGAATCCTGATAGAGGTGCCGACCGGCACATGCAAGGTGCCGATCGGCACAGTACACTACCACGCGTCCTGACCGACTGGGAAGACCTCCAAGAGAAGATTCTGCACAAGAACACCAGAGGTTTTGGATGTAAGTGTTTTTACTGTATGAAAGACCATCAGAGGCAGATTGAGAATTATCTAACAGATCCTGAATGCATCCCTGCGACTTTCGTCTTTGATGATGGCTTTCCCGTTGCTAAAGGGCGCATGACCCCTAAAGAGATCAATGATGAAATTCAGAGGCGTATTGACAGGGACAATGCTGCAAAGAGGAGAGCACGCAACCTGGCAGATCTAGAAGCGTATTTTGCAAGGAACGATAGGCGTGCCGACCGGCACGGTCACTGTGCCGATCGGCACGACGTCAAGGTTGTGAATTTCGTTGAAATATCTGATGATTCCTCTGATGATGAGCCAGACCCTAAGCGATCAAAAGAAGTAGAGGAAGTTCGGCGTTCCGCTCGTCTTTCTTCAAAGCCAAGAGCAAGATATACCTCGGAATCAGTGAGCTATATAGAGGCATCCCCTGCACATGAACACCCATTAGCTAATCTTGTTGCAAAGGATGAAGAAGATCCCGAAGAGGATCCAGAAGAAGATCCCGAGGAGGAACCAATGGAAGATGAGCCAGAACCTACTAATTCCGAACCACCCAGTGCAGAAGGAGCTACAGGAGGCCTTGCAGGAGCTCAAGGAAGTGCAGGACCGCGTTATCAGGTGAATGGCGCCTCGTGCCGATCGGCACGGGCTCCGTGCCGACCGGCACCTCGGGGTTTTGACAGAAACTCGCCCCTGAGGGATGAGCGTCATGATCGTCCTGCCAATTGTTGCCCAATCTGCAGAAGAAACATCGAACGTCTCTATTATGATATGGAGAGATGCTATAGGCACCATCGGGACATTGATATAAGGATTGATGACACAGAGAGCATGGCCGCGGCGGATTACTCTTTTCTCATGAGGAACATTCGAAGCATCTTTAGCATGTTGAGGAGGCATGGCATTTCAGATTAGGTTGGTCTAGTCGTTTTTCTTTTGCAATAGGGACATTGCAAGGTTTGAGTGTGGGGGATTCGCCCTTACACTTCTTAAGGTCGTTTGCTTCGATTTAGTATGGTTTGAGTTAGTGTGTGAAAGTGTGAGAGTTTTCTTAGAGAGATTTGAGATGGTGTGCTTAGTCAAGCTTCGAGGTCAAGAATTATTGCAATGTCTTGAATAAAGTTAGTGTTAGTTGTCGAATCGATGTGTTACCCCATATTCTTGATTTTGTTTTTGACGATCGTTTTGCCAATCTACTTGAGTTCATTGAATAATCGCTTGGCTTTATATACCCACTTTTCGAAAACCCCTTCTATCATCATAAGTTGAAGCATGTAGCTAAGGATTTGATATTATGCCTATTACACTAAGCCAAATGAGATGAGAGAAGCCTACACATAAACCTTTTGATAGGAAGACGTCTTTGTCAACTCTTTGCTCTTGATTACGACTAAGCTAGAAGGGAGAAGTTTCATTTGTTCATCTCAGTTTGCTAGCCATCTATCATCAAATTCTTTCTACCCAAAAACCGACATTTCATCGTTTCTCCCTCCTCCTTGATACAACCTACAAGCAAATGTGAAGTCTAAACAGATTTCGATCCAAAATATGCTCTGATAGCAGTCTGCAAGGAAATAAAAGAAGAAAAAGAAGGAAAAAATTAAATTGGTCAGGTGCCGACCGGCACAGGTCTGTGCCGATCGGCACAAAAGGAAAATAAAGGAAAATGGTCAAAAAGAAAGAGAATAATGAATATCAAAGGAAGCAGACTGCAGAAAGAGTTAAAATTCTAAAAAGATCTGTATATGCTTCAGGCTTGATCCCTTCTTAATTCTATTTCATTCATTCTCGATTGTTTCCTTTTCCCTTGATCCTTGTGCTTATACTCTGAAGTCCTATGATGAAAACCCCTTTTAGAAGGCATGATTGAGCGAATTGTTGACTTAGTTGTTCTTTCGATTCAATTTGGTTATATTACTTTCCAAGATCCACAAAAGAGCCTTATATTGTAGAATAGGAGAGGGAAGGAAATACATTTGAGCGATTGAGTGAAGTCTGAAACTTTTGCGTTCTTCTTACTTGATATGAAGGGAGATAAAAATATTCGTTTGGTAAGCCTTGTGATTGATTTGGTCGACTCAAGTTTTGAGGTGAAATTGTTTTCAAAAATCGAGAGAAAGTCTTGTGGAGGGATACTAATTCGACGAGATGATTGACAATGGCTAAGTTGAAGACTTGTGAGAGTTTTTGCTTCTTGACATGACGAAAGCACGGTGATGATTTTCTTGATCCGTGTTGCTCGAGGACTAGCAATGATTTGAGTGTGGGGGAGCTGTTGGTGCTTTCTAGGTGCACATTTTATATGACAAATATGGTGTTTTTAATACTTTATTATGTCATAATTGCTAACAATTAACCCCCATTATCATATATATGCGTAGTTTCTGTGTATTCGGAAGATTTGCAGGAAACAGGTGAAAATTAAGAGACTACGAGTAAAGAGCTGCCGGAGGCCCGAAGAACGAGGAAATTGGAGTCCGTGCCGGTCGGCACGGCCTGTGTGCCGACCGGCACCATGGGGTCGGGCTCCAAACTTGAAGCCCACTCAGAGAATATGAAGCCCAGAAGAAATATCAGAGTCGGAGTCGGTGAAATCGAGCCCACAACCAAAAGAGACTATAAAGAGGAGATCTTGGTCGCGAAGTAAAGGGGGACAGACAGATACAGAGGTTTTGACCTAGGTTGAAGGTTGTGGCGGCGAAGACGGCGATCACCGATCATCACCACCAAAAAGGAAGACTGTGCCGACCGGCACACCTCCGTGCCGATCGGCACCTGTGGGACCACGCCAAAATCCTGCATCCTACTGTACCCATGTTCATGTGTTGCAGTATGATGCGTGAGTAGATCTCACATTCTCTCCGTGGCGAGGGGAATCTGGTTTTGTAACTCTCATGCTTACAATACTCTTTTGATGTGTTTGGTCTATGTGATTCTTTGAACTCGTATCCGATCAATGCGTGTTTATCACATAGTGCAAGAAACCAGTGGGGAGCTATTAGTACCTTGTCGTGACAGGACCGGGGCGAACGAAACCATCATGTCTTGTAGAATACTAAACCTATCAATTGAACCATGACCTGAGTTGCATGCCAGTACCCCAAACCATAGGAGAGAATCCTTTTCATAACCTTGATACAACCGCAGGCCCTTTCATCTCTAGCTGTTAACCACCCTTTCCACACACACCTTTGCCGCATTAATTTAGTAGTTTAAATAATAGTTTAAATCCCGCTTGTTCTCTGTGGTTCGATATTAAACCTTGGAATACTCTAAGGGAAAAAGTGCTACAACTGTACACCGTCCTCTTGCGGTATATAAGTGGGTGCGTACAAACGACCAACATAGGCCGAGACAATGAAGGCTAAAGGGTTTGTTGCAAAAAGCAAGTTTTAGTTCACAAGACTAAAATGCAACCTATGTCTTCATTAACTATGTGTGAGGCTGAACCACCAAACCCATAGGTTCAAAGACAAACCACCCAAACTAAACCAACCAACGATAACCATCCCATCCATTCCATCATTCTCTTCCATCCATTCCAACCATCCATCTAATCATGCGAGGGTTCCAGGCCGCTCTTGACTGTGAGCACGGCTGTCATGACAGTTTTACTTCTCTGCAGAGGTCGCGCCACTTTACCCACAAGTGGTGATTTCATCCCCTGTTGCCAGGTGGACTAGAAACCTCCCTGATGCCCGTGGTTGCAAGCCACTTACACACTACCGAGGTGTGCGGCTAGGAGATCACTACGAGGCCTTTCCAAAGGGTCTTCCAGTGTGCACTCGCCCTCTAAGGTTCCACTCCCGTCCATAAGTGATAGCCCTTAACTAGCAGCTCATCACCCCGGTAGCCCCCTCCTGAGCCGTTCAGATCCCAGGGCAGTCCTCTCTGACTCCCATTCCCCGCTCCACCACTGGCTCGCACAGCACTGGAAGAACACCTAATTACTTAGCCAAGCTGCTCCCATAACAGTCTTGTGATGGCACTGTAGTCCTGGGTTGCCGCTCCACGAACCGGTCCTTAGGGTCTAGACAAGCATACCACCATCCAAACATGTGCCAACTGCACAACCAAACACATCCTGCTTGTCTAGAGCCTACCTCATACTACAACATCATCATAACCAAGCATTCCCGCATGTGCAATAAGTAGAGATTAACAAGTTATTAAGCAACCCAACCCGGACACAAGCATGCTAAGCAACATCTACCCATAACGAAACCATAAATCTAGGCTATGGCGACAAGGAATGATCATACAAAATACTAGTAAACCTTAACAATAGGTATCCCATCATGTTGACACAAGCATGGATGTTTATAAATAAAACATTTGTAAAAGTAGGAGCAAGATGCGTCTAGGACACTTGCCTCAATAAAAGCTTCCCGTGCAAGTAATAGTGTTGAGCGTCGTCGTGATTGATCTTGATACGTGCACTCGCTATTAAACCGTACAGCGGAACAAGCTTGCACAAGCAAATCAAGCACACAATCAATATATCATGCATGGTTCTGAACAGAAGAGAGCTATGGTTGGATAGGGCAGGTTATGATGAAAATTTAGGCGCAAGAATCACCTAAATCAGAGTTATGGTTGAAAAGATATGCAAATTCAAAGTTACATGGACTAAAACAGGAATTACAGAAACGTATGTGCACTGAACATGTGCGTGTTCCCGTTGATTCGATGCATGTTTGAGGATAAGGTTTCCATAGTACCGTGCACAACATTGTGGAACATAACAAACACATGATGATTGTGGCACGGGATCACCTGAAAATGAGATCGAATGGTTGGATCTCAATGAGGTTGTTCTGCGACAGCTGATGGTGGCATGGCGTTCCTGGCCGATTCCTGCAGTATCTTGGGGAATCCTTCGGGGAAGTTGTAGTAGATTTGCTGGAACACAATTGGGAATTGATTATGAATCAAAAACTGCAAGGGATTGGATGGAATACGGAGAGAATTACCATCAGGCGCGCTGGATAGATCCATAACAGATAGCAGTGGCCATTGCGAACCAGATCCCCATTGATTCAGGTCAGATCTTGGCATCATCTTTAGATATGTTGGAGAGGACTTCATGGCGCACCTCCTGGCGAAAATTGGCGGCGTTTTGATGGCTAGATCATCGGGAACGCGGATACCAATCTGCGACAGCAGTGCTGGACGCGAGGGCAGGGAGTAGCGGCAGCAGCCTGGCGGCGTGGGAGGAGTTTGGAGGGGAGGGAGGACGTGGGGAAGGGGCTGGTTTTATAGGAGAGGGGTGCTTGCTGATTAGGAAAGAGAGAGAGAAAGAAAGGAAGGCAATAAACGCATTAATTGGCGTTGAATGCTCGTGTTTTTTCCATTTGAGCGCGAGTGGTAGGTGGGACGAACATAGATGGCATCCCAGCTAGGTACGTGCATGTGGTTGGTGTGATGAATGTGGACGACATCATATCTTCGGTCTAGCTTGAACGGATGGGGACGACATCATGTCCAAATACATGCATGTCCAGATGACGAAAGGTGACATTAAGAAACAAAGTAGCACGACTTCTGGGATCAGAACGAACATCGATAGAGGTGAGGCGGCGATTAAGTTGGCGATTGGAACCGCAAAGGTAGTTAGAAGATGTTGACAAAATGCAGAGAAAAATAGAAGACGGCTTGACTGTAAGTTTAGGATTTCCCCATTTTCTTTTCAATATTTTTTTAAAACATTAAAATAACATTCATTGATTTCCAGATAAAAACATTGGCTTATTAAAATCCTAGAAACCACTTAGAGTTTTCTCAATTTTTAAAATCCAAACCAATTCCTTTTTGAAGAAGACATTCTCTAAGGGAAAAATATGCCTTTCTTTATAAAAATAAAATCCTTTTTGAAATTTGTTTCAATTTATAATTTATTTTAGAAAATTGATTTTCTTTTAAGAAAGCTAAATTCATTTTTAAATATGAAATAAAATTAAATAAATCCTTTTCAATTTACCAAGCCGTATACATCTTTAAAACAAAATAAATCCATTTTGATATAAAATATTCAAAATGAATAAAACCATTTAAAATTTGAGAAAATTGGTGCTTAAAACTGAGAAATGGTTCACATCCCAAAATCGAAATTTTGGGGTGTGACAGCACCGGATGTGGCGCCCAAAGGCGCGCGGCCCCAGAGGTGGTCGGCTTGGGCTCCGATCCTCCTCCGGGTCATACCGGCCACCTCGTCGAGGATGGTAGCCGCGCATCTCGGCTTCACGCCGAGTGCCTTGGGCCTGGTCACGCCTGCGCGCGCTCCTTGATGGGGGGTAGGTTGCGGCCGCCTGATCCGCGCGACGGCTGTGCGACGGATGCCTCCTTGTCATCATGGCGGTCGACGGAGCGCTGAAGAGCGCCCAGAGCGCGCTGCCGGGACAGCGAGCTCTCGGCCTGCTGCTCCGCCACCACCTCGAGTAGCCGCAGGAGCTCCTTGCGCTTCTGCTCGTCCTCCGGGGTTGCCGGCTGCGGAAGGTTTCGCGCGAGGGCCGCGGCCGCCACCAGGTTTTGACTGGTGCGCGGGAGGTGAAGAGGGGTGTCCGCGACGTCGTGCACGATGCGGTGCTGCACGTCGCGTGCCATGGCGCGGGCGCGCCCCCCGGGGGCACGTCGCTTGGCGATCTCCTGCTCTAGGAGTTGACGCTCCCGCTCGATGCCGCACTCCATGTCGGCGAGCTCACGTCTCCGCGCGAGCAGCTGCTCCAGCGCTGGCGGGTCCTGCAGCGGGGGTGCGGCGTCCCCCACCGCAGGCACTGGTACCGGGTTCGGGCCATCACCTCCAGACGGCTTGCCCCCGTCGTCGCCTTCCCCGTCGTTGGGGTCAGCGAAGTCTCCGTCTCGAATTTCTGCCACGAGGCACTCGCGGGACGGATCGAATGTGAGCGCATCAAAGCACACAGCCAGTAGATCCTCGACGGAATCGCGGTCCTGGGTATCGGTGGGCTCCGCGCCTACGGATGCTGGTGCGCCAATGGCAAGACTTAGATGTCTGGTCCGGCCTGGCGGGAAGCGGCAAGCGAGCTCGTTTCCAGCGCCTCCATCGACTCCCTCAGCCGAGGTGGCAGGGAGGCTCGGCGCTCCCAGGCCTCGTAGCCAAGCGGGAGCGATGGTCCGTCCACAAGGCAGTTGTTGAGGAGAGCCAGCGCGTTTAAGATGCGCCGGCACTCATCTGGCCGGGGGTTTGCATCGAGGTACGCTTCGACGCGCACGGGCAATGCTCGGGCCCCCGGACCACGCGAGAGGTGGACATCCGACGTGAAGACACGTAGCGGCGCCGAGCCGGCGCTCCTACGCTTCTGCTGCAGCTCGGCGTGGTCGGTCAAGAAGTCCGCGTCGCCAAAACGGAAGACACGGTACGGGACCGTGAACGGTGTGTAGAACCGGGAAGAGGGCGCGGTGGAGCGCCTCCGGTCCCTTCCGCGGGTGCTCCCGCGAGACGGGAGACGGCCGCGGGACGCTGGCGGCCACACGAAGCCATCAGCTGGCGGTGTGATCGCTGTCAAGCGCGCGGAGGTCCCCTACCTTGATGAGGACTAGGCCCGATCTTCCGAGAGGTAGAGGTAAACTCGATAATTGGAGAACTCGACGTTGACGATCCGGCTTCAAATCAACCCGATTCGAACCCTGCAACCGCTACACCACTGCTCCGTTGGTTATCAACCAAGCACAACTTGATTGACCTCGCCGATAAGGCTTTTCCTGCAGACGAATCGAGAACGCAAGCAAGAAAGTGTAAACACGCAATCTGAAATTGCAAATATGAATTGAAGCGAATCACAAGAGAGGTTCAAACACTCGATTCGAAAGGACTAATCGACACAGTCGAGGAGAGTAAGAACAGGGGCCCTGGATCAATGTATAAGGACTTGTCGCCACAGATACAACGATGAACTCAAGTTTCTCGATGGAAAACTCAACTAAACAAAACCCGAATCCTAATGTGGCGGCGGCTACTGATAATATAGAGTTTAGGGTCGTGCAAAACCCTAAGGACGCGCCCCTAATGGGCCAAGACACGATACATGGCCCTAAGGCCAAAAACGGTGACGCAACACCGAAACAGTTTCTGGACCCTGACTTGTTTCGACGATTCCCGTCGACTCAGATGGAATTTAGATGTGCGACTGGATCCGTTGGAAAGCTTATCTTCTTAGCTTTCCATCCATATAAAGAACGTCCCAATCCGAGTCCGTATGTGACCGGGGCGCCCGTTTTAGTGGAAGGTGCTCCTGGAATCCGAATCCAACTCGAAGGGCAACTTGATGACGACTTGAAACTCGGTGGTGAGGCCGGTTCGTGCGTGTCTAGCACGGTGATGTCCTCATCATCCTCCCCTTCTTGAATTGGAGTCGTCCTCGACTCCATCCCACCATCCAACTCCTGCAAAAGGTTAGTGACAACAGGATGCAAAGTGCGAGAGATAGGATCATTTGTAAGCAAACAAGATTCTCGACCAAGCATAGTATAACATGGGGCATCCGGATTATCACATAAATCAGCAGTAGCAGATGTAGTAGCAAGGTAAACACCATCTTTTAATTTAATTCCTTTATTATTAGCAGTAGAAGATGTGTCACTAGCAATAACACTATTAGTCTTAGCATGTTCAGCAAGCTCTTTAAAATGTTTCCTAATATCAGTGGGTGACAAAGGAAGCAGAGTAATTTTCTTGTCCTTATGCATGAAGGTATATGTATTAGTTCTACCATGGTGTGCAACATCATTATCAAATTCCCATGGTCGTCCTAACAACAAAGAGGATGATTGCATAGGCACAACATCGAAATCAGCAGAATCATGATAAGAGCCAACAGAAAATTGTATGCGTGCAGTTTTAGTTACCCGCCTTACCACTATTGTTCAACCATTCAATGTGGTAGGGATGAGAAAGCGGACGTGTTGGCAAACCAAGCTTTTCTACCAAATCTGAACTCACCAAATTATTGCAACTCCCACTATCAATTATGGTGAGAGCACGATAGTTCTTGACGATGAGATACATATGGAACAAATTCTTGCGTTGTAGCTTCTCGTCCTCACGTTCCACCTGAGTGCTCAAAGCACGCTGCACAAGAGCCAGGAAGCCCGCCGATGCAGCCAAAGAATCAATATGCACACTCTCGTCGTCGTCTGAATCTGCAGCAGGGTTAGTTGCAAGAGCCAAATCATCTTCAACATCACTAGCACTTACATATCCGTTGCCATCAGGTGCAGCGATGAAAGCGCGAGTACTTGGACAATCCTTCATGACATGTCCCATACCCTTGCAGCGGTGGCACACAATATTGGTCGATCTACTTGAAGAACCCTTTTCATACCTCTTGTTTTGTTGGGCCTGCACAGTAGACACATACTTACCTCAGAAGCGGGCGCTGGAGCAGGTGGTGTTGCTGAAGGCTTAGCAACAACAGGCGCCTTCGGCTTCTCAACTTCAGAACGCTGCTGAAACGTTCGCCCAGTATTGGACCTGAAAGAAGAATGATCTTGGCGACGTCCCTGTACTTCTCTTTCTGCCTTAAGAGCAAGATGATACAATTGGGAAAAACGAGTCCAATCTTTATAGTCAAGAATATTCTGTATATCACGATTCAAGTGGTATCAGATTTCAGGTTTCCCGTGAGGTATTACCTTTGTTTTTTTCCCTTCGATTCGTTTTGCGTCATATACCTAGAGTCCACAAAAAGCCTACAAAAAAAAAATCCCCAGTCCTAGAACCTCTTTTAGCCTTTGCAATTTCGTTTCAGATTCGCTTTGTTGAGTTTGTGTTCGTGGTCGAGTCTTGTTGCTGGTTAGTGTGTTCGCGTCGTAGTTCAATTCGCCCCGTTGCTGTGTTTCCGCCGCTATCCTATCCACTTTTCCCCAGATTACAAGTCGTGCCACACATTACTCGACTTGCCCTCGCCAGCCGCCTTGCGTGAACTCTCGCCGTGCAAGCCCTAGATAGGTTGCAAGCCGCCTTGTGTTCATCGCTTTGCATCGCAGCCCCCCTTGATTCATATTGCAAATCCTTTGCTGCTGCTTGTACCAGGGATACTTTGCCCTAGCTGTGATCCTTTGCTCTGATACCAAATGATGAGTCCGGCCCAGGTGGGTTTGGACGAAAGCCCGACACACCGATCCGGATTCCCCGAATCCCGCAATCTTAGCACCGACACTTGAAAGCCCGACACACCGATCCGGATTCCCTGAATCCTGCAATCTTAGCACCGCAACTCCAGTGCCCCCACTCGGGGAAAGGCCCAATCGCCCTAAAAGACTAGTCTGATAGGGGAAGGGTGGCTCTCCCTTTTAAGGTGGCTTCCTCCTCCCAAGCTAAGCAAGGTGGGATTATTCAGAGGCTCACACGGTCGCCGCCCGACTACAACTAAGCCACTAGGGCTTTTTTTTGTTGCGTCTTTGCCAGCGGGTAATAGTGGAGGATGTCCTCATCATTCTCACCCCCTTAAACAAGGGCCCAGCTCTGATACCAAATGATGAGGACTAGGCCCGATCTTCCGAGAGGTAGAGGTAAACTCGATAATTGGAGAACTCGACGTTGACGATCCGGCTTCAAATCAACCCGATTCGAACCCTGCAACCGCTACACCACTGCTCCGTTGGTTATCAACCAAGCACAACTTGATTGACCTCGCCGATAAGGCTTTTCCTGCAGACGAATCGAGAACGCAAGCAAGAAAGTGTAAACACGCAATCTGAAATTGCAAATATGAATTGAAGCGAATCACAAGAGAGGTTCAAACACTTGATTCGAAAGGACTAATCGACACAGTCGAGGAGAGTAAGAACAGGGGCCCTGGATCAATGTATAAGGACTTGTCGCCACAGATACAACGATGAACTCAAGTTTCTCGATGGAAAACTCAACTAAACAAAACCCGAATCCTAATGTGGCGGCGGCTACTGATAATATAGAGTTTAGGGTCGTGCAAAACCCTAGGACGCACCCCTAATGGGCCAAGACACGATACATGGCCCAAAGGCCAAAAACGGTGACGCAACACCGAAACAGTTTTCTGGACGCTGACTTGTTTCGACGATTCCTGTCGACTCAGATGGAATTTAGATGTGCGACTGGATCCGTTGGAAAGCTTATCTTCTTAGCTTTCCATCCATATAAAGAACGTCCCAATCCGAGTCCGTATGTGACCGGGGCGCCCGTTTTAGTGGAAGGTGCTCCTGGAATCCGAATCCAACTCGAAGGGCAACTTGATGACGACTTGAAACTCGGTGGTGAGGCCGGTTCGTGCGTGTCTAGCATGGTGATGTCCTCATCATCCCTACCTGGCGCGCCAACTGTCGGCGTTTAGTAACCGGCCGACGAGTAGATTTGTGTGCGACTCGACGGCGATCAGTGAGTTCGTGAATGACACAGTGGATTATACTGGTTCTGGCCAAGAAATGCCCTACGTCCAGTTTGTGGTTCTGGTCTTGTTACTCGTAGTAGGGGTTACAAGCTCCGGGCGAGAGAGAGATCCGCTCCCAGGTCTCTGCCTTAGCGTATTTTTTGTGTGTGCTTGAGTGTGTACCTGTGTAAGAAGTCTCGATGCGTCAAAGAGAACTCCCTCTCCTTTCCCCTGGGCCCAGCCGTCCCTTTTATATGCCAAGGGAAGATGGTTACAGATGGAGGAAAGGAGATAAAGTAAAGAAGGAAAAGGGCGAAGGAAGGTGGTGGAGATGGAGTCGGGCCGTCCTCGTCGGACTCGATGGCTTCCACCGCAATCCTCTTGCCTGGTCGTATGATGAGGTCATCCAGGTCTTGTCCGGGTGCTGTGGATGGCCCATCCCCTGAACTGCACTGTTAATCGCTGTTGACGGTGCTGTGGTCTGCTGTAGAGTTAGATGACGGTCATTCCGTGAACTGTTGTTGACTGTGCGCGTACTTGGTGCATGCATTCGTCGTTCCACGCTCGACCTTGATGCGACGCCCTCCACTCCGCTGCGCGTCAGGCATAGTGTACTTTACCACCGTCCGGGAATTAATGTGGAGTGAATCCTTATCCGGAACCAGGCGCGTACGCCGAAGTTTGACCGGAGTATTGCTGCTGCTCCCGTGCTTGGTTCCCGGCCGTCGGGGTCGGGGTCGGTTCGGGTCGGGGTCCTCCGTCGATCCCGACCACCATCGAGGCGAGCGGTCGTCGGGCGACGGCTGGCTGGAGTTTGGTCGGAGCCGTGTCGCTCGATCCTGTAGCGCCCGACTCCCGTCGAAGGAGTCGAGTGAACATTCCGTCCGAGTCGGGCTCCTTTGATATGGGCCGGCTGTGGCTTTGCGCAGAGCTGCGACCACATGGCCATGTGTGGTTGGGCCCTTGTCGGGCCATGCGGAGCGGGGACTCTTTTGGCTAAAGGCGGTAGTGACGCCTTCTGCTCAACTGGGCCCTTCGCTGGCCCAGCGCCCCGCGGCGCTTTCTTCGCTCGGGATCTTTAAGCTTTGGTTGGTATTCATACAGAGTATGTACGTAGTACCTGGAAAATGGGTACCCGACAACCTTATTAGCCATCCCACTGATCATTTGTTCCTTTATCACCACCGCCATCCATTTTGTGACTTAACAGTGTTGAATGGATGTTGGTATTTCTTACACCAAACAGAAAACACCACCTTAGGCTGGTTAGGCCTAGAGTGAATTGTTGGCGGTTCTTATGCGATTAAATTAAATTCATTAATTCCGCAAGCGCACGGATCACCATTGTAGCATTTCACCTTGGAGTATTCCAGGGTTATCGTATTTATATTTCCGCAGGGAAGTAGAGCAAAAGAGGGCTGAATAATAGCAATGCATTGGATAATTTGCAGAAAGACATAATGTATCAACTATACTTGAGACGGGGTAAGATAGGCATGATATATATTGGTGGCACACACATCCTCAAATCCAAGGTAAATAAAGGAAATAAAACGTAGTATACATTTGGGAGAGCAACGAGATAGAGTTAAGGCTACCTGTATGTTTATCTATTATTTACTCTTTCTAGCAATCTAATCTACAAAGGTTATCTACTCTAGTTAAGCTCATACACATACAAGTCATGTCGTTTCGGGGCACACACGTGCTAGGTTAACCGATGATGCTAGTTCAAACCTAGGGAACCGTATGCTATAATTAAGACCCTGCTGAGTCCAACCCGGACGTGGTGGATTACAGAGACCGGTGCAGCTGTCACATACACTCGCGGCTACCATCCTCCGTGGGGCTGGGTGCCAAACATGCATAGGCCAAGCTCTAAGCGCCATGCTTACAACCCGCCTAGAGGAACTACCCTTGATCAACGGAGCAGTCCTATCTAAGAATGAACAAGCACAGATTTCACACGACGTCATCTCCGACGAAGGCACTCTCTCGTACTTGCTATTCCAACAATCACGAATCCCACAACAAGACTTCTACGAGCACTTACTTAACAGAATAAATAAACTAAATAGAAAAGAATTACTAAAAGAAATAAATAAAGACAAAACTAATTATATATTAAATAAAATAATATCTCAAAAGAGTAAGGATACAAAGAACTATACCGAACTCCAAGAAGACTCCGGAAGCCCGAGAGAGCTCTCACTCTACTCTACTCTACTCTAACTCCCAAAGCTACTACTAAACTAAACTAATGAACACTTGGATGAAGTGTGATGGTGCGAGTTGCTTCTGAGGCCGGGGGGTCAATTTAATAGGTCTCCAAGGCGGTGGAAGCACTGCTGCCGACTTTGGAGAGGCGGCGCCGCCAAAGCCGGCGGCCGGCCTAGGGGGGTGGCCGGCCGGCCGGCCCTTCTGTCGGTTGGCCACCGTCTTCTGCCTCGACGCTCCAGATCATCTCCTGACGGCGGTCCGAAGGTCGGATGATGAGGACATCACTCTATCGGGTACAACCAAAGCTCCTCCGCTGTACATGCATGGTCCAATCACCAGAGCTCATGCACAGGAATTGAATTTACAGGTGAACTCGTTCCTAATGCTTTGTTTGCATGGTTTCAAGAACAAAATGCTACCTAATGATTTAATTATTGTTAGGAACCATGGTGATGATGATGAGATAGCTAGAGAGGAGTTTGGAGGCGTGGAAGGGCCAGCAAGGGTGTCCATGTCAAGTTGGAGGCCCAATCCAAGTCAACTTCCAGTCCGTTTCGGAGTTCAGGAGCAGTCTGCACTAAAACGGTCGCCCAGGTCGCATACGGGCTCGGTTTTGGACGTTCTTTATATGTACGGAAAGATAATTTGATCACCTTTCCAATGGCACCAGTCTCATATCAAAATTCGTCCAGAGTCATCGGGAATCGTCGAAACAAGTTGACGTCCAGAATCTGTCTCGGTGCTGCGCCGCCGTAATTTGGCCTTTGGGCTTTGTATCGTGTTGGAGCCCATTAGGGGCGCGTCCAGGGGTGTTGCACACCCCTAAACCCTATATCATCAGTAGCCTCCGCCCAGGTTAGGGTTGGGTTTTGCTTAGATTATTCTGTCAAGAACAGTTTCGCCGTTCATCGGTTTGTGAGACCCCAACTTGTGAGTTTTATCATATATCTGCAATTTGGTTGCATTCTTTCTTGTTCTTGCTTGTGTTCTTCGATTCGCAGGCAAGGATTAGCCTTCTCGGCGAGGTCGATCGTGCAATATCGGTCGATAACCAGAGGAGAAGTGGTGCTGCGATTGCGGGGTTCGGAACGTGTTGTTCGGAAGCCGGATCGATTTGTGTCAATTCTCCGCCAAATCGTTGTTTATCTGAACCTTTCGGAAGATCGGGAACCCTATTTCACATCAGTTGGTAATCAGAGCTTCAGGTATCCCGTTAGGTTCGCCCTTATCCTTGTTTATTTTGATTAATTTGTTCCATCCTAGAGTCCAGAAAATTGCCCTACAAAAAGATTTATTTGTTCATCTTCCGCTGTCCTATCACCCTTTGTGCTGCTGCAAAATTCATTTCAGTTTGCTTTGTTGAGTTTGTGTCCTTAGTTAGAGTCGTGTTGCTGGTCGATATAATTTTGTGTCGTTTATCCTAGTGTGGGCTTAAGTTGTGCAGTCGCTTCTGTTTTTCTGTGCGCATCAGAACTGCATATTGTTTTCCTTGCGCGAGGTTGTTTCTCGGTCAGCTCCTGTTCTATCTAGTAGTGCACAAGAGCTCGAATTCTGAACCTTCTATTTTGTGCGCAAGTGAAAAAGAGGAAGAGAAATAGCAGACCTTCCAATTCCTGTTGTGGCGATAGAATAAACAGAAGGATAGTTTTCAGGTTTCCATATCCTGTTGCTCGAGAAGAAGAAAAAAAAATAGGGCAGGTCGAGCTTTCCAAAGAGAATTCCCTAGATCCTATTTATTCTTTTGACTAGAGAGCTATGTACGGTTTCCAATAAGTTGTGTACCTTGTCTGTTTCTAATGGCCAAATCTTTTGCGCATGTATCTGCTGTCCTGCAATCCAATTTTGGCAAAACCGTGGCAACCACAGATTGAGCGGTATTACTTTTTGGTACTCGAGTCTATAGCTCTTTTCCAGAGTTGCATTGTCTTGGAGTTTAATCCTTGTGCGGCACTTCTGTTTGGTTAAAAAAAAAGGAGAGAAAAATAAAAAAAAGGCATACGGTGCATAAAAGAAGAAACAAAAAGCCGCACCTAGAAAAAAAAAAGGCAACAAGAAAAAAAAAAGAGAGAGGAACAAAAAGAATTCAGAGTGCTTGCATCCTTTGAGTCCGAGGTATTGTGGTATATTTTTTTTGCTAGCTTGGTCTAGGTCCGACGACGGGTTTTAGGCCAGCAACATAGATTTGTACTTTGGACTATTATTCAACTTTGCGATTTCTGTTTTCGAAGTTTGCTATTCCTTGCTACTCACATATTAGCCTACCAAGCTCCACATATATTCTTCGAACAACACGGTTTTGACCCTTGCAATCGCTGGATCACACTCTCAGGTATCCTTTGCTTTGTTAGTAAGAAACTTGTAAGAGCTTGGTAAGATGCTTCCATTTGCTTGTTGAGAGTCTCCACATTCACATAGTAGTGATAGGAAAATATACTTTTGTATTTTTTTCTTGTTTTCTACTAACAATGACAGGTGATCATATGAGTACTCTAGCACAACGAGTGCTTAGTTCTGAAATGGAGAAGACGGAGCAAAATCAAGTCAACAATTTGTTCCAAACTTTCTTTGTTGTAAAGGATCGACGTGCTCGTGTCATCATTGACTGTGAGACTAGCCGCAACATTGCAAGTTCTGAGATGGTTGAGAAGCTTTGCTTGACCACACAGCCACACCCACATCCATACTACATTCGATGGGTAAATTCTTGTGAGAAGATAAAGGTAACTGAAATTGCTCGCATCGAATTTTTTTTGGTTCTTACAAAGATAGTGCAGAATTTGATATAGTACCTATGCAAGCATGTCATTTGTTGCTAGGTAAACCTGGAATTATACAAATAATGTTGTGCAAAATAAGACTGCCAATAAATACTCGTTTAAATACAATGGCACCAAATTTACTCTTAAATCTATGTCTGCTGCTGAAATTTTAGAAGAAAATCTCCAAAGGGATGAGAGACGAAAGAATGAACCTTTGAGGAAAGAATGGTTGGGTTTATATGATGCAACATTTTCATCTAGATCTGAACTGTTACAAGAGGGACATTTTTCCTTTCCTCTTGTTGGAGCTAACGTCTTTCAGGATGAACATAAAGAAGAGGACGACATAAAAGAAAATGAGGTGCTCACAACCACGTGTGACGGTTCACATTCATTTGATATTGCACCTATTACTCCTGCTGAACTTGAGAGCAAAGATAAAGCTCATGGTGCTACACATACAGATGGTGAGAACTCTCTTAATGTGCTAAATTTTTCTACTAATCATGCTACTCTAGAGCAACATATAGTGGAACCATCTCTTGATTTACCTTTGTCACAAGTTGATTTTCCTACTGGCCCTTGTGAGAAAGAGGAGTTGTGTGTTGATGCTTCACTTATACCTTTGCCACAACTAGTGAATGGGGACAATACTTCTGTTTTTGAGTTACCTACTTGTGATGAAATTAAACATTTGTTGCCCTTTACATGTGAAAATGATGAGCTGAAATTGTTGTCTTCTCTAAATACTTTGGGTTATACTGAATTTGACGTTCTTTGTGATCTAAGTTTTATAGAGAGGAGAATATTTTCCAAGTCTGAATTGTCTTGTTTGTCTAAAAACAAATTTCATGCCATGGGAAAATATGATAAGAACGGTGTGTTTATGGTGCATAGAGTTTACATTTGTTTAGATATAAAGGAACCATGTGTTGTGCAACAATGTGATCAATTAGAGGGCTGCAATAACACTAATCCTATCACAGCCAGTTCTTCTAGTTTTGCTGTCAAGACACAGGTTATCTTTAAAGAAGGGGAGTCTTGGTGGGTGTTACAAACAACATCTTCTACAACTACGGTCAAACCGAGGACGGTTTGCTTTCAAGAAGGGGAGGATGATGAGGACATCACTCTATCGGATACAACCAAATCTCCTCCGCTGTACATGCATGGTCCAATCACTAGAGCTCATGCACAGGAATTGAATTTACAGGTGAGCTCGTTCCTAATGCTTTGTTTGCATGCTTTCAAGAACAAAATGCTACCTAATGATTTAATTATTGTTAGGAACCATGGTGATGATGATGAGATAGCTAGAGAGGAGTTTGGAGGCGTGGGAGGGCCAGCAAGGGTGTCCATGTCAAGTTGGAGGCCCAATCCAAGTCAACTTCCAGTCCGTTTCGGAGTCCAGGAGCAGTCTGCACTAAAACGGTCGCCCAGGTCGCATACGGGCTCGGTTTTGGACGTTCTTTATATGTACGGAAAGATAATTTGATCACCTTTCCAATGGCGCCAGTCTCATGTCAAAATTCATCCAGAGTCATCGCGTCGAAACAAGTTGACGTCCAGAATCTGTCTCGGTGCTGCGCCGCCGTAATATGGCCTTTGGGCTTTGTATCGTGTTGGAGCCCATTAGGGGCGCGTCCAGGGGTGTTGCACGCCCCTAAACCCTATATCATCAGTAGCCGCCACCCAGGTTAGGATTGGGTTTTGCTTAGATTATTCTGTCAAGAACAGTTTCGCCGTTCATCGGTTTGTGAGACCCCAACTTGTGAGTTTTATCATATATCTGCAATTTGGTTGCATTCTTTCTTGTTCTTGCTTGTGTTCTTCGATTCGCAGGCAAGGATTAGCCTTCTCGACGAGGTCGATCGTGCAATATTGGTCGATAACCAGAGGAGAAGTGGTGCTGCGATTGCGGGGTTCGGAACGTGTTGTTCGGAAGCCGGATCGATTTGTGTCAATTCTCCGCCAAATCGTTGTTTATCTGAACCTTTCGGAAGATCGGGAACCCTATTTCACATCATCGGCTCCTTGCTGGGGTCGGCAGAATTGAAGTGAGGGCCAAGTAAAGGCCCAAAAAGCCCACCTTCTAGAATGGCGGTGGAATTCTGCTGGGCTAGCCTTGAATTATATGTTATGGATTATTTTCCAGCCCACTGGAGGAAGTCTGGGGCCTGCGGCCACCAAGTGGGGCCGGCCGGCCTAGGGTGGGGCCGGCCGGCCAGGGAAGTTCCCTGGCTGGGCCCACTTTTCTCCATTATTCACTCCTGCATCCAAATATTCACTAAAATCTATGGAGTAGCATTATTCCTAACTACTATGCACAAAATCTTGGTGTTATGTATTTATTTACCGGTAGGGTGGCGGTCAAATCATGGTTTAACGACCGCCAACATGAATATTCCCGGTTCGGCGCCAGAAATACCTGGGGTTAAGTTACTTGCTTAGGATACGTAATAATCCACAACTGGCAACGAGTGCCAGAAATGTATTATTAGTATTTAATCATAAAAGATAATCCGCAAGCGCACGGATAACCCGTTGTAGCATTTCACCCGAGAGTATTCGAGGGTATCGTTATTTATATTTTCCCAAAGGAAGACGTAGTTGACAAGTGTGTACTTATACTCATGGTGTTACAAATGATAGATCATAACCAATATCCAAATGCAGGGGTAAGGCAATAAATGGATAGAGGATAGTGCGACACACACAGCAGGCATTTCCACTCTCTGATAAAATGCGAGAGGCGGCTCTAAGCTAGACTAAGGTTAAGTAAGACGAACTGCTACTCCTAATGTACATCGTCAAGTAGCGTGCGTAGCATCTACCTATAGCCTAAGCTGCACACAAGCCAAGATTAAGCTGTTCTACTGCCAAGCCATCATCGGGAGATCCAGCGACAGAGTCTGCCCCAATCTCTGGACATTTCATATATACTCCTACGCCATACCCGAACGTGGAGGATTACAAGGGACGGACAGGGCTGTCACCACCTGCCGCCTACCTCTACAAACCGTGGGGCACGAACACGCATCCAAGGGTGGAAAGGAAGCCCTAGCACCATGCTAGCGCAACTAACCACAACTCTAGATCCCTCGAGGCACCTCGCAAGGCGATAAACCTAGAGCACTCTTGCAAGACAATGGACCCGATGACTAAGCAAAATGAACAACTAGATCCAGCGAGCGATTACTTAGACAAAGGATCAAAGCTAGCACTACGCTAAGCATAGGCGTTCGTCGCTCAAGAACGAGCGACGAACGATGAACGATGGAGAACGATCATCGTTAACCGATGATCGAGTATGAACGAACGACGAACGAATAATGAACGATCATGAACGAACATCGATGAACGATGAACGAACGATGAACGAACATGAACGAACGATGAACGTTCATCCAAGATCAAGGATGAACGATGAACTAGCATAAGCACATAACTACTACAAGAACGATGATATTCCATTGGTAAATAAATAAGTCTTACAAAGAGAGTAAAAGGATACAAGGGAAATACCCCAAACTCTCCAAGGGACTTGGGAGCCAAAAGGGCAGCCCACTACTCAACCTAAGCCTAACTAGAGAGCCCCTAGCTCTGGATGTGTGGAGGAGGGAATGAGCCTCTTGTGTTGTGTGTCTTCTAAGGGGAGGGGGTACCCCTTTATTTATAGCCCTTCAAAGGCGGTGGAGTTGAGGCGGTTCCGTAGGTCGGTGGCATTAATTGCAGGTGGAACCGACCTCCTGAAGTCGGTTGCAAACCGCCATAGAAAAGTGGACCCAGGGGGCCTTCCTGTCAGGTCGGCCGACCTAGGGTTGGGGGTCGGCCGACCTGGCCCTGGCCCCTCCTGGGCTGGGCTTTGGCAGGTTGGCTCCCCTCGGCCCTTTAGCCTCTTTTCCAGGTGCGTGGCCTCAGTTGATATTCTGGTAGGTTCTGGGCCTTTAATCCTTGAATTATATTCCCGCGGCGAGCGTCGTTTGATGGACGTGTTGGAATCGTCGCCTTGGGCCTTGTTTATACCTGGAAATCCCTGTTTTCCACCTGCACATCCAAATCTAGAGGTACATGTGGAAATAGGTTATTTGATAACAAAAAGCAAGTAACAAGTGTTAGTTCTTCCTTATTTATAGAGCTAATTGACGGTCAAAAACTGGGTCTAAGGACCGTCAACTATGGAGAGAAGGGGAAAAGACTCATTTGCTCCTGACTGTAAATTTGAACTAGGGCTTACTTATTTAGCCATTCCAATGGACACGACGTCAATTTCCACATTTAAAATTTAAGACAACAATATTTGTATTTGTCACAATAGTTAAACAGGAGAGCATATAAATTGAAAAAATGATCGCACAATTGGTACTGCACTTCAAAAGAAAAAAAGCTTTGTGGCCAAGAGGATACGGATGCGCACCATGCACTCATCAACTGCACCAAGGCGAGGGCACTCCGTGCTGCCATGAGAAAGTGGTGGGCGCTCCTGGAGGAAAAGGAGTTTTCACAATACTGACCCAGACTGGCTTTTGCTTCTTCTCAAATCTCAATTCCGTGCCAGAAGAGACGGGGCATGCATTATGCTTCTCCTGTCGTTATGATCGGTTGCCTGCATCCATTCTGGCCGGGTTGCGCCTTGTGCGTATGGGCCAGGTCGAGGAAAGATAAGTTGCTGTGATACAGTTCGTTGTGTTTATTTGATTTCCGAGGCTAGCCTGGCTCAGTGCAGATTGTGATTGGATGACTGCAAAGAAACAATAAACATACCTTGCACGCTTGTTTGGATGACTTCTGTAAGCTTCATGACCATTGGAGCTAGGGAAACCCCAAGGTATGAATGTTTTGGTGATTGGATGAGAACCATGAATGTGACTGACACTCTTTGTGAGATCTTATAGGTCACATATAAAGAAAGCTCTGTCCGTCGGTGATGTATGCCAACACACCATGAACTTAATGTCAAGGATGATTGGTTGCCTTCACCAACACAAGAACGGACTTGATGGAGTCGCGGAGAAGATATGGATCAAGGCTAAGGACATGCTAGATCCAAGCGAGTGTTGCTTGGTTAGATGTTAGCTTGAGTCCATAGGAAAAACCGGACTATCAAGAGGGTTCGAGGTGTTTCTCTTAGTGCACACTAGTTATAGAGATCATTGGATGCATGGTGAGTCTCTCAGGGGCTAGGGTGGCAGAAGAGGTTTGAAGGAACCAAGAATATCAAGTTTGGAAGCAAGGATCAAGAAGAAGATCGAAGCTGCAAAGTCAGAGGAGACCGGATGGTACGGTCAAGGAGACCGTACCATACGGTCTACAGTGGAAATCCAGACAGAAAAGCTGAAGTTTCTGGAAGTGGAGAAATGGAAACCGGACCATCGACCGGACGATACGGTCCTAGGGACCGGACGGTACGGTCTCTATTGAGTTTTCCAGATGGAGAAGCTGAAGTTTCTGGAAGTGGAGAAATGAAGACCGGACCATTGACCGGACGGTACGGTCTTACAGGCAGAAGCAACAGAGAAGGAGAAGTTTCTGTTGGCAGAAAAAGAAGTGGAGACCGGACGGTACGGTCCTAGGGACCGTATGGTACGGTCTACTTAGAGAAGTGGAGCAGCACTCCTGGACGCCAGTCAGATGAAGACCGGACCGTACGGTCTAAAGAGGACCGGACCATACGGTCAATAGTACGGTCTGTACGCAGACTGGGCACTTTTGGACAACGGCTAGTTTGAGGTTGGTGGCCTATATATAGCCGGTTGTTTGCCTCTTTGAGGTGCTCTTGGACCCAGGAAAGAGGGGAGGTGCTCCAAGAAGCCACGGGGAAGAAGTGTGAAGCACTTGAGAAGGATTTGGAGTGATCCTAATGCTTGAGAGAGTAACAAGTTGCATCCTTTGATTTCTAGGCTAGTGTGAGCTTGAGAGAGTCATCTAGAGCTGTTACTCTTGGTCTATGGCAAGGCCTAGACCGGTTAGGCGTCGGTGTTGAGCTGTCCAAGGAGATTGTGGAAGCCGACACAAGTTTGTACACGGTCTTGGAGCTTCCCGTACGAAAGAAGCATCACTAGTGGAGCGCCCTTTGGCACGCATTAAGTGCGGAGTACCTCCGGAAGAGTACCCGGGAGAGAGCCCGGCGGGACGTGCCCGCGACTTCACTTGGAGGGTGAAGCGTGCTCTAGGAGGGATCGTCTTCGAGCGGAGGGACGTGGTCGAGACTCCGACGGGAGTGACCCATTGTGGAGTAGGGAAGGCGCCATCCTTCCGAGACCACGGGAAAACATCATGAGCATTCTCTATCCCTTCTCCTTTACTACTTGCATTTACTTATCGCGCTATATATGATTGCTTGTAGTATTTGAGTTGTACTCTATCTTGCTTGTGTGTTTACCTTGGTACCTATAGTTTCACTAGGTTTGCTTGTTTGCTTTGCACGTGTGTTTATTTGTCGTAGCCTATCTTGTAGCTCTAAGGACTCTACTTAGTATGCCTAGTATCCTTGGTTGTCATGTCTCTAATTTTGGTTGTCATGTCTCTAGTTTTACTTGTCCTAGCTAGTTGTTTCCGCTTTATATCTTGTGCTATCTACTGTCTTCCTTTGTGCTAGTGTGAAGTGCTTCTTGTTATCTATATTCACTAGCATCTTAGGTTAAGGCCTCTCCTTAGTGTGCTTTACCTTGTTACTAGAATTGCTTGCTCGGAGTTGTTTGGGTGTTAGTGTTAAGAAAAAGATTCTAGAGTGCACTGATTCACCCCCCCTCCTCTCGGTCACACGATCCTTACAAGTGGTATCAGAGCCAAGTGCTCATTATTAGGGCTTTACCGCCTTGAGTCGTGACCGGGATTGCGTGTGGGAAAATAGAGTCCACTCATGATGACGTTTCTAACACTTCCATCGCCTCTTCTTTGATTGAGCCCGATGATTGTGTGCTTAGTGATAAGTCTTGCTATGATGTTCTTGATGAGTATGAGGACCTTGTTTTATATGATGATGAAGATGTTACTCACTTTGCCTCTCACTTGTATTCTCTTGCTAGGAAACTCATGACGCGAGGCTATTGTTCTTCACGCACAAGCATGTGGTGAAGAAACTCATTCGGTCCCTACCTCCCTCACGGTTTGGTATTCTTTCGATGGTGCGGATGGATGAGTTTGAGAAGATGCTTTTTGATGAGGTGGTTTCTATCATCTCTTCTCTTGAGAAATATTACAAGAAGAGCAAGATGAATTCTCAAGCAAGTGACAATGCACATATTGAAGCTCAACCTCTACCTCGAGGCCAATCATCATCTCATATTGGTGAAGGATGTTCTACTCAAGATCAAGAAGATGGATATATCAAGTTATGTGATGATTTGGACCACATCTCTATGAAGCCAAATGAGGATCTAGTGGAATTTGCCCTTCGGATGGATTCTCTCATCAAGATGGTAAATGACAACAAGGTTTGGATAATCACCAAGGGGCAAGGTCTTAGAAGGTTTCTTGATGCTTTGCCAAAGGACAAATATAGTGATCACAGTGAGTTTGAGAACTTTGAGCTTGAGTCATACTCAATTGAAGAAGTCATTGAGATCATCACAAGAAGAAGAACTCACTCTATGCTCTCTAACACCTTCAAAAACCCATGTGATGATGAGGAAGAAGAAGAAGATGATAAGGTTCCCATCTACTATTGTGATGATGCTTATTCAAGTGATAGTGATGACGACCCGAAGCCTATCAAGGAATATCCCCCAGCTGGAGATCTCTTACCTCCTTTCTATGAAGACTACTACAACTTGTATGAACCGGGTCTTGCCGGTGGAGCTCACTATCTTCTCCTTGATATGTATGATGAGTTCTACAAAAAGAGAGAAGAAACTTGGCTTGAGTGTTGGAAGAGGCTTCTCATATTGTTTGCAAGAGTCAATTCTTTTGAAGGGAAGGATAAGGTTAGTGATGAGAATGCAATAGGGATGATGTTATCTCTCATTCCCTATCATAGGAAGATCTATGTCCTAAATGATATTGGTGATGATATTGATAGGATGCCTCTCAAAGAGGCTATCTTGATTGCCTTGTCCTATGAACACCAAATGTACAACATCCTTGAATACTTCAATGGAAGTGATGAAGTGGGAAGATTTCAAGCCTATCCTCTTGGGAACCATGTCCTACAGTTGGGATATGATCGGAGCATGTGGAGACACACTGGAGTCACCAAGGAAATGATTGACACCTTAGATGCATTGGATTTGGACTTTCTCAACGGAGTTCCTATGGCCTACATCAAGAGCATGGAAGGGGTAGATAACATGTCAATTGATTCTCATGATACTAATCCCTCTCTTTGCTTGATGGCTACTTCCAAAGTGAATTAGAAGATTGGTGGCAAACATTGGGTGTTGGATAGTGGATGCACTCGACACATGACCGGGACTTCATCTATATTCACAAACTTAGAGGAAGATGAAGATCATGACAAGGTTACCTTTGGAGACAACTCGAAGCATAAAGTAAGAGGCCTTGGTAAGGTGGCCATTTCAAATGACCTCTCAATTTCTAACGTGCTTCTTATTGAGTCTTTAAACTTCAATCTTCTATCCGTTGCTCAAATATGTGGTCTTGGCTTTTCTTGTAACTTTGATGCCAATGGGGTGGTTCTTCGCAATGATGCTATGGGTCTCACTATCAAGGGTTTTCGTCATAATAATCTATATGTTGTTGATTTTGAGACTAACATTGTTGCCCCTAGCACTTGTCTCTTCACTAAATCTTCTCTAGGTTGGCTATGGCATCGAAGGCAAGCTCACATTAGTATGAATCAAGTCAAGCATGTAATGAAGAACAAACTAGTGAGAGGAGTCAAAAATGTCACCTTTAAGAAGGACAAATTGTGTAGTGCATGTCAAGCCGGGAAGCAAGTGGCTTCACCTCACCCATCCAAGAATTTCATGCCAACCTCAAGACCTCTCGAGCTCTTACACATTGATCTCTTCAGGCCTACAACCTACGTAAGCATTGGTGGAAATCTCTATTGCTTGGTGGTAGTGGACGATCACTCAAGGTATATTTGGGTGTTCTTTCTTGAGAACAAAGCACAAGCTATTGGGATATTCAAGAAGTTTGCTAGAAGAGTGCAAGTTGAGTATGGGCATCACATCAAGAAGATTCGGAGTGACAATGGGACAGAGTATAAAAACTCTATCATTGAGGATTATTGTGATGAGATTGGCATCAAGCATGAGTTCTCGGCTACATACACTCCTCAACAAAATAGTGTTGTTGAGAGGAAGAACAAGACCCTTATCAGTCTCGCTCGTGCTATGCTTGATGAGTACAACACCCGAGAGAAGTTTTGGACGGAGACCATCAAACACCGCATGCTACACCTCCAACCGGATCTATCCTCACAAGTTGCTAAACAAAACTCTCTATGAAGTGCTTGTTGGAAGAAGACCGAATGTTGCATACTTCCGGGTGTTTGGTTGCAAATGCTATATCTACAAGAAGAGGGAAAGGCTTGGCAAGTTCAAGAAGAGGACCGACGTGGGCTTTCTTGTCGGCTACTCGGGCTCGGCCAAGGCTTATCGGGTTTTCAACACTTCTACCGGTTTCGTTGAAGAAACTTATGAAGAACAATTTGATGAATCTCACGGGTCTCAAGAAGGCCTTCCATCTTCTCATATTGTAGGTGATGAACCCGTGGATGAAGCCTTGAGGAACATGCCCATTGGTGAAGTTCTTCTTCGAGAAGATGAACCTCCGACACCTCCTCCAACAACCTCATCAAGTGGACCTTCTACGAGTACATCTCAAGAAAATCAAAGCTCTTCCTCAAGTGAACAACATCAAGCTCCTTCAAGCGAACCACAACAAGCATCGTCAAATTAAGCTCCTTCAAGCGAACCACAACAAGCATCATCGAGTCAAGCTACTCCAAGTGAACCGCAACAAGTACCATCAAGTGATCTACCTCATGCATCCTTGAGCCAAGCTTTGCCGAGCAATCAAGAACAAGAACAATCTACTTCCACTCAAGATGATGGCTCGGGTTCACCTCTTCAACAACAAGACACCCACATATCCAAGGAGCAAGCCGCAAGAGATGTGCAAGACACATCGCCGGCTCCACCGCCTCCTCAACAAGAACCTCCTAAGAAGCACAAACCCATTTCGAGGGATCATTCACATGATCTTATCATTAGGAGTCCTTCTCAAGGGATAAAGACAAGGAGAAGTCAATATAAGCCTAACTATGTTAATCAAGCTAATGTTGTTGAGAATTTCTCTTTTGCCTCTACCCTAGAGCCGAAGACGATCGAGGAAGCTTTGAACGATCACAAGTGGATGCTATCCATGCAAGAAGAATTGAACAACTTCAAGAGGAATGATGTTTGGAAGTTGGTGAAGCGACCCAAGCGAGCTAATGTGATTGGTGCAAAATGGGTCTTCAAGAACAAGGAAGATGAGAAGGGAGCAATCGTGAGAAAGAAAGCAAGACTTGTGGCGAAGGGCTACTCTCAAGTTGAAGGCGTTGATTTTGACGAGACCTTCGCCCCCGTCGCTCATCTTGAGGCTATAAGAACCCTTCTCGCTTATGCTTCTCATTTCGATTTCAAACTTCATCAAATGGATGTAAAAAGTGCTTTTCTCAATAGACTAATCAATGAAGAAGTTTATATAGAGCAACCTCCCGACTTCGAGGACCCCGAGCATCCGGACTATGTATACAAGCTCAAGAAGGCTCTCTACGGACTCAAACAAATACCAAGAGCATGGTATGGACGACTTCGAGATCATCTCATCGGCAAAGGCTACAAGATCGGTAGTATTGACAACACTCTCTTGACTAAGCATGTTGGTGATGATCTCTTTGTTTGTCAAATCTATGTTGATGATATCATCTATGGTTCCACTAACGAAATCTATAATGATGAGTTCCGTACTCTCATGAAGAAAGAATTTGAGATGTCCATGATAGGTGAACTTCATGTCTTCCTCGGTTTCCAAGTAAAGCAAATGAAGGAAGGCACGTTCATCTACCAAGAGAAGTACACTCAGGATCTTCTTAAGAGGTTCGGCATGGAAGACTCCAAGAGCTATGATACACCGATGGCTACAAGTGTTCCTCTTGATGTGGATGTAAAAGGTATACCGGTGGCCCTAAACTCTATCGTTCAATGATTGGTTCACTTCTCTATCTCATCGCATCTCGACCGGATATTATGTTTAGTGTGTGCCTTTGTGCACGGTATCAAGTTAACCCTAAGGAATCCCATATGAGTGCCGTGAAAAGAATTCTTAGGTACATCAAGAACACCCCTACAATGGTCTTTGGTATCCAAAAGGCTCGGATTTGGACTTGTTGGCTATGCGGACTCGGATTTCGCCGGTTGCAAAGTGAGTAGGAAAAGTACCTCTGGTGGATGCCAATTTCTTAGACAATCACTTATCTTATGGATTTCCAAGAAACAAAATTGTGTGGCTATCTCTACGGCGGAGGCGGAGTATTTGGCGGCCGGTGCTTATTGTGCTCAACTTTTAAACATGAAGCAAACCTTATTGGACTATAGACTATCTTATAGGCAAGTACCTCTATATTGTGATAGTGAAAGTGCTATCAATATGGCTCTCAACAAAGGTGATCATGGCCATGCCAAGCACATTGAGGTAAAGCATCACTTCATTCCAGATTATGTGGCCAAGAAGGATATTGAATTGATTGGTGTTCGGACTCATGAAACATTGGCGGACATCTTCACCAAGCCACTTGACAAGAAGACTTTTTGTAAGCTTCGGGGAGAACTTAATGTTCTCGACCTTTCCGACTTCACTTGAGTATCCTTGAGCTTACGTTTGTACATATGTATATATCTTGCTTGTTCTTGTTTGTGTTGTTGTTTTTGTGTGTTCTTCTTGTTTTGTAGGAACGACAACTAACCTTTTTAAGATAGCAATGAGCATGGGTTAAGCTTGGGATTGGTGGCACTTGGCTCCCGAGGCTTTGAAGAAGAGGCTCATCGTGATCAAGCTTAAGAAGGGTTTAAACTTGTTGTTGGTAACTTGGTTCTTAGCTTTCTCTCTTTACTATCTTTTAGCATCATGCATTGTACACTTATCATTCTTTGCATTAGCATCATGCATTCTTGCATAAGTGTCTCGACGCCGAGCACCCGTCTAGGGAGAGTTGCTTATTCACAATATGAGTATATGACCTCCTAAGACGATTACACAGCAATGCTATATGAACTTCATGCCTATTAAACTATGATTTTTTAGCTCCAAGGTTAAATCCACTTGCGCGGCTCAAAGTCGAAAGGTTCATACATTACCATCATCATCAACTAACCCCTATGTACTTCAAGACAATATTTTTTTGAGAATGTGTGTAGGGATATTTGTTGGGAAGATGGAGAATCATGGATTAAGGGGGAGCTTCACGCCATATCAAGTAAACTCGTCCTCTCACTTGTCTCATATTTTCATACTAATACTTCTCTTCCGTGGTGGACTCTTTTTGAGTGATAGATACCAAAGGGGGAGAAGGTTTGGGCTTAATGATCGAGTATGAGAAGTGGAGGAGTTGAAAGATGTCACCTCAAGGGGGAGTTTGTACAAATGAAGATCAAGTGATCAAGACGATCGCTCTTCACACAATCTTGAGGTGATGAAGAAGAAGAAGCAATGCCGTCTCAAGGGGGAGTTGGCGCAAATGAAGATCAAGTGAGCAAACGATCGATCTTCACACAATCTTGAGATTGGTACACTTGTCAAGGGGGAGCGGAATTCCACAAAGTAAGTATGAAGGTAATCCCTATTTCTTGTCATAGCTTCTTGTGCTTTCTTTCACTTGTGGTATGAGTTTTTGCTCTAACTTGTGACTTCTTTTGAGCTATGACTTGCCTAGACCTAATCAACAAGGTAACCTCTCTCCATCCTATACTTGTTGTTTAGTGTCTTGATCGAGTTGCGTTTTTATCTTGGCTTTTGTCATTTCATCTTTTACCTTCTCGATCATTTTTATCATGGTTGTCATCCATAACCAAAAAGGGGGAGATTGTAAGCTTCATGACCATTGGAGCTAGGGAAACCCCAAGGTATGAATGTTTTGGTGATTGGATGAGAACCATGAATGTGACTAACACTCTTTGTGAGATCTTATAGGTCACATATAAAGAAAGCTCCGTCCGTCGGTGATGTATGCCAACACACCATGAACTTAATGTTGGTGGTTTCTAAGTACCTATTTTATATGCCCAAAACCACTAACATCGTACCATATTCTCATCATAATCATGTGTTTTACCTCTAACTTTGATGAATTCCACATGTAGTGTCGTTTTAGTGCTATATTGCAGAAACAGGTGAAAAGACGACAAAATGTCTCTTATATGAGAAGTATCGACATGAAGCCCGACTCGCCATGCAAGGAGGGCTTCCCACTAGCCCATGGCACTTAGAAGGCACCTCTGGACGTCCATGGAACCCAACATGCAAGCCCAAGGTCGTGGCCCAATGCCTAAGGATTTCTAGAAGGTTTATCCGGAAGGAAAGATCAATTCGCGCAGTCCAGAAACAGCACTATATTGTCACGCGGATTTCGAGTTCAAGACGTGCTCTAATGGGAATCTAATGTAAAGGAAAGTTGTAGATCTCGTCAAGAGCTTTCCGGAACAGATATGGATTGTCCCGTTTGGATTCTGGAGCTAGGAGATATGGGCCCCGCAAGGAAACCTGCGTAGAGGAGACAGATATTTTGGCACTATGATCAAGAACCATCGGTGCTAAAGAGGTGATCCATCGAGGTAGGCCGACTAGATGGTGATGTATCTTGCACTATGTATTATCGAAGTATGGTTGAATATGTGGATGAATGGTGTTGATTATTGATTGCCTGGATTTTATGGTCTTTACATGCACTTGTTCTTACGCTTAGTGACGACTAAGTATTAGATGTTATCTTAATTGTGGTGGCAATAAGAGGTGAGGGATTCAATCTCTCACTATCTCCATTGTGGTTAAGGTAGCATTGGGATCTTGTAATGCGCCATATTTGCACGTTGCCTCCGTACCTCAACAGCCGCTAATGCATACGCGATGATCCTTGAGGTGATGTGTAGAGTGGGAAGAGGTCAGCGATTACGGCGAATTGGTCGTGACAGGGCATTCCGGAAAGGGGCTTCGACCTACCGATCTTCGGTTATCAATAATTGAGTAATTCCGTTTATGATGCTATTCAATTAAGCTTTTTGGTTACGATCTCAACTAGTAGACTTGGCTAACTTACCCCGTGATCTAATCAAGTTCCTTAGGCTGTTCAGACAACACTTCGGACAATTCAACCTTCGTGCCGACCGGCACACTCCCTGTGCCGATCGGCACAACCCTCATTTTCGCCCTTTTTCATGCTCTCGTATATGCAATAAGTGCTTCATGCTAGGATTGATTTGTTAGACGACGTAGAAGACCTTACGGTTCTCTTGCTGATCCTTGTGGATTCGATATAAACCTTAGAATACTCTGAGGGAAAAAGCTACAATGTACACCGTCCACTTGCGGTATATAAATGGGTGCGTATAAACGACCAACAAGCTTTTTCTGGCGCCGTTGCCGGGGATCGGCAACTCGAACCTAGGGCGATCTATCTAGTTTATCGAACTAATCCTATATCTTTTTATTGCATATGCCCTGTTTTTCTTTGTTTGTGTGTCCATTGAAAACAGGTACAAGGCTAGGCACACAACCTCCATAGCAGTAGGTGCTAACTTTGTTAGTGGCCCATCATCTGCTATGGAGCCCCTCTCCATGAAAGACTCGCTAGTGCCAATCGGTGCAACGCCCATGCCAATCGGCACCACACTGCTCGAGAGGAGGTACGCTCTTGTGTGTCAATAATTTTTTTTTAACTAATGCTCTGCGAAGATTTGGCTTGTTTACAGCAATAGGTAATGGGAGAGAAGATTGAGGGCTATTTACCATGAAGATCGAGGATTTCAATTGATAACATTGAAGGCATGGTGGATAAATTCTTGATCATGAGTTGTTATTCTGTTTGCTGACTTTCCGGAGGTGTGCACGTCAGTACAAACGATTGCAAGGCCTACAAATTTGACATTCTGAAAGAGCATCAAGTCTAGTTTCCAACGGTTCAAGTCTCGTATTATTTGGAGCTTCCTACAAGGATTTATGGCCAAAATACGAGATGCTGCGCAGGCTGTTTGGATATTTCTCGAGAGATGCAAACGATTGGAAGTTTGAGTCAAATATGAAATTAAAGTCCAATATCCACGTGATCTCTGGGTTTCCAACATTTAGAAGACTTCCTTTTGATGATTGACACGGATTCAAGTCGTTCCAAACATGGAGTTTGAATATTTGGAAGGTTTAAATTCAATTCGGATTCATCGCGAGACAGCCTGACATACCTTCAGAAAAACGGCCATATCTCCCTCATACGGAGTCCGATGAGGACGCACGAGTACTCGTTGGAAAGATAATTTGATGCCCGACGCAATGGCACAGGTTTCAGCCTCTAATTCCTCCTGGTCGCAGCAGAAAAGCACAAATAAGTCATCGGCTGGAACAGGACATGGCAGATTTCTTCGGAATTTTTCTCCCGTCAACTTGGTGGATCAATGGGCAAGTTTTGAGAAGTTGCATCGACTCTACATCATCATACTTTGCTGGTGGAACATTGATCAAGATTCACAAGTCATAGGACAAGCCGACACATGCTCCGATGCTTGAAAAGATGAAGTCGTCAAGATTCTCCGGAAGACGAAGCAAGAAGCTGAAATCATTGGTAATTCTGTTAGTTCTCCGAGCTGATCAATATAAGAAACTTTTATATCTGGATAGAGCTTCAAGTCTTCTTTCCAACACATCAAACGGTGCTGGATTTGGATGTTTCTACAAGGATTTATGAGCTAATCATTGGACGCTGCGCGAGCTGTCAGATTTTCAAACAGCGCAGCCTTGGAGTAAAAAACTCATAAGTCCTTCATACGGAATCCGTTTGAGGTGTATGAGCACTCGTTGGAAAGATATTTTTGCTACCTACGTTATGGTACAGGTTTTAGAACCTGTTTCATTCTGTTGGTGACACGAAATTCAGAAGGAACAGGAGCTGCAGATTATCAATGGCAAGATTAAGGAAGGAGACGAAGATGACAACAATGAAAATAGCTTGAGCGATTTTCCCATGAGCAAACGATCAGAAGTTGAACAAGATTGAAGACTCAAGAGCATTATATCATCTACACACATTGAGCATTATGCAACACAATAAAGACGGGCTATGAGTCAACCACGACGAAGTTTGCATAGTACAAGCTGCATGGATATCATTGGGATCTTACACTAAGAACCATGGCTTCGCGACAATCAGGTATGTAAGAAGTCTAGCTATTCGACTATAACTAAAGCGCTTTTCGGGAGGCAACCCGTGTTTTTGAGTCTTTTGTGTGGATTGTTTAGTGCTGCTAGGAGGGCAACCTAGAGTTTTTGCTTTGATGTGAGCTTTACCCAACTCAATTAGTTCACTTGTGTCTAATTTGTTCTAGTTTAACTTTTTCTTTTTAGACCACCACCATTATGTGTTTGCTTGCAAAAATCATTCATTGCATGCATAATTTGTGAGCACTTGCTTTGTTTTTGTATTTGCATAATTTTTCCTCCTGCATGCATTTAACCATCTAATTTCAGCCTACCTAAGCCTTCCACCACCCATTTTTCAACCCCTTGTGCCGATTGGCACGACTCCATTGCCGATCGGCACAAATGCCCAAATGCTTTTCTAAGCATTCCATCGATGCCGCTTAACACGTTTTTATTTATTTCACACTAGCCTCTGACTTGCATCATTTTCACTTCTCCACTCATAATAGCTCGCTTTGAACTCTCCAACGATCACTTAATTGGCTTTGTGTGCACACACTCTCTAGCAAATTTAGGTGTAAACGTGGTGTTTATGCTTGTTTGTTGAACAACATTGGATAGTTAATATGCCTTGCTATGTCCTGCATCATTTGCATTGGTTAGTTGCTACTCTTTTTCAATGCGCTATCTTTCTAGTCCAGCGGAGTTTTGCAACAGCTAAGTCATGATAAACATGGTGGTTAGACTTTGGTTGTTAAAGAATTTCGTTTAGATTGCTAGCAATCTAGTTGTAAGCATGGTGCTTAGAGCTAGGTGTAAACATTGTTCTTGTTTAGTTTCTACGCCGCTAATGTTCGTTGCTAATATCATAAAACCTTTTCTTCACTTTGATAGCATTGTTTCAAGACTAAATAATGAGTACCTTCTGTTTCTAGATTTGTGTTCATCGATGCACGATCTTTTAGCAATTTTGTGTGAACGTGGTGTTTAGACTGAATTGTGGAATAACATCATGGTCTTGCTTGCTTGCTAGCATTGTGTTTTAACTTCATGCATCCACACTTGTGCACACACGTACACCCATTAGGATTTTGTTTTCTTTTCTCTATTAGAATCAAATTGACACAAGTGGAACTTTGAAGTTGTTGTTAGCTGGTAGGTATTCCTCTACTCCCGACCATCACCTCGGGGGTGGTATGTGTGCTTCAATTGTTTTGTAGGAATGGAAGAATCGATCTCACAAGAAGGAAGTTGAAAGAATTGAGGAGAAACAGCCGCATGAACAAGAGAGAGCAATGGGACGGCAGCTACAAGGTGATGATCGAGTTGAAAATCCCAAAACGATGCTGAGGATGGAGTGTGCCGACCGGCGCCACACCCTGTGCCGATCGGCACCACTACCTGTGCCAACCGGCACCACTTGTGCCGATCGGCACTCCGCTGTTGCCCGTGCTGTCAAGCTTTTCTCATGCAATTCAGCAACATCTTAAGCATGGGGGAAGCACGCTGAACTTCAATTTACCAAATGACGGTAACATCTCTTTGCTCCTTCTCTTCTCTAATCCTATTCTCTTCTCATTCGCTGCTCTTGCCTTTTGCTATCAACTTGGGTTTTGCTTTCTTTTATGGTGTGGTACCCTTCTCGTTTTGTTCATGCGAGAGGTTGTTTGTAATTTGCCACTTAGAATTTAGAATGGACAATGACATATCCCTAATAGCTACCTTAGGGTGACCAAATGTCATTACTCTATCTAGGGGAGCTGGTTTGTATCATCACCGCCTATGTGTTTGAGCTTTCACTTCAAATAATACATATTTATGATGAGCTTGCTTGAGATATGATGAAAGTTGCTATTGTTGTTGAAACTTGCATGTATGATTCGTTGCATATAATTGTCCTCCCGCTGAATTTTAATGAATTTGAACTAAGCACCAATTCTATGAGCTCTATTTGCTTTAGTGGTGGTGTTTGTTGACAGATGATTTGATAGAGACCCCATATGATTAAATTGTTCTTCATGACAACATGCTTTGCTCTCTAAAAAGAAAACTCCAACATAGCTTGAGTCCTTACTAATTTTTGGAAAACTATAATGCCTTATGTCTCTAATCCTTGCAAATATTGCTCTCTTGCATTGATCATACCTACCAAAGCCAAATATGCTACACCTATATGATAAACCTGTAGATTGCAACATGTAATTTAGTGAGTTGGGTCAAGTTTGTGTTCTTTTGGTATGAGACTTAGAAGCTGGCCATTCCGTTTGCGTAGCTATCACTTGTTTTCGAGCCTTATTCATATTCAGCATTGCCTATTCTACTCTGGAATGTGTGCATACTTCGCTGAATATTCCCACCTGTAAACCCATATTTCTTTTGGTGTTGTCCAATCCTTGTCCACAACCTATGATATGAGTTTCTCGTCGAGCCGTTGCACTATTTCTATGGTTTTATGCACAAATTATCAAGATATCTTGCTCAAGACGAAGATTTTCATCACCAAACACCTCTGAAGACTTTCTGAAGCGCAAATGATCAATTTGAGGCGAAAACGGAGAAAAGTTGGGTCCGTGCCGACCGGCACAAATTCGTGCCGACCGGCACAAAGTACAAAATCAGCGAAAAGCCCCCTGTTATCTCCAGAAATCAAGTATATGTGTTTCAGACGGTCAAGGAGAAGAAATAAAAGGTTTAACTAGTGCTTTTTCTTTTTCCACTTCCTATATGCTCGGGACGAGCATCGTTTAAGCATGGGGGAGTTGGATCGTCATCTACATTCCGAAGCACTAGTTAATGGACTTTAAAGATTGTTGATGGAAGATCAATATTGTTTAGTGTTATATCAAGTTGCAAGAGTGGACTTCATAGAAGATTGTGCATAAAACCATCATATTCAAGTAAGTGCATTCAATTGGCTGAAACTCTATCCTTCCAACCATGTGCAATCCGATTTTGAGAACTTCATTTGTGTCTTGAGATCATTCTTTGCCATTTGCACATGTCCACCTTTCTAAAGCGTGTGTTTTCCTCTCTTTCATCATGTTATTCCAATGGCCTTTTTGACAAGTCTCTGTAAAACCAAGTAGAACTATCTCTTGATTTGACAATATTCTAAGTTGCATTGTTTTGCTAGTTGTTTTCCTACCAAGCTACACATAAAGCCTTCCACTAAATATTTGTAGATAGGATCACTTCTAGTTGTTTGGCTTGTGAGATTTGTGAGATGAGTGTTGTCTTGATTCTTTGCAAGAGAGTGTTTTGTTTGGATGAATGAGACTGAATTTTTGGAAAAACTTTATCATCTTAAGGCCTAGTTTGAGGAGTAATCTGCTTTGGGAGTTGAAGCTACTTTATTTGATCATTGTGGTCGGTTCTAAGTCATAATCTGTTCCCCACTAGTATCTTTGAGTAGTAGAATTGGTGCAATATAAAACTTTTGTGCTATACTCTTAAAGCGGGTTGGATATATATGTGCTTTGATGAATGCAAGTGAAGATGACAAGACTGCAACGCTGATCTCTCCTTGAGAGGGTAAAGTGATTCATTTACTCGAGGACGAGCAAAGGTTTAAGCATGGGGAGCTGTTGGTGGTTTCTAAGTACCTATTTTATATGCCCAAAACCACCAACATCGTACCATATTCTCATCATAATCATGTGTTTTACCTCTAACTTTGATGAATTCCACATGTAGTGTCGTTTTAGTGCTATATTGCAGAAACAGGTGAAAAGACGACAAAATGGCTCTTATATGAGAAGTATCGACATGAAGCCCGACTCGCCATGCAAGGAGGGCTTCCCACTAACCCATGGCACTTAGAAGGCACCTCTGGACGTCCATGGAACCCAACATGCAAGCCCAAGGTCGTGGCCCAATGCCTAAGGATTTCTAGAAGGTTTATCCGGAAGGAAAGATCAATTCGCGCAGTCCAGAAATAGCACTGTATTGTCACACGGATTTCGAGTTCAAGACGTGCTCTAATGGGAATCCAATGTAAAGGAAAGTTGTAGATCTCGTCAAGATCTTTCCGGAACAGATATGGATTGTCCCGTTTGGATTCTGGAGCTAGGAGATATGGGCCCCGCAAGGAAACCTGCGCAGAGGAGACAGATATTTTGGCATTGCATATTTGGGAACCAAGACGGCCGAATCTGGAGATCCAATGAGTACCAAAGTTGTAGATCTTTTCGAGGGCTACGAGATAGATCCAAGTTTGCCTCATTTGGACTCCGGACGAGGAAGTTATGGTTCGTGGAAGGCGGAGCTGTGAAAAGAAAAATCAAGTCCGAATTGGAAACGACTCGTGCCGATCGGCACGACTTTGGTGCCGACCGGCACCGACCCAGAATTGCTTCCTTTCGCCTCCAAACGCCTCCCCACTGTATATATAACCCATAGGACGCCGTAGGGTTAAGGAACCGCCGCCAGAGGGACAACACAGCTAGTAAGTTTAGAGCCACCGGGGTTTTGCCCCGTTCTTCATGTTCTCTAGTTGTTGATCAAGAACCATCGGTGCTAAAGAGGTGATCCATCGAGGTAGGCTCACTAGATGGTGATGTATCTTGCACTATGTATTATCGAAGTATGGTTGAATATGTGGATGAATGGTGTTGATTATTGATTGCCTGGATTTTATGGTCTTTACATGCACTTGTTCCTACGCTTAGTGACGACTAAGTATTAGATGTTATCTTAATTGTGGTGGCAATAAGAGGTGAGGGATTCAATCTCTCACTATCTCCATTGTGGTTAAGGTAGCATTGGGATCTTGTAATGCGCCATATTTGCACGTTGCCTCCGTACCTCAACAGCCGCTAATGCATACGCGATGATCCTTGAGGTGATGTGTAGAGTGGGAAGAGGTCAGCGATTACGGCGAATTGGTCGTGACAGGGCATTCCGGAAAGGGGCTTCGACCTACCGATCTTCGGTTATCAATAATTGAGTAATTCCGTTTATGATGCTATTCAATTAAGCTTTTTGGTTACGATCTCAACTAGTAGACTTGGCTAACTTACCCCGTGATCTAATCAAGTTCCTTAGGCTGTTCAGACAACACTTCGGACAATTCAACCTTCGTGCCGACCGGCACACTCCCTGTGCCGATCGGCACAACCCTCATTTTCGCCCTTTTTCATGCTCTCGTATATGCAATAAGTGCTTCATGCTAGGATTGATTTGTTAGACGACGTAGAAGACCTTACGGTCCTCTTGCTGATCCTTGTGGATTCGATATAAACCTTGGAATACTCTGAGGGAAAAAGCTACAATGTACACCGTCCACTTGCGGTATATAAATGGGTGCGTATAAACGACCAACACTTAATGTCAAGGATGATTGGTTGCCTTCATCAACACAAGAACGGACTTGGTGGAGTCGTAGAGAAGATATGGATCAAGGCTAAGGACATGCTAGATCCAAGCGAGTGTTGATTGGTTAGATGTTAGCTTGAGTCTATAGGAAAAACCGGACTATCAAGAGGGTTCGAGGTGTTTTTCTTAGTGCACACTAGTTATAGAGATCATTGGATGCATGGTGAGTCTCTCAGGGGCTAGGGTGGCAGAAGAGGTTTGAAGGAACTAAGAATATCA
Source organism: Eragrostis nindensis (assembly GCA_012490785.1). Taxonomy (NCBI): domain Eukaryota; kingdom Viridiplantae; phylum Streptophyta; class Magnoliopsida; order Poales; family Poaceae; genus Eragrostis; species Eragrostis nindensis. Next base: position 69,729 of record JAAXCT010001964.1, read on the forward strand.
AGTTTGGAAGTAAGGATTAAGAAGAGGATCGAAGCTGCAAAGTCAGAGGTGACCGGACAGTACGGTCGAGGAGACCGTACCTTACGGTCTACAGTGGAAATCCAGACAGAAAAGCTGAAGTTTCTGGAAGTGGAGAAATGGAGACCGGACCATCGACCGGACGATACGGTCCTAGGGACCGGACGGTACGGTCTCTATTGAGTTTTTCAGACAGAGACACTGAAGTTTCTGGAAGTGGAGAATGAAGACCGGACCATTGACCGGACGGTACGGTCAAGGACCGGATGGTACGGTCTTACAGGCAGAAGCAACAGAGAAGGAGAAGTTTCTGTTGGCAGAAGAAGAAGTGGAGACCGGACGGTACGGTCCTGGGGACCGTATGGTACGGTCTACTTTGAGAAGTGGAGCAGCACTCCCTGGACGCCAGTCAGATGAAGACCGGACCGTACGGTCTAAAGAGGACCGGACCATACGGTCAGTAGTACGGTCTGTATGCAGATTAGGCACTTTTGGACAAAGGCTAGTTTGAGGTTGGTGGCCTATATATAGCCGGTTGTTTGCCTCTTTGAGGTGCTCTTGGACCCAGGAGAGTGCTGCCAAGAAGCCAAGGGGAAGAAGTGTGAAGCACTTGAGAAGGATTTGGAGTGATCCTAGTGCTTGAGAGAGTAACAAGTTGCATCCTTTGATCTCTAGGCTAGTGTGAGCTTGAGAGAGTCATCTAGAGCTGTTACTCTTGGTCTATGGCAAGGCCTAGATCGGTTAGGCGTCGGTTTTGAGCTGTCTAAGGAGATTGTGAAAGCCGGCACAAGTTTGTACACGGTCTTGGAGCTTCCCGTGCGAAAGAAGCATCACTAGTGGAGCGCCCTTTGGCACGCATCAAGTGCGGAGCCTTACCTCCGGAAGAGTACTGAGCTCTGAGCATAAGGTTGCAATTTGAGTAGTACCAGATCCCCTACTTGATTTGAGACACTGTCCAGAGCAGGAGCAGCTCCGAAATTAGGTTCATGACTGTAAAGAGACTTAAACGGTGAACAGCCCAGAGTAGTATGGAACGATGTATTGTACTAGAACTCTGGTAGTGGTAACCAACTTTTCCACTTTTTAGGAAAACTGTTCACTGAACATTGGAGATACATTTCGAGGCATTGATTGACCCTTTCTGTCTGCCCATCCGTTTGAGGATGATAGGATGTGCTGATTAATAGCTCTGTGTCGACCACTTTAAATAGCTCCTTCCAAAATGCACTTGTAAATATTCGATCTCTATCAGATACAATGGACTTGGGCACACCATGTAGCTTGACTACTGAATCTAAGAACACATGTGCAACATGAGAAGCAGTAAAAGGATGTTTAAGAGGTATGAAGTGTGCATAATTGGTGAAACGGTCGACCACTACCAACACAGTATCAAAGCCTTCAGACTTCGGCAGACCCACTATGAAGTCCATGCTAAGATCCTGCCATGCACCATCAGGTATAGGCAGTGGTTGAAGTAAGCCTGCAGGATGCACCAGTTCATGTTCACAAAGTCCTCAACATCAGATTTAAGGCCTCTCCAGTAAAATGATCTTTTCACTCTTTGGTAAGTTGCTTGAGCACCAGAGTGGCCACGCAATGCACTTGCATGAAGAGCTGAGATAAGCTTAGTTCTCAGGGCAGTTTTTGAGCTATCCATATCTGATCCCCATGCCTAATCAGTCCCTTGTGAAGAGAGAACCCCATTTCATTTGGATTATGGATAGCTAATTGTGACAACAATTGTTGAGCAGATGGATCAGTAGTATAAGAGTTGATCACTTCCTGAATCCACAAAGGTGGACTTCAGTCAGCACTTGTGCAGCATCAAATGACCCACCTTGGACAGAGCATCGGCAACATTGCTGTCCTTCCCTTTTTGTAAACAATCTTGAACTGCAGGCCCATTAATCTAGTCATTGCTTTTCTTTGCAGCTCAGATTGGAGTTGTTGTTCATCGAAATAACATAGGCTTTTGTGACCTGTTTTAATGTTGAACAATTGTCTTTGCAGATACGGGCGCCACTTCTCCACAGCCATTATTAAGGCTAGAAATTCTTTCTCATATATAGACAGAGACTTGTGCAATTCGCTTAGAGCTTTACTTAGAAAGGCAACCGGTTTCTCATTCTGCATTAATACTGCACCTATGCCAGAATCACAGGCATCGGTTTCCACCACAAATGTGTGGTCAAAAATGGGGAGAGCTAATACAGGTGTAGAGATCATAGCCTGTTTCAAGGCTTGAAATGCAGAATCAGCTTCAGGAGACCATGCAAACTGTTTTTTTCTTCAACAGTGAGTGGTTTTGCCATAATTCCATAACCACGCACAAACTTCCTATAATAGCCTATCAAGCCCAAGAATCCTCTAAGTTCAGTCACTGAAGTTGGTGTTGGCCAATTCTCCATGGCGCTTGTTTTTGTAGGATCAGTAGAAACACCCTCTGAAGAGATTATGTGGCCAAGATATTCCAGCTTTGTTTTGGCAATGAGCACTTGGATAGCTTGACAAAGAACTTATGCTCACTTAACTTTTCTAGCACTTTTCTCAGGTGAATGATATGCTGTTCCAGAGTAGGACTGTACACAAGAATATGATCTATTGTTGACATTTGCTAAGTCACACCAAATAAATCATCTCTGACAGTGATGTCAGAAATAATCTATAGATGTGTCTTAGTATCGATTAGGTAAATCCGCAAGCGCATGGAGAAAACCGTTGCAGCATGTCACCAATAGATTACTCCAATGGCTGTCATTTATAGTTCTACCAAAGGAAGGCGGCGGTTTGGGAGATAGCATGTTCATAATCATATCACTAATAATATACCAAGGTCTAAACAGGGGTAAAGATAATGTATAGGGATAGTGTGACACACAGAACAATCCAAACTAACATCAATACAAAGCCTAGGTTAAGAGGGTTAAGAGGAGTCGAGCTGGGTCCCTATGTACTTCTTATATTCCCATCTATTGGTTAAACATGCATCACATGCAAATCTATGTTGTTCTGGAACAGAGAGGAGTAAACACAGCAGGGCTGTCACCACCTACCTGCAACCCTCTACTAGGACACGTGACATACACTAGGGCTATCAAGTCCCTATGCCAGTCCTAAGGTCACGTGATAATGAGGCAATCAAGTCCTCACTGCCAAACCTTCTCCTGTTCACGGGAGTAACCAAACACTCAAAGCTATTCACCAATCTAAGTACCACGTTTACATTGCTAAACAGTACTCTCAATTCCCATGGGACTCTGACCCTTCGAATCATCAAGTCGGGAACAAGAGTACACCTAACCTTGACCCTACGGATCAACAGATCAAATGCCCAAGCATGCATAACTCTGACCCTACGGATCATCAAGTAAAGGGGAAAGATATGCGTAACTTTAACTCTACGGATTAACAAGTTACATACTATAGCACATAGAACTCTAACCCTACGGATTAATGTTGACGGTCATTACGGCATGAAATGACCATCAACATATCGGTAAATAAATAGCTTTTCACCAAGATTCCATGCACATTAGTTTAAATTAACATAGTTCCACAAGTTTTGGTGATTTTTGGATGCAGGAGTAGATAATGGAGGAAAGTAGGCCCAAGCCGGGGAAAACCCAGGCCGGCCGGCCTATCCCGGTGGCCACCGGCTACGATCTTCCTCCAGTGGGCTGTAAACAAGCCCAAACTTCATAATTTGAAGCCCACTCACGTGGATTTGCGCCGACTTACCGGTAGTGGGCCATTTGGGCATTAACTTGGCCCTCACTGCAATTTGCCCCCCCACGGAGTAACCGACCTTCGGACCGACTCCAGGAGGCGATCAGAAGCGTCACAGGCGAGGCGGTGGCCAACGCCACTGTGGATGGCCGGCCGGCCTTGTAGGGTGGCCGGCGGCCTACCTTCGCGCCACGACGTCCAGCTTCGAGCAAAGTATCCCCCCCTGCGGGAGGCTATAAATAGAGGTGGCCGGCTCCATTCCAACTCGCACCATCACACATGAGAAGAGAAGACCCAATGTAGGGTCACGTCAGCTCATGAAAGATCATTCACTTGCGTAGTTTAGAGTAGGCTAGTGGTCATGGGAGTTAGAGTAGAAGTGGGAGCTTCGCTCGGAGCTTCGGAGTTCTCTTCGGAGTTTGGGTAAAGTTCTCGTGTATCTTTTTTTATACTTTCTTTAATATAATTATTTTCTTATTTATTTCTTATTTATTTATTTTAGTTTCCTTTTGTTTACATTATTATTTAAGTAATAATTATAGAGAAATTCTTGTGTTGGTTCCACGTCTGTGTATGGTAGGTCTATCTGCATGGGTTGTTTGCACCGCAAATGCTTACACAATCCACATAGATTTGTTATGCATGGTTGGCTTGCTCTTACGCGAAGAGTAAGTTATCTAGGATATTTGGTTGTATGGCTCAAGGATGAAAGCTTAAGTAGATATTTGTAACCCCTAGGCAGATACCCTTCTTCTCGTTGTCCTCCCAGTTGACTAGTTCTATCTCTTTATCTTCATATGGAATCCTTGTGTGTGTTGGCTTGCCACCCATCATATCTTTCAATCTTTACCCATGCTTTGGTCTAGTTTGCAAGTTATAAATAATAGATATTTCCTTGTCATGATATTCTTAGCCCTGCTTCCCTTTGGAAATATAAATACGATACCCTTGGAATACTCCTGGGTGAAATACTACAACGGTGTTCCGTGCGCTTGCGGAAGTTGAATTTAATCTCTGTGCGTAAGAAACACTAACAATTAACAAGTCATGGGCCAAAGCATGTCTAACCTCAATATGCATTGAACGAGTGCAAAGGCATAGAAGAACTAGTATAGGTATATGAAGCATAAAGCAACCAAACATGACTAGGCAATAACCACATTGGTACATAGCTATCACACTAGCACAAGCATAAGGCATAAGGAATAAAGGAGATAATTCTCTTGATAAAAGAAGTAAGTCTTACAAGAGGGGAATAGAGTAGATCTATATCCCAAGACTCTCCAAGACTAGGTCGAGGACCTCTTGTCAGCTCTCTCCTCCCCTCTACTCATCTATGGCCTAAAGGCTAAGACTAATGCTAGAGAATGGATTCCTCTTGCGTGTGTTGAAATAAGGGGGGGTACCCATTTATTTATAGCCTCCAAAGGTCGGTTGATTTGAGGCGGTTCCCGGCATTGATGGCATTGATTGCAGGCAGAACCGACCTTAGTACGTTGGTGGGGAACCGCCATAGAAAGATGGGCCCGTGGGGCCTCTACAAGGGGTCGGCCGACCTAGGGTTTGGGGTCGGCCGACCCCCCCCCCCCCCCCCCCCCCCCCGCCCCCTGGCCCATTTGGCCTTGGGCTTTTGCCGAGGGGTCCTCCTTGATGTCCTATTGAGTGATCTTGGTGCTATGGCCCAATTTGAGTTTCGTAGGACGTTTGATCCATATCTTGCTCGGCTGCCGATGCTGATTTCTCGAAGTGGTATATTGTGGTCTTCATGATGTGATTTTCCTCCTTTTATATGAAAAGCACCTGCACTCACAAATTCACCAACACTCGTGGAATTCATTAGTTCAAGACCTAAGTCTACCTTTCGTGTTTGATTTGAGGTTCAAAAGTGCAGATAGTGACGGTTTATTTTTGTTCTAAGAGCCGTCAACATCCATGAATACCAGTGCAAACTTGCGCAGATAAGGGGCTAGAACTGAGTTCATCACACATTGGAACGTGGCTGGTGTGTTGGTTAGGCCAAATGGCATGACCTTGAACTGGTAGTGACCTTGATGAGTCATAAATGCTGTTTTGTACTCATCTCCGGGCTTACCCTAACCTGATGAAACCCAGAATGTAGGTCAAGCTTGGAGAAGTACTTCGTGCCAGCCAACTCATCCAAAATCTCATCCACAATTGGCATGGGAAAGCTGTTTTTGATGGTGAGGTCAATGAGTTTTCGAAAGTCCACACAAAACCTCCATTTCCCATCTTTCTTCAGCACTAGAAGGACTGGTGAGGCAAAGGGACTAGTGCTGTGGGTGATGAAACCAGCAGCCAATAGCTCCTTTATTTGCCTCTCAATTTCATTTTGTGCAATGGTGAGTACTTATAAGGTCTAGAATTCGCTGGCACTGCATCCGATACAAGTGTTATGGCATGATCATAATCTCTATGAGGAGGTAGTTCTTTTGGCTCACCAAATATGTCAGAGAATTCTTGTAGAAGGCTTTGCACTTGAGGGCACTTGCTGTAAAACAGCCAAGGACCAGATCTCATTACCCTTAAGACATTTGAATAAGTGTTCTGCAGAAATTTCAAATAAGTCACCCTCAGTGTTTGTGATGCCCTGTAGCTTAACTGGCACTCCAGCATCCTGAAACTCCAGAGTTTTCTGCTCCCAATGACAATTCATGGGGCTGAGCCTTAAGCCAATCGAAACCAAGAATTGCATCATAATCCCCCAACTCAAGTATCTTCATATTAGTTTTGAAAGTATGATTAGGTACCCACCATTTCATATTTGGAACCCAACGATCAGAGATCATGTGCTCACCATTGGCCACTTTTACCATTACAGGTTTGCACTTGCTAGTTTCAATACCCACTCTCTCCGCAAATTTGGAGTTCACAAAACTGTGAGAGCTCCCAGAATCAATCAGAATCAGCATTACCTGGTTCTGTACAAGAGCTCTTACTTTAATTGCTTCTCCTGTGTCAATTCCAGAGATAGCATTCAAAGATAGATGTCCCTTTTCCTGATCCAGAGCATCTTCCCTCTCCAATTGCTAAAGTATTTCATCAGTGAGGGACATGTCCATGTCTTCAGCCGATAGAACATGCAGCTGTGCCTTTGGACGTTTGGGGCATTTATTGATATGCTCCTGATCGAATTTATCCCCACAATAGAAGCATAAATTATTAAGCCTTCTGTAATCTTGGATTTGCCTTTCTTTCCAACGATCAGAAGATGGTGCAGTAGTTTTGCTTTCAGCCTTAGCCTGCACAGTATTGTTCTTGCCAGAAGAGAACGGTTATATTTCAACTTCTCTAGAACATTTTCCTGTATCTGTGCTAGCAGTACAGCTCTTTCCACAGATGATAGAAGGAATAGGTGGCCGATTTCCCCGTCAAACGTTGATTAAGGAATAGATTAGCCTGGGATAGAAAGTCGGAAAGAAAATTGGAGCCAAGCAGGCCCATGTGGGTGCAAAGATGATAGAAGGAAAGTCGGAAAGAAAATTGGAGCCCAGCAGGCCCATGCCTCAAACACGGCGGCAGCGGAGCCAGTTCCCCAGCGAGTCACTCTTTCCGGCCCTCATGTCCGTCTTCCTCGCCAATAGTTATGCTCTCATTTTTTTAGAAAAAAGCAAAAGAGAGGTAATAATTATGTTTGGACCCGTTATGGGCTTTCAAAGGAACTGGCCCAGATATATACTTCCGGCCCGATAAAAGTTTGTGCCACGCATTTTATCGTTACGGAGAATTCTCTCTCACGAAATTAAGAACAGTACATACAATTTGAATTGCTTCACCATAGACTTTTCTTTTTAAGAGAGAGCCACGTCCAGGTCCCCACTAGGAAAAATTAATACTACGAAACAATATCTTTTTGATATTTCCTCCTTGAAATCGATTTCAATTTTGCTTTTACGTAAGTCAGATTTTAGAACAATATAAAAATGAACTACTAGAACAATGAAAACGAATTGCTTCAACAATGAAAATGAACTGCTAAAACAATAAGAATGTACCGTTGGAACAATTAGTTCTTAGGCGGAATATTTTATTGAAGAATATTTATTTGGCACAAGCGAATGAAAAAAATTAGGCGGTTGGATCAAATCTAATGACTCGGAAAAAATTGTAGCAAAATATAAGTCAGCTTCTAAGGTGAGGCACCCTAATTTTCTGGAGGGGAAATAATACTTTTTGTGGTGATAATACCTGAACATAGTTCCACACATTCACAAAGAATTACCTCTCGGATTTTTGCTACCTATCATTGGTTTGATGAGCTGCTTTCTTCATGTGATTTGATTTTTTTTTTTTTGTACTTTTCCTGAATGCAATGGCAGCACGCATCTGGCATATGAAACAAGAGTTGGCACCCCGGCAGTCAGCTACGTCCTGCACCTGATAAAAAGGAAAAGTTTTTCTTTTGAGGGTAAAGAAAGGAAAAGTTAAAGGAGTTGAGGTGTACTTAAAAGAAAGGGAAAACAAAAGACATAAAGCAGCGCGGGGCGCGGGTGACGGAGGAGCCGCCCCACGGCCTGCGTGCATGCATGCATGAGAGCGGGATTCCCATTCATCAGTGAGCACACGGCCAAATCCTGGCTGCAGCAGCTGGTTGCGGGACCGATTACTGGAGCAATCCCTGGGTCGGCAGAATCAGAGCATCGCCTTCCCTTGTCGCCTCGCGGGCGGGCACCGGGCATCCACTCTCCTGCACCGCCAGCTGCACGCGGATATGGGAAACTTCCTCCATGATTGAGGCCGGCCCGCTCGTTGATCTGACCAAAGGATTCCGTTTCTTTTCCCGGTTCATGTGTACTGCGCCATCTTCTTTTCCCTGCCGGTGATGACGAATTTTTGGAAGCATGCAAGGACCGAGGACTGAGTGGTCCGCCGGGGGGGGGGGGGGGGGGGGGGGGGGGGTGTGTCCAATTCGACCGCATCCCTGTCGCACCGCCCACCGGATCCAGCAAAAGATGCGAACTACGACAAGCCGCCAGGGGACAAGAAGGGAAAAGACTGTAGCATCGCCGTTCCACAGCCAGCGGGAGTGCGGGACCAAATCCCAGCCCCCTCTCTCTCTCTCTCTCTCGTGAAGCAAGGCGTCGTACATTTTTCAGTGCACTTAAAACCGTAGCATGTTTTTTTGTCGTACGAGAATGCTAATACTTTATTTTTAAAATATATGACATTGTTAACTCTTTTATTGAATTTTGCCCTTAATAAATATGTATATTTAGTTACATAAGATGAAATGTGAATTATTACATCTATATCATCAAAATCATTTTAAGTTTAACTCGTCATCAAAGTTGTCAGCTCAGCTGTAGAGCATCGGAGTTGGAGAGAGAGAGAGAGAGCGCACGCCTTTGGCACAGCACCTGCCTGCTCCTGATTCTTGCGCACTGCTGTAGCAACAGCACCAGGGATCGGGCAAAAGTTTCTCCTTTTCCGTGAACAGTGAAACTACTGTACCACTGCCGCAGTGCCGAGAGGCCGCACAACCAAGAATCAGTGAGGCTACCGCTCCCGCTGCCGCTGCCGTTGCCGTGAGTAGCCCGCTGTACGGTTTCAAGGAGCGCTAGCGCACACGGTTTCGGAACGTCCGCCTTGTGTCAACGTTGCACAGCATGGCATAGCTCCGGCAGGCAGCAGTAGCCCGCTGTTGCCGCCCGCCGAGAGGCCACAACCAAGAAATGCACGACCAAAAGGCGAACCGGGTACACTCGTGTTTGCAAGATCGAGGGCAGGCCCGCAAGAGTTAGGCCGCTGCTTTGCTTTGAGATATCCGTTGACCTGTGTTTTGCATGGAGTGAATGATCAAATCGAGCAGAATGCTCTCGGCAAACGAAACCGCCAAGGAGATGGTGGAAGACGGCCTGCTGAATCGCGGCTGCAGCTCGAGCTGCATGCATGGGCAGCATTTGAAACGCAGCAAAGCAGGCCAGCGCCCCTGACCGGGACATGCGCTGCTCTGGTGGTCGCGGTCCCCGTCGTGCATGGTGGGGCTGCGAAGAAAGCAACAGTGGACTGGTGAGTCCTGCTCATGCAACTGCATGCAAGCGCAGGTCCTGCATCTAGCTGTAGCACCTAGTAGTACAGTACAGCAGGGGGTGGCCTGGCCGGCATGGCGCGGCGCCGGCGAGAAAGGGTAGTCGAGGTGAGAGGAGAGGGTCGTACTGGTAGCCTAGCTGCTGGCTCTCGGTGGTGGGTCGGTCGCAAATCATAATCTGTTCTTTCCTGAGTTCCGCCTCTTGCCAAAGAACGTAAAATTAGCGCGCGGCGACTACACGATTAGGGAGTACCTCACCACGTCACATGTCACGACGATGATACAGAGATAAGCTGTGATGGGAGCATTAACCACCTGTGTTCGGTTCAGTATGTGGGCCACCCCACAAGAACGAATGGTTTCATGATTGATTCCCCCAACGGGCAAATGGGAAGCTCTAACCCAACCGGCCAACCCAGTTGCAGCAGGTGATCAGACGAACTTTATCCGCTCAGCTCAAAGCGGTATCCTCCCTTTCTGACCGGGCAGTGCAGGATATCGTTCGTGTTCGTGGTCCCCAACAAGGCGGCGGACTCGGCGCCATGAATCAAAGGGAAGTTTCCCGGCCGTCTTGCCGAGCTCGGATTTGAGTGCGGATGTGGCGATGCGAAGAACACTCAAGTTCAACATCTTTTTCAGCAATTTGGTCATATGCTTTGTAATTTTCGAGAAATCTTTAATAAACCGACGGTAGTAATAGGCAAGTCCAGAAAAAACCCCGAATCCTAGTTATATTTGTTGGTTGTTCACAATTGAGCGCATCTTGTATTTTGATAGGGTCAACCGCAACACTATTTTTTAGAAATGACATGATCAAGAAAAGCTACTCCCTCCGTTCTAGTTTAAAGGGTGTTTGTTTCCTAGCAGTTGGATTTTTAGTATCATGATCATTTACATTATTATCGTTCACTAAGTTGTTAAATAGTCCTAGTTTCTGAATTAATGCTAGTTTTTACTTCACAGGGACCCATGAACAAACGGAAATGCGTCTTGGGCGATGAGGAGATCGGCAGGCTGTGCGTGACAACAGCCAACGATTATTACCACGTCGTGGGCTTCATGGGTCAGGTGTTACTTTCCTTTGCTTCAAGCCCGCCGCCATTTTCTCCCCTTTCTTTTCAACTCCCCCAGCTAATCATCAAAATGTGGTCACTAATCTGTGACCTTCAATGAAATACTAATTTGATATTCGATTGAAACGAAATAGTACATCTGCAGCATCAAATTTTGATATTCCTTAATCCAGGGCCGTGCGATGTGGCAACGAGGTGTGCGTGCACGGCGGCCCCGACGAGGCACCGAGCGAGTGACGCTGGCGATCGAAGAGCGCGCCAACCCCCCGAAGTAGGATCTAGGCGTCGGCAACTTTGGCAAACTCGAGGCCGCCCTTCGACGAGCATAGCTGGTAGATGAAAATTAATGGCAGAAAACGGGATTAACGAATTAGTGACGCGCGGCGGGGAGGCGAGGAGCTGCAGCGGGCCGGAATGCCTGAGGGGCGGCGGCGCCACATGGCCTTGGAGTCGGAGATGACGAGCGCTGCCGGTCCAGCCCTCGTTGCAAGTTCGAGCTTGAACCTCATCAGCATCACCGTGGGGTTCGCCGTCGATGGTCTCGGTTGCGACATACCGTGGGTTTAATTTGCTGCAGAATTGAATCGTGGCTAGACTCGCGCGAGGGCAGTCTCGCCGCGTCTCGTGGTTTCTCGTGAAATGCATGATGCTACTGCGTGAAGAATGCGTCGCGTGGTATCGTGGCAGAACTGTAACACTTATGGCGAACGCGCGCACGAAGAGGGCAAAGGGACGAGCCGCGGTCCGAGCAACAAACCACACCAGAGGAACACATGCATTCTCTCATTTCCAGACAACATACCAAAAAACATTTGAAACAAATTTTCTTAATTAAGAGTACTAGTAGTACATCACAAGACACATACAGATAACATTGCCTAGCTACTGGAGTAGTACAACACACTACAGTCCCCCACAGCGTGGTATAGTAGCGCATCACCACATCAGTCTCCCTAACAAGACAGTACTACAGGCCCCCACAGCTAAAGCATTCAAGAATGTCGCAACCGTTCGGACCGATTCCCTTAGAAGGGCAAAAAATCAGGGACAGGCATTGACGAACTACTACTACGAGCAAATGCATCATCGACCCAATGCATTGACGAACACTACAGGAGTAAACCAAGACACGATACTACTAGTACTACTCGAGACGGAGTAAACAAGACACGATACTACTAGTACTACTCGAGACGGAGTAAACCAAGACATGATACTACTGGTACTACTCGAGACATGATGCGACTGTCAGCTGGCATCCCTACCACTGACAGGCAGCCTCAGTTTAAACACGACCTCATGCTGACGCTGGCGCTGGTGCTCCTAATCCAGCCAGCCCGATCACAACCCTGTCTGTCACCGATGGCATCTGAAAGTTGACGACACAGATATATTAGTATATTTGTATATTTCACGCGTCAAACACTAGCACCAAAAGAAAGGAGTAAACTAGCTTTGCAAATTGCATACCACGAGCATATAAACTGAAGTCAGCAAAATAAAGCCCGAAGTGATTCCAGCGCCAATCCACTCCCCCATGCCCGGTCCATACCTGCATTATAGAGATTTCATACAAGATTCATGACCAAAAATAAATTCAGCAACATCAAGTGAATGAACACAAGTGCGTTTTGGCTTCTCACCTCGCCACACTGACGAAATAGATGAGGTACAAAGTGGTGGCAGCCCAGAAAAGAATGGCAGCCGCCCAGCACCACGCCGGCCTCAGGCTCGCTCCACCAGCAGAAGCCTTGAGCAGAAGAAAGGCAGTGATGGCGATGTGGACACCAGACACAACGACGAAGGTGAAGACCAAGAGAGCAATGTTCAACGCGCCGTCAGTCCTCCACAAATCTTGCTCGCTACCAAGTGCAGCAGCAGGAGCAGGAGTTGAGTTCAAGTTCGGAGTTGGCATTGTCAAGTTAAAACGGCCCAACCGAATCGCGAGGCAAAAACCAAGCACGGTTGGATAGAGCATCATGGCCAGGACAAAGGGCACATGAACAACCCCTTTGACCTGGAAAGGTGAAAAAAAAAACTTTCAAGAAAAAAGAGGACAAAACAAGTCAGATCATAAACACAAAGAATTTGAAGAAAACAAACCGAGCAGCAAGGTAGTCAAACTTCTCCCTTTCTGTGAACAAGAACAAGAAAAATGATCATGTTAGGTCAAAACAGAAGGATGCATAATTTTACTGCTAGTAGTAACAAAATCAGCCGAAAAACTGTTCGGATGTCAAAGAAAAGCTGTTGTTTTAGGAAAAGTTTCTCCCGTTCAGCACAAAATCTATAGGAAAAACTCTTCCAAATCAGTTGTATTATACTACACAAAACACAAGAAAAGAAGGAGAAATCAAGAAATCAAGGAAGCAGCAGGCAACGAATAATCTAGATGTCGGCGGCACGCAGGCCAAAGCACGCCGCTTCAATGTCACGCTGAGGAAGAGAGCCCGTTGTTGTGTTCACGGAGAGAAAGAACTCCAAAGAAACTCAGGAGTAGAACAGACCAAGCGAAAACGGCAAAGAAAGATAATACGCTGACATACCAACGCGCTGTGCTTCGATGTCACCGTTGTTCGCAGCCTCAGCCCGAGCGCGAGCTTGTTCCGCAGCCGCATTGGCAGCAACAGCCGCCGCTTCAGCAGCATCCGCAGCCCTAGTGACATCAAGAGTCGCCGTTCTAGCCCTAGCCGCCGCCTCATCCGTCGCCGTAGTCGCCTCTCGAGCCCTCCTCGCTGCACCATCCGCCGCCGTAGTCGCCGTTGCAGCCTGCTCGGCAGCCGCATTCGCAGCCCGAGTCTGTGCCCGAGCCGCAGAACGAGCCTGCCGGGCATCTGCCACCTCTTGGTCAGAAGCACACGCCATTGCTACAGCACTACGGAAACCGTGCAACTCCTAGCCTAGCTGTGGGAGAGTGAAGAGAGACGCTGCGCGTAGGAGTAATGATGAGTAGGGAGAGTAGGAGGCGGAGCGCTGCTTTTATAGGCGAGTCATGGTTTGACTCGGTCCCCGCTTCTTATCTTAGCTTTTAATAATTCAATTTACTTTGTGCCTTGCTCAAGTACTAATAGAGAAAGACTGGGATTATGAAGCGACGCTTTGGGCGGCGAGAGAAAACTTTGGGGATCGGGATCCGAGGGGATATCCTTTGCTCTTGCCTTTTTTTTTATCACTATTATTTTACTTCAAAATGACGAGCTTAACGGCTCGCTCCCCACCCGCCGACGTCTCGCCGGCGAGCCATCTCCCAGGCACTGAGAGTTAACTTTCGATCAGCTGGTGCAGTCCGTTAGCAGCTACGCATCGCACACTCAAACCTTGGACGGACGACGCCCCGTTCAAACGAAAGGACGCCGGCGTTGCCAATCGGCACCGGAGAACGTGTGGTGTCACGTACGGTGCTATGCTGTCTCGAGCTCCAAGACGATCTCGGCCAGTGTGAGAGCCGTGGCCGCCGGCGCCGCTCGTCTCGTCTCTTTTTTGACCGCGGTGATATCCTAATCTTCACAGGCATGGGAGCCAGGGGCTTCACTGAGAGTTTTCGCCTCCGTGGACCTGCCCCTGAATCGACGCGTGGTCTCCAAGCGGGTCCCACCAGTTCCTGGCTTGTGTCGCATCGTTTTTTTTCCGGCTCAGCGGCCTTGCCACCGTTTTGCTATCCTTTTGACCGACGCCGAGCATGGATTCGACGTCGCCCCGCTCTCCGATAGGTGCGCGTCGCGCCCCGCCCCGCACCGCTGGGCCGCTCCTCCCACGCCGCCCCGCTCTCCCACCCCCGCGCCCCCGCGACGCTGCCGCACCCGTCCCGCGCCGCTACGGCGTCCCGCCACGCGCCGCCCGCGCCTGCGCGGCCCTCGCTCCGCTGCGCCGCCGCTCGCGCCGGCCCGCGCCTCCCTATCAGCGCGCCCGGCTGCGCCGCCATGGCCGCGCCGCCCGCGCGCTCAGCCTCGCCTCGCGCCGGCCCGGCTCTTCGTGCTGGCAGCACCGCCCCTGCTCCGCCCTGCCGCCATGCCGCACCCTTTCGATGCTGGCGAGCCGCTCCTCCGCACCTCGCCTGTGGTCGATTTGGTTCTCGAGCCCGAGGGGCAGACCGGCCCGTTGGACCTCCCTCTGGCTGGGATGGGGAACGGGAGAGAGGAGGCTGCCAGACCGGGCCAATGGTGAGGAGGAGGACGGCACAGTTGCTAGAGTTCATGCGCCATTTTTTGTTGGAGATTTTCCTTCCGCTGAGGAGAATGAGGGAGGCCGAGTGAGCAGTTGGAGATGAGAGAAGAAATCGGGGGATCAGGCAGAGTGAACCAGATAAGAATGACGAGTGTGGACCAAATTTGCTCACGTCTTCAGGCCTTTGGTAGTTTTACAGATAGCCGCGTAGTTTCTTCTTATTTTCATTCCGAGAAATTACTTTCTCATCAGTGAGGCCGGGTAGTGGCGATTTTGCAAAACCTTCCCCTTATTTTCTGCACATTTGCATTGCAAGCAATCCAAAATTTAACAACAGGTGCATGCTTAAAAATTGTGCTGACTCTTAGCGTTAATATTGTAGGTGCCGGTTCCCTATACAACTCCTTCCCCTTATGGTAAAGGAGTTGTATAGGTTTTTAAATTTACAAACCATAAGAGATTCACAAGAACAGACAAATGCTCACTGTCATTAGCTGCTTTACAAAACGTGGAAAAGGTTCATTGCCTGGTAGAACAAACACGGAACATAACAACCGAAGTGAAAGAAAACAGGGTGCATTGTCTATCCAATGCTTTAGGTGAATGCTACTCTGCAGTTTTCGGGGCACTGATGCAACACTCGTAATCCATGAACTGTGTTTTTTTAAGAGATATTCTTTCTCATATTCCCAAGAAGGCACATTGCTTCATGGCATGCTGAAGAATTTTTGCAAAATCAAGTATTCAAATAAAAGGTTTATATCAAAAGCTTAGATGATCGGCATAAAGGCATGAGACATGGCCAATGAGTTCATGCAGAGTTGATAGGATCACGGGAGCATGAGGTAGCATCACTTTGGCAACTTAAAATTTATTGTCTGATAGAATCATCTAATTTTGTTCAGAATTATTCTCCTTATAGGAACACATTCCCTTTTCAACAAATGCGGTCCGGATGAGCCACTTATCATTACCATCTGGAATTGCGTAACTAAGAAATTAGGAAGAGAAGCAATCAACAGATAGGCATTTACTCATCAAAATAACAGAAAGGTGTTCTGAAAAGTAACAATTTGACCTAATTGTATACATATTAGCCAAAAGGACAACATATTGTAGAAATAAGGGAAATATAATCAATGGTTCGATTCTATCAAAACTACAAGATGCTAATGTTCAATATTGGGATATATCCATTCCACTATGCATGCACTTTCTGGCTACCTTGAAGATGAACTCAAGCTGCTACGGAAAACAATATATTTTTATCAAAAGAAGATTTTCCTAGTCTAGCACACACACTGCACTGGTTCATTTAAATTACAAAACGAACAGATCCAGTTAGTCAATGCACTGCTGCATCACAATACTTCTCACAAATTACCTTATAGCATTAGTGACTAATGCATGAAAATAGGAAATGTCAAAAAAAAAAATGTAACCCAATGAATTGCAGAATATTGCACACCTTAGCTTGCATCGTCTAGTTCAGTGAGGAGCATTGCCTCGCGAAACATGATCAAACAAATGGCACATGCACAGAGCCTGGTTCCAGTTTTTTTCTCTAATATATATTTTTGTTATGAACATATGTAGATAAAAAGTTAACGAAACATGGACATAAATATTTCTAATAAAGTTAGCATGATTAATAGTTTTTCGCCAAGAGATATGATTCAACCATCAAGCTTCTAAGCAGCAGTATGAGGTGAAAGAAAGTTGGCATTCATATATCACTTTCAATGAAAGAAAAGGTTATATCCAGCAGACAATTGAATATATAGTCAGAATGCTTACACTATTATATATTCATATCACATTGGAACCAAGGCTACCACAAGTCCTGTTCCATCATGAACCCATCCTTGCATCTTCACAAGATTAATAGATTAAAACAATATTCAGTCTATTCAATGTACAAAACAACACATAAAAATGGAAACCTATTTTCTTTAAATACTTAGCTAGGCTCATGAAAGTAGCATAGAATTGGTAATCTAGATGCGACTTTCACAAATCATTGCAGAGACACCCGTGCGATGCAATTCAAGACAGCTATATGAAATTCTCAGGAAATCTTACTTTGTCAATCAATTATACTTCTCTATAGTTTCAATCTAGCCTTTTAGGTGTGTTGCACTGTAGAAATTTTTTCATCTTGCCTAGTCTTATTGCGTAATCTACCTTTCTAGTAACAAGGTAAAGTTGTGAACCTGGTTCATTTCAATGTAATATGTCAGCTATTTGGTATGGCAAAAAGGCAGATCAAAGTATCGCGGGAACACATTGTTAAATTGGCAAGCTAGCTCACCAACACAGTCTATCAAAAGAAAATGTACACTGAAGTATTGAATCAGGTCCTATCAGTTTATCTATTCAGATATGAAAAGTTTAAATCTGCATCACTGAGAGCATTATTCATAAATCCTGACAAACATCCCAAGGGCACCATTAACATGAATCCTTTATTCCCTGAATTGTAATCTTAATTTACTAAGAAAATTTCCTTTGCCAATTTTTTTAGTATGCAGTACAAGGAAGAAAGTAATTCACAATTCATATGGCACAAGGCACAACATAAAAGGTTTGTGTTATCCAATCTGCCTATCACCTACTTCATGGCTCAGTATAGCAGCAACATGGATTTGAATAAACGACGAATACACGCATGAGAAAAGCACCTCAACTGATGTGCTACCGATGCAAGAAACATGGACTCAACTGACAAAGCATCGATACACATCCAAGCAAGTCATGCTCATGCCTCCCCAATCAGCATCTTGTATAACTGTTATTTCAACAGGCTAACATTATAGCAACAAAGCAAGGCTACTCAGAATCATCAATCAAGGCACCAGTATACAAATTGGTAATTCATGTGACAATACAGAAGATTTATTTAAGAACCTACCCTATGAATTAAATATGCATTCATGCACAGAAGGTCATCTGTGGTGGTAGATAGCATGGAGTCTGCATCAGGAAGCACACAACACATCTTTTTTAGCCAACTGAATGTCCCTCCTCATATAAGGTTCAACCAAAACACAACTGCAATAATCGATAAATATTATGTTCTATGATCAAATCGATTAAGTGGATAAACAATTCAAATAATTGTAACTTCCTCTGAGGGAAAAAAAAAATCATTGAATAAGTCAATCCCAAATCATAGTCTGAAATGACAATAGAAAAGATCTGATGAATAGAAATTGGGGTTTCAACACCATTAGGACAATCGAAATCCACAAGGTGCCATCAGGAAGGAAGACACAAAATACAATAGTGCAGCACCCAGTAGCATTCTTCATTAGAATACTTCAGTAACATGTATACAGAACTGGCAAAAAGTGTAGTATCAATAATAATAAGTTTGATCCAGAAAATGTTTTTCCATATATGTGAGAACATCAAGTAAAAGCAGCATCATTACGGTACCATCTTTGTGTCTACAAACAGGCCAACACACAAGTTCACATCCTAAATTGCTTCCATGAAACAAAGTGATGATATGTAATGGAGTAAGTACCTTTTTTTTTGGAGAATACATAGCTCATAATTTCCAGGAAGAGATCAACTATACAAATCATCAGCCCTGCATTTTGAACTAACATAAGGTAGTGGCGATAGATACCTCAATTATATTGAATTATTATCATAATAAAAGAGTAGAAAAGGAGGAATGAAATCACTGAATTGCACAGAAAAATTCTCATCCTATAAACTCATAAGTGATCTGGTTCAGTAAGCTATCATCAACAAAACCATTGGCATCTAGCAGCATCAGCACAAGTAGGGGAGATTTGGGGACCGGAACACTGATCATTTGCCAACTCAATATTAAGTTTTATTGGCATGTATTGTCCATGAGCACCAGACTATTGTCCATGAGCACCAGACTCATAATCCCAACTCAATATTAAGTTTTATTGGTTTATCGACACCAAATTTGCCAAGACAAAAGTGAAAGAACACACTATTTTTTCAAAGAATGAAAATCAGCTAAAGAAAGGATTAGAGAGAGGAAAGATAATTACCTTAAGAAGCATAAGATCAAGATGCAAACTGGAGAGAACTTTTCTGCTCGCATGCTTTCACCATTAGTTCCGCATCAAGTTTCACCGTTTTTCCGTTAAATGAACAAGAGCACCTAAAGAACAAACATGATTAATCCAGAGCATTAGTTATCTGACCCTGCAAGCACAAGTGGGTGAATTGTACACTCCGTAGGCATACATCACAAAACAACGGACAAACCATCACATGTACCTGCCGTCGACTGGTGGCCTCCTTGGTGCTGCCCATCTATGGCGGCAAGAACTGCAGCTTCACAATCACACTGGCTGGTGCTCGCACAAGCAAGAACACACGCACATGCATAATAAGGTCAGATGTACAAATTATTCCAACAAATTAACATATATGATTGCTAAATTCACAAATATCTGCAGCAATCCGACTTAAATCCATAACTTGCCTTGAGGGAGAGAACGCATCCAAACACCCAAATAACTGCCTCGAAAAAAAAAACAAAAGAAAAAAAATTCTCAACGATTTGGAGGTGAGTTGGTAGGGGAAGATGAAGAAATCGAAGGGGAAGGGGAGGGGCTGTCGTACCTGTGTTTGCTCGCCGCCGCCGGAGTCAGCCCCGCTCGAGGCAGGGCCACCACAACACAACAGGGGCAGCCATGGCCGGAGGAGCCCCCGCGCCCCGGCTCAGATATTTCAAGGTTGCCGTGAAGGGGGCTGGCACGCCCCAGCCCGCCCGGCGCACTCGAGGCTGGCCGCCGCGACGGGGAAGGAACACCCGAGCCCGCCGCGCCCGCGACGGGTAACATGGCGTGCCGGCCATTGCGCGGTGACTGCCCGCCCCAGCTGCCCAAGCAAGGGAACGAACGGTGCCCACTGCCCAGGCCCGCGCGAGCTCCCGCCAGGCCGCCAACCCTGCGGCGCGTGCTCCATCCAGGCGCCGCTCTCGCCGTCGCCGACCGACCACGCGCGCCGCAAGCTCCAGCTGGGCCGCCGACAGCCCGCGCGCGCTGCGAGCTCCATCCAGGAGCCGACCTCGCCCGTGCCACAAGCTCCAGCCAGGCCGTGCCCTCGCCCGTGGGCGCCTTGACCTCAAGCCGGTCCACCACCCTCGCCCGCACGTCGCCGGGGCCCGGAAGGTAGCACTGGAGTTCGAGAGAAGGGACAGGGCTAAATCCGTCCTTTGTAGTGTGATTTGGATTAAAGAAAAAAGTAAAACCTGAGCGAGAGAGGGTAATGGCAATAATAGGGTCCCAGGAGCTCGGTGTTGCTTTAGACTGACTCCAACGGCTGCCGCACCTCGTACTTAAAATGAGTCTTTAAACTCAAGAATAACTCTCTTCAACGGACGACCCAATGCGACATCCATTTTAGGAGCGCGCCCCGCCCGCCACCCAGAATTGGATCAGCCTCACCGCGCGACCTCAGTCCTTCCACCTCCCCCTTGCGCCCCCCCTGCCCTGCCCTCCGCCCCCCCCAGCCAGGCGGGCACGCGCCGCACCCTCCCCCGGAGTCGGCCGCGGCCGCGGCGGCGCCGCCGCCGCCCCCTCACCCCCCTCCCTCTCGCGGGCGCGCACCTGCCCTCCGCTCCCGCCCCTCCACCATCCCGGCGCCCGGAGGAGCTCGTGAGATCCGCGGCCATGGCGGGCGCAGCGGGCGGGTTCGTCACGCGGGCCCTCGAGGCCATGCTCAAGGAGTGCGCCGCCAACCGCGGCAAGTTTGCCGCGTTCCAGCAATCCATCCAGTCCTACCTCGGTGCGTGTGCTTGCTCCCCGCCGCCGGCGAAGCGGCCCTTTCCCGGGTCCCTGCTGGCCATCCTCGTCGCCATCACCGTCGGCATCTGCCTGCCCGTCGCGCTCACGCGGCGTTCCAGGGGCGCCCGGGCTACGCCTCCCGCAGGCCGTGGCGGGACTTCCCCTTCTCGGGCCTCTTCACCCTCGTTGGCACGCTGCTCGCGCTCCTCGTCGACCTCCCTATGCGCTCGCCGCCAAGGCGGCCTTGCGCCCTCGCACACCGTCGTCGCCAACTCCCTCGTCCACTTCTACGCCTCCTGCGGCCTCTCCTGCATTCAGACGCGGGAAGGGGAAAGCGGCACGGTCAAATGAGGTGCGAAGCGGAGGGGGAGAAGGCAGGCGCTGCGGCGGCGGTTTGCGGAGGTGGGGCGCCGCGGAGGCGGAGGGGAAGGAGGCGGGCGCGGTGGCGGCGGCTTGCAGAGGCGGGAGCGGCGACGGCGGCTTGCGGAGGGGGAACGACCCAGTTACGGGCTTCGGTTGGAGATGGATGTATTTGGGTGTTCTATCTTGAAGTACTTGGACACCCATTTAGGGTGTGTTCGTTGCATGGGGTCTAAACTTTAGAGGGTTTTTACAACGAATATTCTAATTATAAATAAAGTTTAATTACAAACTAATTTCAGGACTCCGCTCGAATTCGCGAGACGAATCTAATGAGGGTAATTAAGTTGTGATTAGAAGATAGTTACTGTAGCATCACTGTAGCAAAATATAGATTAATTAAGCTCATTAGATTCGTCTCGCGATTTAGAGGGAGGTCGTGACATAGGTTTTGTCATTAAATTAATAAAAATATTCTTAAATAGTAAGATTCTCTTTGATGTGACAGGTCTAAAATTTAGAGGGGGGTGCAACGAACGCAACCTTAGCCTTTTAGGTAGGTCATGTGCGTTGGAGTCAGTCTTAAGATGATCTGTTTACTAATGGCATTGTTTACTAGTAATGTTTATTAATGGCATTGTTTACTAATGGCATTGCTTGGATGACAGCTTTTACCGATGATGTTCAGCTTGTTTGCTTGGCCTGCTGCTTATCAGCCGCTACAGTGTTCGCAGTTATTTCTTTTGCAGCCACTACAGTATTCGCAGTTATTTCTTCAGCAGCCGCTACAGTAAAACAGCTGCAAAACAGCTTGCCGAACAGCCCGGTTAACCAATTATCCTAGCCCCGGTGCCTTTCTGTTTCGATAAGTCTAACCTGTGTCTGTTCACGAGCGCGAGCACGTGAACAAACTCGCGCCGTTGCAAAGGGCGCAGCCCGACCTGCCTGCCGAAGGGGCTAGTCCGACCTGCCTGCCGAGGGGGCTTGGCCATTAGCGAGTGGATAAGTTGGAGCGAGCCGACGGAGCTACATGAGCGGCCGAGGGCGGGCGGCCCTTCTTCAACCTAAGTAACCAAAGAAAAAGAAATAAAGTAAAAACATTAGTGTAAGGTAAAATTAAGGCCTTTCCTTTTACTTATCGTATTATTTCTTTTAGCTAATAGAAAGAACCGACAGAGGTGGAGGAGGGCAGAGGGATTAGCGGTCTGAGTTGTCGAGGAGGAAGGGGGGTGGGGGTGCCTTTTCTCCCCAGGCATAGAAGGGAGATTCAGGAGGCAGCGGTGCGGCGAGGCAGCGGTAGTGCCACCGAAGACGTGGGATACGTGGGCGGGGTAGACGGCGGGGGAGCGCGATATGTGGTTCTTTTGCAATTGCAACTGATGAAGGAGCCACATGTGGTTCGCTTCTAATTAACTACAGTCTTAATCTCTTATATTGATGAAATGCTCATTTACGTTTTTGTTCGAATCAATGTTCTCGGTACTCCATCCGTCCCAAAATATAAAGGATACTAACATCTCAAAACAAAATAGTCTTCATAGTAAAAGACTATTATACTCTTCATTTTACCTTATTTCATCCACCCACCAACTCTATCATCAACCTCAAGGTTTTGTTTTATAAGTAGAATCCTTTATGTTTTGAAAAAAGTCGAAAAATCTTTAATCCTTTATACTTTGGGACTGAGGGAGTATATATGAAATGCTAATCTCTCTATATCTATAAGATGTGCGGTTTCTCAGCTTCTGATGCCACCGTTGATATTCCGATCAACGCTTCAGCAAGCTTCCACTATGCCTGCTTCGTCCCGAGTCTCGACCCATTCCCCGGCGCCTGCCGCCGATGCGACGCGCGACCCACCACATTCAACCCCACCACACGAATGAGCACGTGTTGCCCTCTCGCTCTTCCCGTTGTCCCCGTCACGTGTCGCCATCGCCCGCAGCCTGGCCGGCTTCTCCAAGTCTGAATCCTGCACCTCCGTCACCGCCGTTCGCGCGGCTGCCGCCTCTTCCAACCCCACTTCTGCCTCTACGCCTCCTCATCCTCATTTTTTGCCGCTAGACCCGCCTCCTCTTTTCTTTTCCCCGGCCTCCTCGCTCCAGTTGCCTCAAGAAGTGCTAAAAAAAGGATGGGATTTTTGCTGCTTGAGTCCCTGATTTGTAAGCGTGGCAAGGAAGGATGAAGCTTTTCGAGGTGCACGTTTACCCAAAGAACAAGTACCTGAAGCTGCAGATACTCCCTCTTCTTCCTCAGAGTGAACTGCAAGCACTTGTTTATCTTTCGAATCCACCACCAAATTGCTGTAGGACAAGACCCAAATACCGAATTGAAATGGGGCTGCGCCACTGCGCTCTCTTCAGCATTCCATGCCCCTGAGCTTTTCCATGGTTTGATCCAATGGTCAGTTGGCCACGGACTCATGGTGGTGAATCCTTGAATGCAAGTGCAAAACAATAAAAGGAGAAGAAAAACTGTACGCAAAGCCTTAATAAGTTATCAAGGTGCATCTCAAAAAAAAAAAAGTTATCAGGGTGCAGTTTGTTCCCGGCCACCGTGATTGATGATGTTATGAAATTATGACTACTTTCAGTTTCACCTTATCATGTTGAGGAGTCAATTACTGATAGCATAGTTCTAAACTTTCAGACAATTGATGACGAATGTGCTTACATTTCTTTTCTGTCGTGCCAGAGGGAACTGTACCATGCAAAATTTCATGGAAAATCCTATCCAGAAATGAACATATTGTTTTTGTTCATACCTGCAGACCAACATTCCAAAGGTTTTATATTCTGATACTTCTCACCTTACTAAAAGTTAGTTTTTATTGATACTGAAAAATGTAATAGGTTTCAAACTAATATTGTAAATCCTTGGAGATTGTCAATTGTAATAGCTCTTGCATTCTCAACAAGCATACTACATTGACATTTTCAATTAACATTTCTGCCTACAAATAGCATCATGATTTTTGAAAATAAGTGTATTTTCTTTAGAGCATAAAAATGAAAAATACTCACCTTTCTGTCCACTAATAATTGATGTTTCATAGATACATCTCATATCAGAACAAACAATTGAGAAACTGTTTCAACTGCACCTAAGACTCACATGTCTGAACAATCATGTATGTTTATCAATATGTGTATATGAACTGTCTCAAACACAATGGACTGTCAAAGCAAGTCCAAAAATGGAGGGGAAAAAAGAAGAGAGAGAATGGGGGCCATAGCAGAACTTACACAGCAATTAAAATAGTGCGCACGGCAAGATCGCATGATATTTCTAGTTTATTACTAAGGTCTTGCCCAGAAATGAAAGTATCTTGTGCACTGTAGGCTGGTTGTAAGCAGAGACCTTTCATGATGCAGAGCGAAATCCAACTCTAGCTTTTACACAAACAAACAGGCAAAACACTAGATATGAGAGGCATCGCTATTTGAATGCAGGCAACGATCCCCAACAATACCCCTGTGTTGGACAGCCACCAATTATGCATATCCGACACATCTTGCTTGAGCACAAAATTGTCCACGAGGTCCCAGATTTGCAGGTATTCAATTAGAACTTGCACTGTCAAGTGTCAAAGTTCCTGTAGTATCAGACACTCTGCAACAGTGCTTCGACCAACCATATGCCGGGAGATAACTTGAAAGAAATCAGGAGCCAGCCAGAACTGATTGACTGGACACTGATCCATCGATCAGTCCAGAAATTAGTATTCTCACCATTGCCAACTTGATGGCCATATTGAAGAGGAGAGAGCAACGCTTGGTATGGGAATTTGAAGTCCCAACCAGGGGTGTTCGTCCTCTGTTTTATCCAGCCAAAGCCACCTTATTCTCAAGGCCCAACCAAGAGTTTCCAAGTTATGAATTCCCAGTCCCCAATATTGAATAGGCAATTTCCTCCCTTTGTTTCCTCGTGTCCTTTCCATAAGGATCCCCATCGCTTCTTGTAGATCGCATTATAGACCCCTTCGGGAAGATAAAGAGCGATCAGGTGATATATAGATGCGGCAGTGAGCACCACTTTTACCAAAATGAGATAACCTGCTTGATTCATTAGTCCAGCCTTCCATCTTGGGAGAAAATCAGCCACTTTATTGACTAGAGGAAGGAGATCTGCCTTAGCGTGCTTCTGAAGAGAGAGAGGCAGCCCTAAGTAAGTGCAAGGAAAGTCCTTCATCTCGCGCGGTAACTGCTCAGCAATGATATTCAGCTCCTATTCATGAAATTGGATAGGCATAACCAAGCACTTAGCCATGTTAGTTTTCAGCCCCGAGGCCTCCCCAAATATTGCAAACATCTCTTTGGTAAGTGACAAGTCATCTATGTTGGACTGAGAAAAAGCACATCATCAGCATATTAAGAAACCCGGTGACGAATCCTTGTCCTTGGAATGCGTAGAGGCTGCAGAAAATTCTCACGGCCAGCTTGGACAATTAGTGAATGGAGAACATCCGTTGCTAGGACGAATAGCATAGGAGACAGCGGGTCCCCTTGACGTCAACCAATGCCATGTAGAACTGGTTAACCACAACAAATTACACCACCGGCGACCAAAACCAAAGTGCTGCATTATATCTATCAAGAAGGGCCAAGAAACTGAATCAAAAGCCTTGGAATATCCAATTTCAGCAAGATGTGTCGCTGTTTTGATCTATGCAAGCAACGGGCAGTTTGCTGTACCAACTGAAAATTATCATGGATGCATCTTCCTTTGACAAATGCTCTTTGACTTGGCGGAAAACCATGTTCTGAGGCTTAGGGGCCAGGCGGTTGGCCAAGAGCTTCACAACCAATTTAGCAAAACTATGAATAAGACTTGTTGGAGAAAATCTTTCACCTCATATGCATCCAGCTTCTTGGGCATAAGTTTTGAGATATGGCTGAACTGGAAAGCAAGCTAAGCATCCATGAGATCTTTCTCTGATTATGTTCCAACATGA
Source organism: Eragrostis nindensis (assembly GCA_012490785.1). Classification (NCBI taxonomy): domain Eukaryota; kingdom Viridiplantae; phylum Streptophyta; class Magnoliopsida; order Poales; family Poaceae; genus Eragrostis; species Eragrostis nindensis. The sequence continues at coordinate 95,856 of JAAXCT010001964.1, forward strand.
GCAATTAAACCTTCTGGTGAACCCATCCGAATCCGGTGCTTTCACAGTAGTAAGTCCTTTTACAGTAGCCCAAATCTCAGACTCCGAAAAAGGTGCCTCCAAAGACCGAAGATCATGGTTCTGAGAGTGAAACACTGGCTGGTCCAGCGTTAAACTACACTGTTCTGCAGTACCGAGAAGATCATAAAATTGGTAAGCTGCAAAGAGCTTCTCTGCTTGATTAGTGACGACCTCACTATCCCACCATGAGCTTTCCTATGAAATTCTTCCGCTTTCTATACCGAGCCTGCTGGTGATGTGCATATAGATTGCAGCCTATTAGAAATATTCATCAAAGGTTATTACACAACAAATGACCATTCAAATAACAATACTAATGTTCATAATAGCATGATTTTGATGAAAGGGAAGGTCTGGTGCCTTTCCATTTTTGTAATTTATAGGGAAGGTTCCTACTCCATATATTTATGGATTAAGAGTTTACTCACATGTATCTGCAGGACCAAATTACATTGATTGGACAAGAACTTCAAAAGAAACTTTTGCTAGAAGACATTTAAGCAGACATCAAGTAACGCTTACTGTTTCTCCAGCTAGGAAGTGATGCTACTTAGATTTAACCAACTGGTTGTGACAGAAATTTCTTTGATCCTCTTCTTCACCGCAAAGCATGGTACTAAGCGGAATTCTGACAAGGAGACTCCTGTATTCCAAAAAGTGTATGTAGGAATTTCATGAGATTTACTCCATTCTAAATAGGCCCAAGAATGCATCTAACAGGCCTTACAGACAAAACTTTCCCACTCTTCCATAAGCTCTTTAGGTGTTTCGCCAAGAATTTCTTCTCAAAATACAATTTATGGAACAGTTATATATCTACTAGTGTTGCTTGTGATCTGTATCTAACACAAACTTGTTACCTCTTGATCGCAGGAAAATTCTTTTTGAAACAGTACAAAGGTTTCACATTGGCCCACAAAGGGTGAGTATTAAAGGAAGTCAATCACAAACTAGGAAAGTCCCTACACTCCGCTGATCCAGCATCCACTCTGATTTGCGTCAGATTACTTACTTTCTCAGAGCAATCTGCAATGGCTTCTTCCTCTTCAGCTGTATTGGGAAAGGATGAATGGAATTTCCCAGACAAGATCCGATCCGCACCTTGCTGGGTGTGAGTATCTAGAATGTTGAGTGGTCACATTTCACGTACGATATCTGTGATGCGAAGGTTATTCAGATCTGAAGCAATACAAGTATCCTGCCTTCTAGTACTTCAATATATGAAGCAATACAAGTGTCCTGCCTTCTAGTACTTCGATGACAATAAACACGTAGGCATTCCTCAAATTGTCATCAAAGACAATGCTTCGGATCTCTAGCAGGAAATTAAGGAATTCCCTTAAGATAAACTGTGACTTGGAGCTTCAAAAGAATTCCTTCGTGTATGAATTTCCCAATATACAAAATGTGATTGGAGAGGAGCGACGTCCCGTGCCACAATTATATATTGAAAAAGGCTGAATGGCACTATCTACCTAAAACTTGGAGCGTACTCCGATACAGTAGCCTGAGATCAATGCAGTGTTCACGTACACCAGATTGAGAGCTCACAGTTGCTGCTTCACGAATGGAGTTCTGAGACAAAACCAGAAAATCGGCCACCAATTGGTCCCATCGTCCCTAGGGCTGTCAACGAGCCGAGCTCGAGCGAGCCCAGCATCTCAAGCTCGAGCTCGCTACAATGTCGAGCCGAGCTCGAGCGAGCCTGAGATTCTCGCCGAGCTTGTAGTTGAGTTCGAGCTCGGCTCGTCCAAAGCTCGAGTTCGGCTCGGAAGGCTCGTCCAGAGCTCGTTTCACGGATGAGCGGAGGAGATGGAAATCTCGGGGATTCTTCTGGCAGCGAGGGTGCTCGAGCTCACCGGGGATCAGACATGAATCTGGAGGCGTTGGTGCTCAGCACCTCAAGCTTGTAGTCTATGACGACGAGATCTCAGGCGACGGTAGAAACAAATCCAAATATGGGAGACCGAGGTCCAAGCAAGCTAAAATCGGAAAGGAGATGTGCAGCTCCTTGACGCTGCGCAGTGCGTATTGGGCTAGTATTTGGCCTTGGCTGGGGAGGGATGCGAGAAGAAGAGAGCTGCTCTTCCGATCCTTTTCCTGTCAGAAACCATGGCACCATTTACTGAGCTGTTGGGCGCGAATGTGTGGCTTTGGTAGCCTGATATGCTCACGTGGGTCTGAGGCTTGAAGATAAGGACGAATGGTTGACTCGGTGGGAGGGAATAAGCATGCTCAGGCAACAAAATTGCTTGGAAGCCAGGTTAGCGAGCTTTATCGAGCTTTTCAAGCTCGCTCGTGGAAGCTCGCGAGCTCGAAGTCAAGCTCGAGTTCGGCTTGTTTTGTAGTCGAGCCGAGCCCGAATCGAGTAATTAGCGAGCCAAGCTCGAGCGAACAACGAGCTTCGAGCTTTTTTGACAGCCCTAATCGTCCCTAAGCTCTTGCGGGTATGGAATTTCCTTTAAAGTGCCAGATCCCAGATCGTAAACGAACGCCCAATCTGGAAGCTTATGGTCACCGTTGCTAGGCTGATTCCAATCGTGTGGCAATCCGTAGATATGGTTTCTTCTGATAGCGGGGAACTCCTTGGCAGAAAGGGCGAAGCTTTCGCCGCGACCCAGGAAGAGCGAGTTCTCACGGAGGTCCCTCACTCTTTCGCCGAGCTCCAACAGCCCCTGAGAGTCCGGCCTCCACACCAGCTTAAAGATCTCGGCGAATGACGGGTGGCCGCGATCCTTGCGCAGAACAACGAGCAGCAGCTCGCCGGCGCAGATCACCATGTGCGCCCCGCTCACGCGGTGGAAGCGGTCGCATCTGCAGTGCCGGTTCGCCGAGCTGCCAATGTTCCTCATTTGGACGGACGGCGCCCCAAGGTTGAGGTCGCAGATGACGAGGGTTTGCATACAATCCATGTAGTATATCCTCCCGCCGTGGAACGCGACGCTGACTATCCCGGCGGTGCCTCGCTCGGACAGGACGCTCCAGGCGGCATCCCCAGGCCGCCAGAAGAACGACTTGTGCGCTCCACCGTTGCCATAGCGTTGGCTTGCCACTGCCATCCAGTCCGGCGAGAGAGGGTCGCCGGAGAGAAAAACTTGGATGACGTGGCCCGGGCACGGGAGTGGGATCTCCGTGCCGGAGGCGGGATCCCACAGCACGAGTCGCGTCGGAGGTTGGGCGCCGTCCACTAGTGCGAGCCAGCCGTGAGACGCGCCGCGGCAGTAGGGGAGGCCGGCGGGGTGCCCGCCGGTCTCCATCTTCTGCTGAAACAGGCGGCGAGGGAGCCAGAGGGAGTAATCGCCGGGTGTTGACAATCGGGTCCAGACCATGCGGCGGGCCACAATCCACGGGCGGAAGGCGGTCGGGGAAGAGGTGCAGGCTCGCCAGTTGGTGCAGACTTGGTGGATGTGGAGAAGGTCGGCGTCGGTGGAAAGGTAGCCGGAGATCTCCTCGAGAAGCTCCTCGGGGATGGAGGACCAGCCATATCCGGCTGCCTTGCGGGGACGCTTCATTATTCTGGTGGCGCGTATTCTGGATTCTGGTGGCGCGCGTATTCTGGACTAGTGCGTTTGTTTCCGAAGCTATGGTTCTCGACTTATAAAAGGTTTGATTGATTTTTTAAAAGAAAAGAACCCTTGTAAAAGGTTTACTTATTGTGGTTTGCCTTGACATATTCTACTCGATTTCTTTCTCTACTCCTTATCTCTTAGTACTATTATTTGCGTGAGGAAATAATAGTACTTCTTATTATTTGCGTGAGACTTTCACCGGCCCGCGTCCGCCCTCCTCTACAAAAATCCACCTCCACCCACACGCCCGACACGCCTCCGCCCCACCGCTGGGGGGCGACGCAAGCAGTCCGCCTCCTTCTCTCCCTCCTCCCCTCACTGCACAAGGCGGCCAGATCTGTCCCTGTTGCCGTATGCTGCCTCGGCTTACCGTGCCACAGTGGTCGAATCGATCGCCGCGTTTGCCCTTGCCCGCGAATCGCCACCACGCTAACCATCGCCTACCCTTTAGATATTTGCGAATACTAATGCATCCCAAGAAACTCCGAATTAATGAATAGAGGGTCATAGAATGAAGAAGTTATCTTGTTAGAAAGCTAAACACCTAATTTATGATGGGAGATTGGTCCTTCTAAACTCGGTTTTCAGCTGCTTACCCATGTTTATGATGTTTTTCTTTGAAATTTCCAAAAAAGTGCTAAAAAACTACACTATTAATGGTCTAGATTCTACTGGCACAGAGGTACTGATAAGAAAAAAAGATACCAACTCACCAAATGAGATATTCTTAATCGTCTAAAGGATCAAGGAGGTCTAGAAATTGCAGATTAAGATTTAAAACAAAAATATGTTAAGCAATTAGATATTTAAACAAGCAACCAGCCTACCAACTAAGGCCCACGAATGCAACGAAGCGTGACCTAGTCTCATGCATTCACGCCTAGCGCCGCCGCCAGACTTTCGTGTGCTTTCTCCAATCTCAGTCTGCCTCCATTCCTTTCTCCTTCATGGCGAGATTGCTGGCTCCCCGCGGACCCCGCCCAATTTACAAGGAACCCTGCTCCCATCTGGCGAGTTGCTGGCCGGCCATGATTCGGCACCACGTCGCAAGGTCAGCAGGCCTCAACCATACCGTTGCCTCTCTGCCTCCAATCTCCATGCCCAAGGCCACAGGAGGACGAAGCAGTACGTGCGCTCGTGTGTGTACAGGCCTGATTTAGGAAGGCGCTGGGCGCTAATTAGGCGATGACCCACCGCCTAGCGCCTAGGCGTGCTTAAGCGCGCCTAGGCGTTTTCCAAGGCGTTTTGCACTGTAGCACAATTCATAATCATAATAATGGATAGGTGAAAATAGAAAATGAAAAAGAAAAAAGAACAAAAGATGGCTGCCACTTAGTGGCCCGTTCGGCCCATCTTTATTGCCTGGCCCAACTTCTCTAGCTCCAGTTGACCTAAATGGCTAATCCATCACCACCAGACACACCAGACAGCCGCCGCCACCACACAACACGCACCTCCCCTCCCACTGCTCCTCTCTCTCTCTCTCTCTTGCTTGCTTGCCGGACGGGAAGCGGGGAGACGCCTGGGATGCAGGAAGGCGACGAGCAGCTCGTAGGTGCAAGCACGCAGGAGCAGCGCGGAGCAGGGGATGGATGAGCTCGACCTCAGGTCCGGCGGCGGCGGCTCGAACTCCGGCGGCGCGACCCGAACTCCGGCGGCGCGACCCGAGATTCAGCGGCTATCAGGTTGGTTTCCATCTAACCCTAGGCACGGGGCCTCCCTTTTATTTGGCTGCAGCCGTGAATCGAGCTCCCGCCGGCGCCAAATCCATCTCCCGCCAAGCGCCAAACTGATCTCCCGCCGAGCGACCTTGGGCGCCTCGCGGCGCCTCAGCGCCGCTTTTCTCCGCCTCGCTCGCGTACACGCGCCTCCGCGACGCCTTTTGCCGCCGAGGCGTTCTCAACGCGTAACGCCCGCTTACCCCCCGAGGCGAGGCGTTACGGTCGCGCCTAGCGCCGAGGCGCGCCGAGGCGTACGCGGAATAACGCCTTCCAAAACCAGGTACAGGTGAACGAGATGTATAGAGCAACTCCAACAGCTTACCTATATCACTACCAATACCTAAAAACTAACTTTTAGGTACTCAGAAGTGCTCCAACAGAATACCAATCAGCCTACCTATACCTAAAATTTTTTTGATACCTAAAGCAACCAGCCTACCAACTAAGGCCCACGAATGCAGCGAAGCGTGACCTAGTCTCATGCATTCACGCCCAGCGCCGTCGCCAGACTTTCGTGTGCTTTCTCCAATCTCGGTCTGCCTCCATTCCTTTCTCCTTCATGGCGAGATTGCTGGCTCCCCGCGGACCCCGCCCAATTTACAAGGAACCCTGCTCCATATGTCGAGTTGCTGGCTGGCCATGATTCGGCACCATGTCGCAAGGTCAGCAGGCCTCAACCATACTGTTGCCTCTCTGCCTCCAATCTCCATGCCCAAGGCCACAGGAGGAGGACGAAGCAGTACGTGCGCGTGTGTGTACAGGTGAACGAGATGTATAGAGCAACTCCAACATCTTACCTATATCACTACCAATACCTAAAAACTGACTTTTAGGTACTCAGAAGTGCTCCAACAGAATACCAATCAGCCTACCTATACCTAAACTTTTTTGGTACCTACTGTCGGTGTTCTAAAAACCGGCAAATAAATTGCGGGGGTTGCGCGTATGAGCTTGGATGGTTAGCTAGGCGGACACAAGGATTTATACTGGTTCGGGCCACCCTGAGGTGTAAGACCCTACGTCCAGTTCGAGCTGCTCGTGTTGCTTCGCTATAGTTTGCAATGGGAGTACAAACAGGCGAGAGAGGGAAAGCTTCCCAAGTCTCTGTGTTCGTGCGTGAATGGCGGAGGCCAGAGCCTCTCGTCATCTGTCCCTTCCGCAAGGAGCCCTGCCTCCCCTTTTATAAGTCAAGGGGAGCAGGTTTACACAGTGTGGTGATGAAAGAGATAAAAAAGAAATACATCAGAGAGAGCGAGAGAGTCCAGGGAAAGCGGGAGAGGCTTCGGTCAATGTCACCGGCCCCACTGTCCTGGTCCTTGTTCATGACGGCAGCTGCATCTGAAAAAGGGAAGCAGTTGACACAGTGTTTCGTACCACAGTGTACTACATATATAGTGTTGAACTATTGAAGTGTGGGTTGTCTTGTCATGGCGGTGGCGCGCTCCGACCCTAAGGGTCGGACGAGATAGGCTGCCCGACCCCTACGCAGGGGTCGGGCGAGATGGACAAGGGGTCAGACGAGGCTGTCCGACCCTTGCGCATGGCAGTCCGGCTTGCCGGGTGCGATTCCCTTGCCTCTCAAGTGTGAGAGTAATCACGAAGAGGAAAAGTATACATGTATAGATGCATGCATGTGCCTACGAGACAGAGAGAGAAAGAGATAGTGTAGCATTGCGTAGACTGAGAGAGAGAGAGAGAGAGAAAAAGTAAGAGAGGACACGTGAGAGTGACTTCTCATGCATGGCTTTGTCCTTTCCCTTTGACTTGGAGTGATCCTAGGGGCTGTAGATGATGCGAGAAGCAGGTAGGCATGCCGGTCGTCACTCTCGCTGCAGTGAGTCGGTGCAGTCCGCAGTACTTGCCACGTTGTGCAAATTAAATGATCGCGGACTACCAGCTTACCTGCTCCGACACGGGCCCCAGAGACATGGTTTTCGGACCTGTCCGCAGGGGGTCGGGAGGAAAAAGGCAGCAGCCTGTGCGCTGCAGGGGGTCGAGAGGAAAAAGACTAGCAGCCTGCGCCTGCTAGTCGTGCGAGGCGGACGCGCCCCGACCCCGGTCGCCGGGGGTCGGGCGAGGCGGACGTGCCCCGACCCCGGTCGCTGGGGGTCGGGCGAGGCGATACTCATCCAGCTGAGACTCATCGTTCTTTCGGGAATAAATATTTTATGCCAAATATTGATCCCCGACAGTAGCCCCCGAGCCCCCGAAGGAGTGGTAAAACTCGTTCGGGGGGTCTGTGTTGGAACGTGAGGGCGTTCGTTGGTTATCCGGGTGCGCGCGAGCGCACCCGGTGGGTGTAGCCCCCGAGCCTACGAGGGAGTCGTAGACTCGTTCGTAGGGTGGATTACCGTGTTGGTTTAGGTTCGAGACCACGCCGTTGGTCAAAATTGCGGATGCGAGCCCCCGAGTCCTTGCGCGCTGCAAGGATCCGTCCGGAGGCCATTCCGACTCGCTCTCGTCTTCCCCGCGCATCCTTGCGCTAGGATGGGGGTGCGTGAGCCGTCCACACCATTCCTCGGTGGTTCGATGGGTGGTGCTCGGCGAGTTACCAACGGGTTTGACCGAGTGAAGCCCCGGCGTGCCCTTAGCGGGGATCCGGTTGAGACCAGCGTGGGGTCGACTCCATAAGATCCGAGGGCTCGTCCCATCTAGTTTCCGAATCCGTTCGACCGGGCTCGGTGGCTCGACGCCATTCCTCGTTGGAAAAACCATGAGTCATGTTCCCACTCGGACTCGGACGCAATCGACAGAGGCCCTCGTGCTCCGCGCGCATGGGTATTGGCCGCTGGGACCCCTCTTTGATCGCCCCTCACTCTATAGTTGTCTCGGAGCGGCTTGTCGAACCCTTCGACGGGCCAGCCTTCGAACTCCTGGACTTTGACAGGCCGTAGGGGCGTTTTCAGCCCCGTATCCTTTCTTACCTGGGCGATCTGGCTTGTCAAGGCCGACCGCCCTTCGGCACGCCTTTCGCGGGGCGGCCGGGGTCGTCGTGGCTCCCAAGGTGCACTTCCTTAGGTCGGGCGATGATGCCCCTTCGTGCGGCATCCTGAGCCCCCGAGCCCGAAGAAGATGACTCGTCGTCGTCCCGTTCCGAGGTCTCCAGGCGAACTGAGGCTGGCGTCGGTCGCTGCAACAAGGAGGAAGCGCAATAATGGGAGTTAGTTTCGTATCGAGTGTTGGAGTTATGATGCCCCCTAGAAGTCGTAAACACACGAAAACGAAGGCGATTGCAAGCTTTATCGTGGTCACGAAGACCGGTTTCGGTGCCCGACCCAATTTAAAGCCAAAGTGATTCAGTCACGAGTTGCTTTCGAGACAAGGCCGGTTCATGGCATCGAGTGAAGGGACCGTAGCCGCGGGGGCGTAGGCTTTCACCGTTCGACCGTTGTGACCCGGCTCGACTTGTCACAACTGACTTTTTCACTTTGCCGCTAAAAAAGGCTCGGACACTGATGTTTAGAAAAAACTACTCGATGTATACTCCTAGTAGCCCCCGAGTGAGATACTTATGCGCAAGTACTCGGAAGAGCCCGTAAAGAACGGGCCTCACATGAGGGCGAGGAATTTCTAAACAGGCGCATTTTATTTTCGAGGAATAAAATGCAGAGAGCGTAAATACATAGGGTATGAGCAACGTATCTGTTCAATGGTTTATGCGCTTTTTGGCCGTTAGCTTCGTTGCCGGTATCGTCGTGGCCGGCGTCGCAGTGGCCGGCGTTGCGGCCGTCGGAGTCGTGGTGGCCGGCGTCGCGGCCGGCAGAGTCGCTGTGGCCGACGTCGCGGCCGGCGTTGCGATGGCCGGCGTCGCGGGTGCCGGCGCAGCCGCCGTCGTTGACGACGCCGTCGTTGCCGGTGCAGCCGCCGGAGTTGCTGCTGTTGTTGCCGGCGCGGCGGCCGGCGTTGTGTGTGGTGTGTGACTTGCCATCCGAAGCTTGCTGGAGAACGAAGAACCGCGCAACAGGCCCCACGGTGGGCGCCAGCTGTCGGTGTTCTAAAAACCGGCAAATAAATTGCGGGGGTTGCGCGTATGAGCTGGATGGTTAGCTAGGCGGACACAAGGATTTATACTGGTTCGGGCCACCCTGAGGTGTAAGACCCTACGTCCAGTTCGAGCTGCTCGTGTTGCTTCGCTATAGTTTGCAATGGGAGTACAAACAGGCGAGAGAGGGAAAGCTTCCCAAGTCTCTGTGTTCGTGCGTGAATGGCGGTTTACACAGTGTGGTGTGAAAGAGATAAAAAAGAAATACATCAGAGAGAGCGAGAGAGGAGAGAGTCCAGGGAAAGGGGAGAGGCTTCGGTCAATGTCACCGGCCCCACTGTCCTGGTCCTTGTTCATGACGGCAGCTGCATCTGAAAAGGGAAGCAGTTGACACAGTGTTTCGTACCACTGTGTACTGCATATATAGTGTTGAACTATTGAAGTGTGGGTTGTCTTGTCATGGCGGTGGCGCGCCCCGACCCTAAGGGTCGGACGAGATAGGCTGCCCGACCCCTACGCAGGGGTCGGGCGAGATGGACAAGGGGTCGGACGAGGCTGTCCGACCCTTGCGCACGGCAGTCCGGCTTGCCGGGTGCGATTCCCTTGCCTCTCAAGTGTGAGAGTAATCACGAAGAGGAAAAGTATACATGTATAGATGCATGCATGTGCCTGCGAGACAGAGAGAGAAAGAGATAGTGTAGCATTGCGTAGACTGAGAGAGAGAGAGAGAGAAAAGGTAAGAGAGGACACGTGAGAGTGACTTCTCATGCATGGCTTTGTCCTTTCCTTTGACTTGGAGTGATCCTAGGGGCTGTAGATGATGCGAGAAGCAGGTAGGCATGCCGGTCGTCACTCTCGCTGCAGTGAGTCGGTGCAGTCCGCAGTACTTGCCATGTGTGCAAATTAAATGATCGCGGACTACCAGCTTACCTGCTCCGACACGGGCCCCAGAGACATGGTTTTCGGACCTGTCCGCAGGGGGTCGGGAGGAAAAAGGCAGCAGCCTGTGCGCTGCAGGGGGTCGAGAGGAAAAAAGACTAGCAGCCTGCGCCTGCTAGTCGTGCGAGGCGGACGCGCCCCGACCCCGGTCGCCGGGGGTCGGGCGAGGCGGACGCGCCCCGACCCCGGTCGCTGGGGGTCGGGCTAGGCGGAGGTGTCCGACCCCGGTCAGACGGGGTCGGGCGAGGCGAGATACTATCCAGCTGAGACTCATCGTTCTTTCGGGAATAAATATTTTATGCCAAATATTGATCCCCGACACCTACCTAAATACTCCAGCTGAGTACCCAAAGAAAGGTACTTGGAACTGGCTACCTATCCACCGTTGGACATGGCGGGACGGACATTTCCGCTCCCGCCTGACGTGCCACGGCCTCCCTCGCCACCGGTGGGCGCGCTGAGCCCGGCCACTGTTGGCGTTTCTTACGCAAAAAGATTAAATTCAATTTCCGCAAGCGCACGGAACACCATTGTAGCATTTCACCCGGAGTATTCCAAGGTTATTGTATTTATATTTTTCCATAGGGAAGCAGGGCTAAGAATATCATGAATTAACAAAGAAACATCTATTATTTATAACTTGCAAACTAGACCAAAGCAGGGGTACAGATGTTTGATATGTGTGGCACTCAAGAGAACATCCATTGATATAGATAACAAGGAGTTAGCATTTAGTTTGGGAGGACAACGAGATGAAGCTATCAGTCAGCCTAGGGGTTAGCATTTAGTTTCATGATAGTCTACAATTATTTACTTAAGTTTTCATTAAAGATACATTCAAGTGCATCGGGACACGGTCGCCGCCAAGACACGCAACTCGGAAACTAAGTTCAACGTATCCGGTCAACGGACCGCGTCTAGGCCCTACACATTCAACCCAAACGTGGTGGACTACAGAGACCGGTGTAGCTGTCACATACACTCGCGGCTACCACACGCCGTGGGGTTGAAGGTAAAACACGCTAGAACAATTCCAAGCACCATGCTTACAACTGTCCTAGTAACGTACTCTTGGCCAAAGAGCAAGCCACCCATGTACAATAAATCCAAACAATTGTGCGGGACACGTGACAACAAGGCAATTATGTCCCTACTGCCAGTCCTCAAGCAAACAACTCATTCGTATCTACCATACACAGACATGGATCCAACACAAGAAATTTCTCTATAATAATTACTTGAATAAATAAATATAAACTAAAAGGAAAACTAAATTAAATAAATAAGAAAATAATTATATTAAAAAAAATCTAATAAAAGAAAAGATATAAGAGAACTTTACCCAAACTCTGAAGAGAACTCTGGAGCTCCGAGCGAAGCTCTCACTTCTACTCTAACTCGCATAACTAAATACTAATCCTACTCTACACAAGTGGAGTGTTCTTCCATGATGTACTGAGGTGCACTTTGGAGTGAGGGAGGGGTCCTCTATTTATAGTGGAGTTGCCTTGGGAGAGTGGAGAAGGTCTTGGAGCATTTCGTGGGATATTCCCTTCTTGCCGACGTTTCCTTGCTTGGCCGGCGCGTCAAGTAGCATGTTACCGACTCTGGAACCGACTGGAGGAACATTGGGCCGTTTCGAGATTGACTTGGGCCGGCCGGCCAGGTGTTTGGGCCAGCCGGCCAACTTTTTCCTGATTTTCCACCAATCTTGTGCGAGGCATAACTCCTGTCCCGAACTCCGAATTGGGTGATCCAAAAGCCCATTTTGACTATCTCGACGAGGGCTTTGACATGGAGGGATCAAATTTGTGATTTGAATAATTATTTCTTGATGTCCAAGTCATTCCTTATTTCTTGCGTCGAATGTCATCGAGATGTACGAGCAGGACCTTGTTTATCTTGTGCTTTTTGTATATTTGCTTTTTATCCATGAGTATAAGCACATTTGCACCAATATTCTTGTGTACCTTGCAAAACAAGAATACATCCAAAA
>JAAXCT010001965.1:0-108064 GCA_012490785.1 Eragrostis nindensis
AAAGACCAAATTTATCGATCTTCCATGCTCTATCACTCTAATTTGGATCTAGCCCTACAACCACGGTACGCAGTTATGAACTACAGCGTTAATGCAAACGGTGCAATTAAGAAATGAAGTACACGTCTGTGCTTTAGAGAAGAGGGTAGAGAAATCACCTCTTCAAAACTATATAAACTTCATTTTAAATATGCACCAAAGCCTCTCAAATAAAGTCTAGAATAATTTTCTATGCATAAGGTCTTTTTTTTATCTTGCTCATCAACAATGACTAAGAACTAAAACAATGTGGCTTAATATATGATTGATCCAATGTGGCTTAATATATGATTGATTAGACAATCCAAATCCATTTTGAAAACTTTAACATGTTTACTCTGAATAATAAATTGGAGGATGTGTACATACAATTTATCACTTCTGTACTTGTACCCGTTGAAGTGATTCGGTTGTGACCTATGGCATGCATATCATCCATGTCAGAAACTAAATAACACACATTCTTAAGCAGTCTGTTACATGTAAATGTTGTTGGTGGGTGTCATTCAAAATTAAAGATAAACATGGAGTTTTTATCTTTTATAAAGCTTAGAGTCCATATAGAGATGCTTGGGAAGGCTTGCGCCATGTGCTGTTTTCACCTCCCCCGTTGCAGCATATTCTGTTGCACTTCTTGTAACATCCCAAATTTTAAAACAATCAAAAGGAATAAAAAAAATCACTCCAAATTTAAATTTTTGTGCAACCTCTTACCTTGCCATGATTTTTCGAAATAAAATTCACTAAATAATGCAAACTTAGTTTGAATTTGAAATTTTGAAATATAAAATAAGTGCTCAAGTGTTTGATTCATTTAAAATTCCACTAAAATTTGACCCTTTTCAAGTTTACAACAAACTAAATAAAGTAGATCCAGTTCCCAATTTAAATTTCAAAAGTTTGAATTTAAACTTGCATCAAAGTCACATCATGTGCATTTTTGAATTATTTGGATTTGTTTGAGTGTTTTGTTTGTCTTTTGTTTTTTGCTCGAATTTGAAATTCCCTCAAATTCGAATCCCAAAAGTTCAAACCCTTTTCCTTCTAACTGGGCCGTCCCTTCCTCCTTTCTTTCCAGCCGGCCCAGCATCTCTTTCTTTTTCTCCTTTCTCTTTTCTTCCTTTCCCGGCCGCGCCAGCCTTTTACCCAGCCCAACTCCTCTCTTCCTCCCCGCTCCCGGCCCAAAACTCCCCGCCACCCGCCCGTCGACTTCTTCCTCCTCTGGCGGACCGGCGCAAAAGCCGCCGCGCCCCATACCGCCGGCCTCCCCTTTCCTCGCCCCGTCGCGTCCCCTCCTCTGTAGTCGCTCCCTGCTCGCGTCATCAGCATGGGCGCCATCTTTCATCTCGCCGTCACATCGCGTCAATGGCGAAAATATCTCCGGCCACCGCCTTAACCGCCGCGCCGACCTACTGTGCGCCACCCCGCCTCTTCCCCATTGCTTGGCGCGCCCCGCTACTCCACTGCCTTCTTGGCCGCCACGACATCACCGTCGATAAAATGGCGCCGCCCCCTCCCATTTCTCACACCCGGAGCATTTTCCTCTCCTCCTCTTCTTTCTTTCTTTTCCCCACCTCCATCGAGCTTCCGGGCGAGCTCCGCCACTGTCGCAGTCACGCGCCCCTCTCCCCCTTCTTCTTCTCCGAGCTCTCCCGAGCAGTGCTCCATCCCGTCGAGTCCTTGGACCTCGCAGCCGTGCCCGCGGGGTAGATCGACGGCGAGCTCCACCTCGCCGCCGCCTTCCCCCTTCGGCTCAGGCCACTCCCCGCCATCCTTCTTCGCCGCCCTCGAGCACGGGGTAAGGATCCCGGGCTCCCCTCTTCCTCCCGCGCGCCCTCTTCCCCTCTCTCCGCACATGCGCACGACCATCCGCGCCGTGCGCCGATGTCCGCCGCCGGCGGACCTCGTCGCCGACAGCCTCTCCGGCCACCCCCCCCCGCGCCGCGCGACCCCGTGCCCGCTCCCCCGCGCTCCCGCGCACCTCCCAGCACGCGCACACGTTTGGATTCCCACTCCCTCGCCCTTTCCCCATCGCACGCCGCCGCGGTCACCAACTCCGGCGAGCTCGCACAGCTCCTCCGGCCACCCGCGTCGACGACACCATCCATTGGCCGCTCCGCCGTTGCGCGCTCGACCCCGCAGACATGATCTCGTCACGCCTCTGCCCTCCTAGTAGTCCCTGGCGAGCGCGCCGGTGAGCCGCCGCCCGCGCGACCCCTTTCCCTCTAGTCCCCGGCCCGGTGCACCCTGCCGCACCGGGACCACAGAACACAACCCCCCTCCGGTCCACCACACAGTGGACCGAGTCCACGATACAGTAAACCAGCCCCCTCGGCCCACATGTCAGTCTCTCTTGGCCTTTTCCAATAAGAAAACAATTCCGGAAATTCCAGAAAAGGAAAATCACCCGGGCTCTGACAATTTGCAGATAAGCCCTCAAGCTTTTCAATAATTCTGTTTAGGCCCTGTCTTTTTACATAAACCCCTCAGCCTTTACTGAATTTATCTTTCAGCCCCTATCTTTTTACACACGAGGTCCCTATACTTTTCTAAAATTACAGATAGGACCCCGACATCTTTCTGTATTTACCAAAAAGTCCCCAGAACCTTTCTACTCTTGCAAATAAGCCCTCAGATTCCCTGGACCCATCTGTCAGCCTCTCTTTCTCTCAGGAAAATGCTAAGTACACGAGCTAGTGCACAAGTATTTCTTTGCGAGCACATTTCTGATGTCAGAAAAATCCCACAAAATTCCTAAAAATATATTGAGCCATTCTAAACCTCTTCCAACCATTGTCCATCTCAAAATAATTAGGATTATATCAATGCTTAATTTATTAAGCTTAATCCTAATAAATCCTTTTCTCGGCAAACTTCCAAAATTCATATCTTTTCCGTTCGAACTCCGATTTTGGCAATTCTTCCGCCATAATTCACCTAAAATCATCCTCTATTCAATACTACCTGATCTACAAACCACCCATATCCAAAGTTCCTATCTCATCCAATAAATCTCCATATCGACCAACCATACGACATCGATATCGCATATCACCAATGCCCTCTTCATCTCGCAGATAAAACCTACCCTATCTTGTCACCAATCTCTACCAATCCGACTTATTCTATCACTTGTCTTTCATTTGGAATTTATTGGAATTTCCTGTTAGTTCCTATTTATTTGGTCGTGGTTTTCCGTTTGAGCCATGCATTCATGTCACGCATGCTCACGTACACGTACCACCGTCATGTGCTTAGCTCATGACAAATAACTAGTAGCTTAGTCTTAGTAACTAATGCAGTAGGTAAAATACTAGTTAATCACCATTAGGTAATATCTTAACCTATAGGTAAATAAATGACACACTTTACACTTCGCACGCTTATTGCATTAACCTTTATATAGGTGACAACCTATATAAAGCCTTAGTGCCGCAAGTGTACAAAGAACACGTACACACTCATATTCACCCTCACATGCAAACATGATTTTCTCATGGCTTAGCATCCCTCATTCACATTAAAAGCCCTAGTGCTCAATGCATACCTAATAGCCTTTTAAGATGATAAAACCTTTCTTAAAATAACTTACCGCACCATACATGATTTGTGTCTCCGATTCTTCATTGGTGTTCTATTGGTTCTTTTTGGAGTTAATTGGATCTTTTTGGCTCTTTTGGTCTTTATTTTCTTTTGCGGTGTTTGTTTACGTGGTGTGTTTTTATGCGCTAGTTTTCGCAAGTTTCGAGAACAAGCTGAAGAATCCAAGCTTAAATACAAGTCATAGGAACTGAGCTTTGAGGAAAGGACTTGAAGATATCAACCTCAACCGAAGAATCTGAAGAGCAAGAACTTGAAGATTTGAGGATATTGTTTTGCAGGCAAGCTCTACTTCTCCTTGATCATGATTGAACCTACTGATTTCGCAAATGCACCTATAGAGCTTACTCTCGTATTATGCATTGCTTGTTATTTTACTGCTTGTGTAGCTATGGTCCTACTTGCTTACCGGTATTGATGCCTTTAGGCATTAATATACGGATCCTTGTTTACCCTTGATACCCATTACCTTGATAAACCTAGGATGGTTCCATCATTTCTATGATGGCACAGTTACCTTGCTACTAGAATGCTTAGGACCCCCGCAATGTTTCTACATTGCCACACCTTACTCATATACTTGCTTTTCTAATGTGTTAAATGAGTTTGGTGGTGTGTGTGATACTTGGGGTTGGGAGTAGCACAACTGTGTTAGGTGATGATGAAGATGATGGGATGGGTTGGACTGCGGGCAAGGCCACTAGTGTGGTGATGGTGGTGTGATAGACCCCCAGTGTGGGATTTGGTGCTGCCCGGCCATATAAGGACCGATTCTCTCGCTCGTAAGCATAACGATTTCCGTACAACCACGGAACCCGAAAGGGACTTACCCTACCTTCTTGGTACTCTTACACTTTCCATCGGAGGCCAGTAGAGGCAACGGAAGCTCAGGAAAAGACCCGGGAAACGTACCCGTGGTCCGGTTGCGGAATCCGCTATCAGTTACGGAATTCCCGGTATCAGTTACGGGAATACCGTCTGTCCTGGTATCTGTTACAGGATCCTGCAACTCATTGCAGGAGCGCGATGTACCTGTAACAGGTGCGTTGTGCCGTAGTGTGACTTTTCAAGTCACAGGCCCCTGAGTGTGATTCCGTGGTGGATTTGTGAGACTACTCGGAGAAGATGGAATAAGCGTTACGTACCCCCTTGCAAAGGGTGCGTGACTTGTGGGGAAAGCTGTACAACCTCTGCAGAGGATAAAAATTCATCCGGATGGACGTGGTCACGGCATATGACCCGTTATGGTTTTGCGCCCTTGAGATTAGCCACCTCTTCTATCTCCTTGGCGTGTGAATGGGTTGTAGTCAACCCGTGTTTTGGAAGTGTTGGCATGGATGCCTGGTCGATATGACCATTGAGGTCAGAAGGCCCAACTAAAACTGAGGAACTGGCGGGAATGCTTCATACTCCCCCAGGGCCAACCAACTAAAATATTGACAAAAATCTCTCTGTTTTTATCTATGACTCCTTGACTTGCTTTAGTGAACCCTGCATAAAGTTTGCTTTCAGCAAATGAGCCATTCAGCCTCCTCCTTGCTAGAACCAAATATGCATAATACCCTTGTGTAGTGTAGGGCTTGCTGAGTACCTTATGTACTCACGTGTTTGCATTTGTTGGTTTAGTGGGAGAAGACCTCGTAGGAGACGACGACGATTTGGTTTTCGGTTCTGCTTCTCAAGTCTGCTTGTGGTTTGGGCCAAGGTTTCCGCTGTCTGCTTCGCCGTTAGTTGTTTGGATGGACTTGGATGGTTAAATCCTTGTCGTACCGCCACTAAGGGTCCTATATCAGGTATCATACTTATTCGAAGTATGCTTTTGATTACCATATCTGTGTTCTTGTGCGTATCAGCTACTGATCCAGGGACTGATACAGTATGCACAGCAGATTCCAGAAATGGGGTCTGACACTTCTAAAAGATGAAGACGGGGCTATATGCTTGGTCATATGAGCATGAGTCTTGGTTGAATGAGCGTAACATTAGCCAAATCTTGTAATAGCATTAGGATTTCGATTACTTGTGTATGGAACTTCTAGCATATGAATTTTGCTCCTAAATTGTGTCATCTTAGTTTAATTAGTTGTCACAAATTAGTGTGTTTTATTGACTCGCTCTCAAGATACATTGTGTGGAATCACAATTGTTTTATGAAGACTAGCAAGTACGATGCAAAAGTTATATCTGCAGAAACAAAATTAGATCACTTGTTCAATTAACAAAAATCCAAATCATCTAATGTTATTCTATATCCATCCTTGAGTAAATTAGCTGGTCGAGTTATTCATTGCATCAATGCGCTATATAGCAATTGTAAGAATCGATTTCGGGGAACCACCTTTAATAAGTATCCTTACAGATATCGACCACTAAATAATCTCGTATAATATTGCAAAATCTACAATAATTGCAAACATGCACAACTTTGGTGGACATTCTAGAAGTTTTTCCCTATAAGTGAATGACCTCAAAGATAACAATAGAAGTGAAGACTAGAAGAGAGGGAAGTTTTATTATATAAGGCTTTTCACCAAATGATTTGAAAATTATAACACTAAGTGCTTTCCAACTGAATTATTATATCAAAAGTACCAATATTATTCAACATAAAGAGAAATTTCCATCTGTATCATACATTGATAACACAATTAAATGCCACATATCACTTGGGCACTGAAATCCAAGCTTGCTTGTGAGTATTAGAATCATATTACTGTGGCATATGCTTGTAAATCCAACACTATCACACATGTTCGAAGAAACTGTTCTGAGAGGTATTGCAAAAAAATCACGAGCCATCGTCGACGAAATATTCTTTAGAGTCAGGGATGTATATTCCTATCATTATGGATCTATATATGTTGTGCAAATTATTCTTCCATTCTAATTTTGTGAAGGAGCGGCGATACAAAACTTCTCTGACCTTCACTAGCATGAGGCAATGTGTGTCCATTATTCTCCCTAACAACTTTTTCATATGCCTCAAAATATGTGCCCAACCAGTCTTTAACCATACACACGCAAGCGTCAATGTCATTGTTATTGGGTCCATATGCTTGGTCATCGAAGTAAGGGTCTAAGTTTATAAAATCTCACATTGTCCAGAATTGATGGGAGCTTCCGGATTTTGATAAGCATATGAATTTTGTTCCTAAATTTGTATCATCATTGTACATGATCCTAGTTCAAATGATCGTCGTAAATAATTATGTTTTAGTGACATGTCACTACATATATTATGCAAAATCATAATTTATTGTGAAGAACTAGCAAGCTCGAAAGATGTATCTGCAGAAAAAAGATTAGAGCACTTGCTTCGCCAACAAAATATCCAAATCAATTAGTTTTGTACTATGGCCATGCTTGAAAACACACAGGTTAAGTTAGTCATTGCATTTACTGCTATATAGCAATGGCAAGAATCTCTTTTCACAGGAATACTTTATGAAATATCCCTACAAATCTCAACTTTATGCTATCTTCAATAATATTGCAAAATTTATAATAATGCCAAAGATGCATTATTTTGATGAACATTCTAGAAGGCTTAATCTAAAGACCTCAATAACAATACATGTGAATAGAAACGAAGGAAGTTCTACTATATAAAACTTTTGGCCAAATGTTTTGAAGATTATAACATTCTCATTGTCAGTTGATATGTCTAATATACTTTCTAATAGAATTACTATTTCAGTAGTTCCTATTTTATTCGACGCAAAGAGAAATTTCCATATAGTTCATTAATGCACAAGACCACTGTCTTTTTTTTTTCCTTTGAGGGAAGACAACTATGTGTCACATCACATGGGTGCTTCCCTACGACTGATTTGGCATGTGTCTGACGGTAAATGCAAGCTTATCGAGCTACTTGAGAGTATTACTATTTTGGTGACACTCTTTTTCTCTCCACAACAATGCTCAAGACGTGAAGTATCTTGTTTCGGCGGGAGATCAAGCTGAGACCGTGCCCTTCTCCCCCTAGGTTAGCTATTTGGCCATTTAAATTAATGCTCTAAACAGTAGCCATATTGCGAGGACTAAAGAGATAGCAAATGGACCTCTCCAACGAAATCGCATGATTGCGGCGATGCACCGCGATCGATCCCGCTCCGGAGTCGGTTAATTTCGGCTGCGGGGTGCCTGCGCATGGAACACCAAATGAAGAGGTCATGCTTGCTTGCCACGACACGGGCGTACTGCGCTCGTCGCGGCACGCGAGCTGGCACGCCGTTCCTGAACCGCGCGCCCGTCCGAGGTCCGACACCTCGGCCAGGCATCTGCCCGTCTTCTGTGCTCGCTCTTCCTCCCCGTTCGCAAGCATCTGCACCAGGTCTTTCAGTCCGGACAGCACGATCGACTTGTGGCATTAACGACGTACAAACAGCAGCCGCCTTGCCGTGGCACCCATGTTAGAGACCGTGTATCGCCGCGCGCGCGCTGGCGGTCTCTCTAAGAACGGGAACGACGTAAGGAACCGGCCGGCATTAAGAAGCTGCTACTGCGATGCGGATGACCGGAGGACCACGGCGTTGAGCCTGCATGCGCTTGTTGTGAAGCTTCTCGCACGCCGTGTCGCGTCGGCGTCAGCTAGCGGTTGGTGGCGGGCGGCGGCCGGCGACGACGTCGTCGGTTCGTTCGTTTGCACCGCGTCAAGTTTACTCGTTGCGAAGACGAGCAACAGGGGAACAAAATTCTCTGCGGCACGTATGTAAAACCGAGTGCTGTGCGGCACCGCCTGGATGGACGACAAGTGGCCTCTGAATAAATCTCGATCAGCGAACCAACGATAAAAAAGGGAAGGAAAACAGATAATCTTTGCTGCGATGTCGTCTCGTCGTACCGGCTCGACCCTTACCAACAACAATGTTTGTTGCCGCACGGCTCGCAGGACGCCGGTAGCCCAGGGCAACATGGAGACTCTTTGCCAGACCGAAGCCGAAGCAGTATCGGAAAATCGAGAGCCCGCCGCTGTCGTTGATCACGGCCCAATGATGTTGCTGCGTTACATCATGATTGAGAAGACGAGGCGAGAGGAATGGCGAAGCCGAGGATGGCCGCAGGTCGCCATTCATGGCGAACGAGGGAGGCGGGGCAGCTGAAAATCAGCGTCAATGGAGAGGCTCTTCTTTGACCGAAAATCGCAATCCGCGGGCCGTGGTCGGAGACAGTCAAAGAAGAGCCTGGTGTCGGACTGGACCAGGTCAACGACGGCGGCGACCCACCACGGAGTTGACCAGGAGCTAAAAAAAAAAGGGGCCGTCTACACGTTGCCTGGGCAATCCGGATCAATCTAATGTCTGAATTTTTTAACCATTAGATTAAGAATCAACGGCAGATAAAATATACTAGTACATTTGACATCAAAGATTCAGGCATTCCTGTTTGTTTCAGTGCCCGAATTTTATGCTGTCAGATTTGCATCTGACAAACCAAAATCCACACAACAGATTTGCTTGTTGTAACGTTTTGCTTTCAGACCTTTACAACAGGCAGTTTCAAGACAAGAAAAATCCACACAACAGGCAGTTTCAGTTTGTACAAAAATCATTTGAGTCAGCAGAAAAATACACCACATTAGAACAGAAACCTGAATTCGAATTATGAACAGAAAAGAAACTGACTCCAATAAAAAGTCATCACAAACTATGACATACCCTATTACACCATATTACAACAGAAATCAAATTCCAAATGATCCAACTTTCAAATCCTATAAAATTTCTACAGGTGAACAGAAATAAGATTTTGGGGTTACTAGTGAACCCTATAAAAGGTAACATGATCAACTTTCAAATCATAAAATTTTTTCTATAGGTGAACAGAATTAAGTTTTTGGTGGTTACTAGTGAACCCTATCAAAGGTCAAATGATCAACTTTCAAATTGTAAAAAAAATTATATAGGTGATCAGAAATAAGATTTGGGGGTCCCTATCAAATGTCAAAGAATTAACATTCAAATGCTAAAAAATTTTCTATAGGTGAACAAAAATCAGATTTTGAGGAACTAGTGTACCCTATCAAATGTCAAAGGATCAAACTTTCAAATCCTAAAAAATTTTCTATAGGTGAACAGAAATAAAATTTGGTGGTTAATAGTGAACCCTATCAAAGTTCAAACACTCAGATTTATGGAAAGGAAAAATTCAAATATTCAATTTTCAAAATTTTATTTACATATACGTTATATTGTTGTTACGGTTTAAATACAAGGGTACTTTCAATATAGTGAAACTGTAACAAATTATAAACTAGGCTCCAATTAGACGCATCCTTGACTTTTATTTTCTCCTGGAAAAGAGATTGTAGTCAAGTAATATGCTATGAAGTATATAGATCTTTCCCAAAATAGAAGTTATTACACCTCTAATATTTTGAAATTACGCCATATAAGAACATGTAACTACAGAATTAAATCATGTAAATCATTAATAATGTAACTGTACATAACGGGATAGTAGCATAAACGCAACCTAGTTAGTTATATGCTCCAAATATACAGCAGAATTGAAATACTAAGACATATAAATAGCTGACTGAAACTTACTTTTTGAACATGATTCATGAGGAGTAAATACTTTTCTGGATGGAGTGTTTGAACCAAAGTTTTCATTTTCTAAAGAAAAGAAGATGGCTGAGAATCACTTGTTGATATAATACATGAAACACGTAAGGAAAAAAAAAAAGGAAGCACTAACCATTTCTGTTGAGCTTCTGCATAACAAAGTCAACATCTTGATCACTCATCTGTTTCAAATCTGGTAAAAGCATCTTTGGGCTTCTTCTGGTCATTTTTCTTAACAGACTATAAAAAATGAAGTATAAGTTAAAGTTATTACACCTTACAGATTTCATAGTTACACCATGTTAGTACTAGTAACTTCAGTCGATAGGAAGTGTAAATCTAACTACTAATAACACTATATAAATAAAATAGGTGACATGATGCATGAAAACAGTAGTATTTAAACAAGCAACTAGGCTAGACAACAAAAATACATAAACTAAATAAAGCTATTGGAATCTTTAGCTTTTCCAGTTCCTGAATCTGAATTTTGTTGACAATACTTAAGATAATGCAGTAACAGGATCATATTTTAGAAGAATTCATGTTTTTGTATTGGGCATACATACCTTTGTCAAACATTGAAGGTACAGGACATAGTTATGATCAACAAAGCTATTGGAATCTGAATACTGTATAGTTACAAGAAAGGTGATTTAGCAGAGCAAAAAACAAATAAACAACTGACGACTCAGGAATCCTGTATAATCATGCATGTATCATATATATCACACTACTATAGAAACAGAAACGGTGGGAAATGCTCCGTAACGACGCTACAAACTGAAACTACGCATCAAGGAGCTCAAGCTAGCATTGCAATTAAATTTTCAGAACTGCTATTAAGTCATCAACAAGATAGCCATTTCATGAAGCCACAACATGACACTCCAAGTCAAAAGTGCACTACGTCTACATTTACTACAAGTGATGATTTCAGTTGTAGCATTTCACCAATTTTGATGTCCAAAAAAGAGATCTCCTAGCATAAACCAAGCAGAGATATCCAGCTAGAATTAACTAACCTCCTTCCGAAATTCGATATGTGATGTTGGTTGGTTTAAATTAAAATAGAACTAACCAAAGTCATATATATATTAAAAAAACGGAGAGAGTATAGGTTCACCACATCAGTTTCAGAGAGCAACTTCTGCTGTGTAGTTCAGTAAATGTGCAGGACAGTTCAGACAGCTCAGAAACATGCATATGTTTGTAATTTGCACTAGCAAGTCCAAGCTGTACGGATTTGCTTCACCACCTATATAACAAAACAGGATCGATATCTTCATATAATCAGGGTGATTACATATTATGACTAGTAGCACTTTTGATGCACTTCAGAGAATTCACTTTTGATGCATCTAAAATAAGGAGCACTGCAGATGATCAATCCATATCAAATCGAGCTAAATACCTATCAATTTTAACCAAGGTCACTGATCCCTAATCCTATAACACTAAATGAAACACTAATCCCTAACTCACACTGTCCAAGCTGAATCCACCGCACAAATCAACAAACAAAATGGGCATACACATATGCAAGCTAAATCCACGGCACCAAAAACTAGAATCGCAAAGCCTAAATCCCACTATTAACGAGCAGTAATCCCTAACTCCCAGTAGGAACGAGCAACAACTAGAAGGCAACAAGGAACCGTGAGAACACTGGTTTGCCCCAAATCGGCGAACTAATTGGCTACACACAGATCCAAGCTAAGAACCACCGCACAAGCAACTAGAAGCAATAATCCCTAACTGAACTAGCAAAATTGGAGGGAACGGGCAACACAAACTAATAGAAACGACCAATTAGACGACCTAATTACAAAAACAGAGAACAAATCGCAGGTTTCACTGACTGAAATCAACGAAGAGCGAATGAACTGCACAAAACCAAGCACTCACACCAACTAATCAACCAGGGAATCATTCAGTGGAACAAACATAGCCTGATTAACAACGAAATCAACGAGAAATAGAGGAGAGGAATGGGGAGGTGATGAGCTAGGATCCGTTGCTCCTGACGAGCGGGCGAAATGGGGAACACCCGGGCGAAATGAGGAAGGAAAATTTTCCCCGCTGCTAAAGTTCCCTGGGCGTGGCTCTGGAAATATAAAAAAAGTGGACCCAAAAGCTAATAAGATCGGTCAACTCCAGAACGGATCTCAAAGCAGATCAGGCGGTCAGAAATTCGGGCATTCAACGTGGTCTGTATTGCCCGGGCAAAATTTAGCAATTCCGAAAAAAAAACCCACGGAGTTCACCGTCGCCGCTAGCTTCAGCATTGATGGTCCTATATGTGTTGAACGATAAATTAACAGGTTTGAACAAGCGCATAACACAGATTTCACATTGCGTTTTCTCTAGATTTCCGACGCCTAACTCTGGCTCAGCCCTTGTTGGCCACCCTATCGACTTAGCAGCACCTCTGGTTTCAATGGAATGAATTTTTCCCTTTTTTTTATAACCTGGAGATGGTTGACATCAGGGATCGAAGTAGGACTCGAGAAATTCATGTAGTAATAACTTTTACAGCCGCGAAAAGGCTTGTAGCCTAGTGGTTACAAGAGCTCCAGTAGCATCTCAGTTCTTGGGTTCGACTTCCGGTGGAAGCGAATATTTTAGGATTTAATAGCGTTGTGCTTTCAGTGCTATGCGACGTGACCGTCGATAGTGAGATGCCAATGGTGACTTCGTCAATCTAGAAGATTTGCTGGCTCAGTCTTAGAAGATGCTCATAGGGGTAGGGTTTGCATATGTATGTTCATAGAGGTGAGTGTGCGTGCGTTGTGAGTGTCTGAGTTGTACTGTGTAATTCGCAGAAAAAAAACTTTTGCAGCCGTTGTATCATTTTTGAATTTTCTAAAAACATTTGTAGAAATCTATGGTGACATGAGGCTCAGCTGAATATCTAATTTCAGACCACAAAACATAAGTTTGTACATGTGTCGCGCAAAAGTCAAGGGAAAAAAACTAGAATTTTTTTCCTGATGTACAGGATGATTATATCCATAATATTATGAACACCGGTGCACAGCAGGTAGGACAAGATGTTAACAGTGGCCTTATTAATATGACAATTTTAGATAATCCACATGTTGCGACATAAAATTTAATTAGCAGCAAGGTTTGGCTCATTTGCAGTTCTTCTTTTTTTTCTACTCTATCCCTCACTCTCTACCCTCCATGACGCACCGGTCTGGGGCTTGCGCCCCCCGCCCCATGTGCGAAAAAATTCCATGGATGCCAATATCTACCACAGGACCGGAAATGACTTGCATGGAGCTTCAGTAAAAATTGCCACGGGTTTTGCCAACATATAGCCGAGAAGCTGAGCAATAACCAGAAGATAAATGGCATTTTCCGGTTGACTATATAATGCCAATAGTGCATAGTTTATTTAGCTAGAAATCAAACATAAATGCAGGAAATAACTTTGGTGTCAATTACATTGTGGGTAATTTGCTAGCACTATAGGGAATGAAGGGAATTTACACTATAAAACTGTCGGCCACCTAAGAACAGCAAAGAGAAAATGAAACTGTTGGCCACTCATTGCTCGAAAAAAAAATGATACTGTTGGCCACTCACGAAGGACTATTTGGAAAAAAAAGTAATATCTTGTAGTGAAACGATTTGCATCTGCCCCCTACTCGCAAGTATCGGCCATTTAATTGCTAATAAAAAGAAGACAAGTATTGACAATTTGCCTCTGCGGGGCTTGATTGAGGTCGCAAACCATGGGATGGAGCCAGAGCTGAAACCAATGGAGCAGTACCGCTGCCTGCTGCTGATCTCGCAATCTCTCATTCCCGAACGGGACCGTCCGGATGCCAGCAATCGCACCATGGCCAGGCCAGACAGCACGCTGGCCTTCGGCTCGTCACTCGTCCTGCCTGCTACTTTTAGCTCTCTGTCCGTGCGTGCCGACAAAGCTAACAGCAAGACATGCAAACGCGACGGTGCAGTCTTCAGAGTTTCAGATGCAAGCGGCTGAGCATGCATGCCAGGGCACTAGACTAGAGTGCTGCTGCTTGTGTGTTTATTCATGAGTACCATGGCAAGGTGTTTGTTCATTGGGCAAAACACCTCTCTTACGTTGGACGCATAACTTTGTTAAACTAGGTTCTCAACAGTCTTTCAATGTTCATCATGTCGTTCTTCGAAATCTCAAAAGGGGTTCTCACCAAACTGAACTTTTACAGATCTAGATTCTACTGGCAAGGGAGTAAAAATACAAACAAATATTGCCTACCCAGATGGGATCTTATGTGTCGCCCAAAAGATCAAGGTGGCCTGGCATCATTGACTTAGAGATCCAGAATAAATGCCTATCTTATATTTACTAATTGGAGGCTCCTTTTGGTGCCCTCACATTAATCGGAGGAAAATCCAAGAAATTCTCAGAAAAAAGCAAAACATCTGTCCGTTAATTAAATTGCTTAACACCCTCTAACCGTTGGATCTTTATATAATCCTCCCACGTCTCACGTCAAGCCTATAGCCTATAGCGCCTTCCAGGCTAGGTCATCTCTTTATCGGCTGTCTACGGGAGAAGGAGGCAATGTAGTCGGGCGCTGCGCCGCCACCGCCTTGCAGAGCTTGAGGAGGGGCTCGGCAAGACGCTTCAGGCCTGCAGCTACTATCGATCAACGATTAAATGCCCACGTTTTCGTGCCCACCTTACCCTAGCCGCATGGCATCGATGCCGTAGATTTACAGGCGCTCCCTTGCAACTTCCTGTCGGCTTCCCTCGACCTCATTATCTTACGCGTTATTATTCCTCTATTTGCCAGCAGATCGCCGTTCTAGCAGCCACGCCTTGAAGAAGTGAAGGGATGCGGCCAGCTGCATGGAGGGAGCAGTGGAGCACAGAAGAACTGCCGTACGTACGCCAGGCCTTCTGCAATCGTGACCGCCGCCAATCGAGGATCAGACCCGATCTACCAGTATGGAAAAAAGGTATCCGCTCCTTGGTCTCCAGTTTCTTCAACCGTTTCCAGACGCCGTCGATACGTGATGTGAATCCACAACTGACATCGTCATCTGTTCTTCCTCAGGAGGTCAACCGCAGCAGAAGAAGAAAAATTCTTTCTGTGGACTGCAGGTACTTGCTGAAGGAAGGTACTTATGGCACCTGTACAGATTCCACCCCTCACACGCTTCTTCATGGGATCTTAAAGATGCAAGCTGCAGAATCGTCAACAATAATTTGGACCTCCAATCTCTTGATTCATCTACCATCATGTAACTATGGGATGTTGCTAACTACGACAGGTGCAACCACCAATGGAGTAATCTCTCTGCAACAAGGTATTCTGCCCAGGCCTACATTTTCGGTTTGTGAGATTTTGATGATCGTCTGAATTTATCTTTATTTTCTGATCTTGCCTGGATATGCAAGAAAAAAGTTTGAAAGACTCACGGGTACTAGAGGGTATGAGATTCAAATGTAGCAAGCCACTTAGGTTTTACGCTAGCGTATGCATCAAACAATTTGAGTCATCAATAAATGGTTTCTATGATCTTGCTTTAGAATTTCATCGGATCCAAAAAATATTTTGTTGGTTCGAGTGAGGGGCCCATTTGTGAATATAATATACGCACAAAATTTACCTATCCTAATGGTAGTTGAACTTGAATAACATGGATATGAGTATATTCCTTTTGCCCTGTGTGATTTTTTTTAAATGAATGTTCATATTAGTGAAAGTTAACATTACTAAATCCATTAAAATTTATTTGTAAATTTAGGAAAACCAAAAGAAACACTAATTATTAGATAATATAATACATCTTATTCTGATGGGTTCATGCAATCTGTAACGTAGCACCACATGGCTATTACAATATCAGTATAATAAGTACAATCATTAAATTGCATAAACATCTTGGAAATGTTTGAGAAAACGGTTGCCCACTAGCACTGAGAGCACAATGAAGACAATCACCGTCATTAGACAACAGGTAAAATGGAAGTATACTATACTTAAATGTACATTAGATAGCATTTGTAGAGGATAATGTGTTGAAATAAATGGACATGCAAGGGGCCAAGAAGAAGGGGGATCAAGCAATTTCTATCTGTTGTATGTTCCAAGGTTCAGAACAAAACATGAAAGGGATAAAATACTATATGAAAAGTGTAAATTCATATACTGGAACCTAACTGATAGAAACATATAGCATTTCGTTTAGAGATATACCACTTTTTTGCCACTTGACAAAATGTTTTCAAAGAAAAAAGATTGAGTATATTTTCAAATAATAAAAAGTAATTATAGAACGAATGGTATATGTTTCCTCTCTAATGTTGAACATATAAATATTTAGACTTTTTTTATAAAATTATAATGCATATGCTTCTCCACGATTACTAACCGGTTGTGAATCCAGACATGGCACATATTCCAACAATAAAACGAAAAACAACTTCCCATGGCAAAACAAAGCGGTGTGTGTGTTCCTGACATATTCATATATCTTCCCTTTTTGTAGCTTAGCTTAGTACATCGAAACACAATATCAATACTACCTTGGCTCACAAAGACAATTGTATTTCTTTTTAATGTCAAGAAAAAAAAGGCAATTGTATTTTTTTTTGTTTCATCAGGATTTCCGTAGATGCATTAGTGTCTCTCGAATCTGAATTTGTAGTCATGGAAATTGAATACGTTTTCTTTGAATTGCATCATGAATATATACCATTTTCTTTCTCAAAACATATGTAATTCATGTATTCTGTAGCAGTGCTAGCCCGTGCATATGCACGGGTTGAATGACTAGTTAAGCAAATAGTTATTCAAATTGCTTAATGAGGATGGTATGTGGCAATCTTTAATCCGTAATAAATACTTAAGGTCTAAGACTTTATCACAAGTCGGGATCAAACAAGGCGACTCCCATTTTTGAAGGGGTCTCCTAAAGGTCAAAGATAAGTTTTTCTCATCTATACCAGCCGTTCCAGCCGTAAGGGACGGATCGAACGGCTGCCAGGACCCACCACCACCGTACACCTCCCTGGTTGGCGTTTGGAGTCCCCGTGGTGGCAAGGAGAGGACGCCGCCACAAATGCATGCCGTGCCTCGCTGGAGGAGCATCTCCGTACGTGCTATGGACGTTTCTTCATCCTTGGTATCCAGGTCGTCGTCAACGCCTCCTCGACGGGCCGTGCCACAGGCTGGACACGACGGCGGCGACCAGGCTGAACACTGTTATGATAATAATAGCGTTGAAGCTTTGATCCGATGATTAGTGACACTGGAAAAAGAGGTTGCTGACACCGGCGATCAGAGCCGCTCTCACAGCAATGTTCTGGAATCATCGTATCTGAAGTGTAGTATATTGCTATTAACCACGGAACGTCAAGCTCTCTGCCACCTTTCCTCCCAGCCCGGGCCATCTGCACTTATCCAGCACAAGAGCAGTGACCGTTGGGCAACAGAGCCGGTGGAATCCTATATCAAATTCCAATCCCAGACGATGTCGAGCCGTCGCGTGTTCGTCGTCTCGTGAAGGAGCTGTCTTCCAAACGCAGGCCGTCGAGCTGCAGCGCTGCGTCGACCACGCCCTGGAGATCCTCGAGCGAAGCTCCGCACCCTTGCTGCGGCTGCCACGAGGTCGTCGCAGTTGACGATGTGCATGTCACGAAGCTCTTCGGATCAATGGCAAGGAAGCGACGTCGAGCCAGTATGTACAAGGAGGCGTGGTGGTTAGTTATCAGACGGCGCGCGGGCGTGGACGGCGTGAGTCGGCCCGAGACACGGAGCACCTCGACGGGCCGCGCCGCTGGGTTGGAGACGACGGCGCCGACCAGACCGTGCCACCGCGGATGTTCAGGAACAGACTGGCGGTGAACGAAGTAGCTGCCGGCCTCCACGTGGAGGGTGAGCCCACCACGTCAATTGTCGGACGGTTTTGGTGGTGGCGCGACGAGCTGACGACGTGGGCGGCCTCCTCTTCTGCTCATGAAAAGAGCAGGGCCTGGAGAAAATCGACGCGAGCTCGATCACCAGCTAGCCTCTCCTCACCATCGACGTCAACCGTACGTCCGCCTCGCCACAGCGTCCACCTGGCCTGGGCCCGCTCCTTCAAATGCCGCGGAGCTCCCTCCCGAGCCTTTGACTCGGACCGACGACCGGTCAACAAGTCCGTTCCGAGCCGCACGTGGCGGATCGAACGGACGCCAGGACCCAGGGGCGGTCGCTGTTTCAAATAGCGACCACCCCCGGTCGCTGTTTGCAGGGCAGGCCACCCCCTGTCGTTGCAAGGACGCCGCCGCGGCTCCCCGGAACACCTCAGTAGATACATCTCGTCCGGCGCGTCATGCTTACCGCGCGTCGGCCGTCGTGCGCTCGACTCCGTCCCCGTGTTCGCGCTGCACGCCGCCGTCCCGGCTGCTGTCCATGCACATCCACGAAGCCGAGGCCCTCGCGCGTTCGTCCGACAGAGGCCAGGCTCGAGGAACGCGAACACGGGGCACATCACGGCGTGGCCGTGGAAGGGACCGACGCCTGGTGGGTTAGAGAGAGAGAGGCACATCACTGGTGGCAGGCTGTCGCGGCCGCCCGGACGACAACTGCTTCCGTTGGATCTCGGTCGTGTCGCCGGTTCCAGGGTAGCCTGCGCCCCGCGATTGGTTGGTGCTGTGTTGTGTGCCTTCCTCGTGTTCGTAGCGCTCCATCGTCTCCGTCCCCGTGCGCAAGCATCAACACCAGGGCCCTGCAGCTTTTTCTGTATGATGATCCTCTCAATCCGCACACCGCGATTGGTGCTACTTGCAACGTATCGACAGCAACCGCTACCAGCGGCATGCGATGATGCCTGGTCAACCGTGAGGGTCCTTCGGTCTGTCGACACTCACCGTGCAGCCGCAATGCATGACATGTGCGCTGCCTTTTTCTTTTTTTTTTCTGAGCCAATGACATGTGCGCTGCTGGACAATCCCTCATTTTTTGTCCCACAGTAGAGCAGTAAAATAATACTTAAACGGGCCGCCAATCAACTTTAATAGGACTAGTCCGCATTGCATTGGCCCAATCCTACCCATGACGGTGACAAATAATCAATTTGTTCACAAAAAATTGGAGGTTTATGCATGCATGCTTTTTGTACCGCATGGAAAGGCTAAGAACACGGCATCCTTCACAAAATGTGAACACTTCGCCTTGCCAATGTGCCAACGGCACACTCCCGTCGGTGGTGACACTGCGTGTGGCATACACGATGAGCAATCCAAACATATGATAACTCGGAAAAATCATCATTGCCGCCACTTTGCGGGCAGACATGCATATGACACATATGCTTGGCAATTCATTTTTTTTTCTCCTATTGTACTTTTACGCTGAATGTCTCCTTGACGTATTTTTTACTTTTACGCGTTCATACGACGATTGCCTGCGGCTTCAGCCTCACCAAGCGCGCCACTTCTAACCAGGCTCACCCTCCATGTGGAGGCTGTTCCTGACGCTCCGCGGGCGGCAAGACCTGTGTCCCACCCGGGGGCGCGGCGCGGCGAGGAGCTCCTGCAACCGCTGACAGAATCCGGAGCCTGGTACATGAGCCGACCAGAAGCCGGTATAAGCAGCATCCACCACCCGTGGCACCCATGCATGTTACACTGGCACTTACAGTATATAAGAAGCTGCTGCTGCAACGCAGATACCCGGGCGACCATGGCGTTGTGCCATCATGCGCTCTTCCCGTCCGTTCCGAAGCTTCTCGCGTGCCGCGTCGCGACGGCGTCAGCTAGCCGGTGGCGGCGGCCGGCGACGTCGTCGCCGGCCGGTTCGTTTGCACAGAGTGCCTGTGCATGAATGGAACACGAAAGGTTCTCGGTCTTGAGACTCCGACGCCGCCTGCCACGAGCCGGAGCCTGTTGCGTTCCCGTGGTCGTGGCACGTGGACGTCTACGGCGTGTGTTCCGTTCCGTTTTCGTAAACCTGCTCGTCGACGTCCTGTCCAGTCGTGACGAGTTGATGTACGTGGGCGGCGTCCGGCGTTCACAGTCGAGTAATTCTCAGCGCAAGAGGTAAGTCCTATGCCTGACATTTCTGCACTTCCTCAAGCAAGCCACCGTGCTCGATTCTTCACACTGCCTTCCCACATTCTCCACGTCTGATGACTTGTTTCATGTTCTTAGTTTCAAGTCGAAGTGACTCATTAATTTTAATTAGAATATAGATATTTTGATAGATTTCATCGCTACATTTTTGTTTTGGTCTTACTTTTAATCTCCAATCTCTGTTCATGATTTGTTCTTTTTAATCATTTCCCTAATATGTGGAGAGGCTAATGCAGTCGGCAATGGCGATTGTTTTTACTACCCTAAATGATGGGAACTGGTTTAAATTATAAAAGGTCCCTAGGAAAAATGACGACATTGATTTGTGCCTAACAGAATCTTTAATTGCAGAAAAGGTTTCTTCAAGCTAGATCGGTCTCCAGTGCCCATTGTGCACCATGCACCTTGTCATCGTCACTCTGGCTCTCGCCGTCTCCTCCGCGATCCATTTCTCTTTTCGGTCGTTGTTGCTTGGTCATAGTCGCATGGGTGTAGATTCGAAAAGCTTGGCATTGGCCAAATCTGGTGTTGGCTTCATGATGTTGATAATGTATGTATAAAAGTTATAGCATATGAATTTTGTTCTTAAATTTGTGTAATCTGTGTACACGATATCCTAGTTCTAATGATCGTCATAAACAATTATGTTTTAGTGCTTTCTACGTATAACGTGCAAAAACACAATCTCTTCAAGGTCTCTCCCTAACTAAGGACCTGTGGCTCAATTCATCCTTTCGGTCTACGCGCTTCCAGTAACAAGGTCTTTCAATCATTTGTATTTCTCACCATTTTGGTAAAAGAAAAGTGGATATAAGGAAACGAACGCATAAGCACACGAGTGCTTAGTAGGTGAAGAACTAGCGAGTTCAAAAGTTATATCTGCGGAAACAAGGATTGGAGCACTTGTTCAACTGACAAATATCCAAATCAACTAGAGTTATACTATTTGCATCCTTAAAAACTTGCAGGTTAATTTAGTCGTTTCAAAATACTACTATATAGCTTTGGTAGCAATCTTTTTTCACATGAATACCTTCAAGAAATATCCTTAAAAATATCAACTTTTACATAATCTTCTATAATGTTACAAAATTTACAATAATGTCAAGAGTAAATTATTTTGATGAACAGTCTAGAAGGTTTTCTCGATAAGATAAAAAAACTCAAAGGCAACAATAGAGGTGAAAACTAGAAGAGAAGGAAGTTTTTGGCCAAATGTTTTGAAAATAATAAAATTTTGATTATAAGGATCTATATCTAATATGTTCTAATAGAATTACTACCCTCTCTGTCCTTGAATAATTGGAATTATGGCTATATACAAAGTTCAAAGTACCTATATTATTCAACATAAATAAAAATTTCCATAAAAGCATAAGACAATTATATGTCTCATATCACTTGGGCACTTTCGGCTACTATTGATGAGGTATGTTTCTCACCGTAAATGCATTGTCTTGTGTGGAAGGGATTCGGCCAGCTTCTAAATGGATGGAACTGGCTATGATTATTATTTTTTTAGATAATGGGAAAAAAGCATCACGACCTTAGTCTCACTAGAAGGTTACAGCCGCCTTATTACAATTCAGCAGCACTTCCGTCTGCCCAACTTGATATAATAAAACGCGCACATAAAAGAAAGCGATGCGCGCTCACTAGCCTTTCCTCTGCTGCGCGCACGCTAGCTCTGCCGTCCCGTTCACCCGGCCTGGGCCTCCGCCACACAGCAACCATGCTGCAACTCTCGATCGAGCCTTTGCTCACGATCAACGACTAGTCAGTCAGCTCACTGCTCACCCGTTCATGGCCACACGTTACGTACGGGACGGATCTGCCTGGACCCACCTGGTTGGTGTTTCGAGCCCCAGCCGTGGCGAGGAAAGGACGCCGCCACAACTGCATGCATGCCGTGCCTCGCCGGAGCGCCTCCGGACTCCGGATGTTTCTTGCTCTCCAGATCCTCGATCGGCAAGGACGCCTTATATCAGTTTACGTCTCCGACCGACCATCCTTTCGCCACCCTGCAGCATCATCTCGGCCGGCGCGTCACGCTTGCGGCGCGGCGGGCGACGTGCCGCCCCGGTGCTCGCGCGCCATGCCTGCGTCGGCCCTGGTGGTTGGCCATGCACAGTCCCGAATTTAAGCCGAGGCCCTTGCCGCGCTGGAGTTGGAGGCGCAGGTCAGGTTGTTGCCGAGCGGCCGGACCACGACGGGGCGGCAGCGTCTCTGCTTCTGTAGGTCGCCGTTCCAGGTCAGCCTGCGCCCGAGGTTGGTGCCGCGTTGTATGCACCATGTTCGTAGCGGCCATGGCGCTTGTGTCCAACGTCCGTGCATGCCGGTCCGCTCGAGGTGGCCTCTCGCGGTGGAACAGGGGACGGTGCTCCGTGTTGTCCGCCGTAGCTTGCAAGCCCGCACCAATGCACTTGGAAGGTTAAAGGTGCACACGTCTCCGGAGGGCCGATGGCTGGCCGGTCCCACATGGCCACAACCATCTACGTCGCCAGAGCCTCTGTTTTTTTTTTTTTTTTTTTTTTTTTTGTGTAGGATCCATTCAATCCGCGCAGAATCATCCGTTAGCCGGGCTCCCCCGTATATATCGAGCAGGCGGTCTGTCAAGACGGGACCAACGAAATTTTGTTACATTTATACGGTGAGCCATGGCCACCTTCCGCCATAACAATGCTCCGTCCTTGCGACGTCAAAGGCATGGTTGCCGCAAAGCGGATGGCGGGCAGGAGGGGGCATCCGTACTTAACGGCTACTCCCGCCTTTTTTCATTATTTTATCTTTTTTTATTGCTTTGTTCGTTTTCAAATAATCTTTATTTTTTGCGATGGATTGTTTATTTGTTTTCTAATACTTGTCACTTCACGTGTTTTAAGAGTACTGTCCAATTTTACTCCTATGAAATGTCTTATTTCTTCAATGCATTGTAGGTTTCTATAACATTTTGGTTATCTACTAAGGGCATTTTGGTCATTTTAGAATTTAAGTTTCCCTTGCGAAAAAAAGTTAACCTCCTTGATATATTCCCTACACTAAACATTCGTGGTCCAACGCGGCTAGAAGTGCTTAGACTGTCAATGAAGAGTCTGTGTGCCGCAAAACTAAGTCAACGGTGGTGGTAGCTCACCACAGAGCTCATGGACGCCAACCACTGATTCGCCATGCCCCGCTTACCATCCTCCCGTGAAGGCACCCACCGAACCTAGCGGCAGCGGCGGCCGCGCCCCCCTCTGCGTAATAGTTGCATTGTCAAAAGGTCCCAGCTACATGAGGGTCTAGGTTGAAAAAGCTTTGCATTGGCCAAATCGATCTGGTGTTGGCTTCAGAATTTTGGTAATGTATATATAAAAGTTATAGCATATGAATTTTGTTCTTAAATTTGTATAATTCTTTTAAATGAATCCTAGCTATTTCAAACTATCGTATACAATTATTTTGGTTTAGAGATATTGTTTCTACATATAGTGTGCAAAACCACAATTTCTTGTGAAGATTGGAGCACTTGTTCTACTAACAAATATCCAAATCAATTAGTTTTATACTATATACATCCTTAGAAAGTTGCATGTTAATTTAGTCATTTCCATTACTGCTATATAAGATTGCAAAATAACTTTTGAACATCCTTTAAGAAGTAGTTTTGCGGCAATCTCTTTTCACTTGAATACCTTTAAGAAATATCCTTAAAATATCAACTTTTATGTAATCTTCTATAAGATTGCAAAATTTACAGTAATGAAAAATGTGCATTTCTTTGATGAACATTCTAGAAGTTTTTCTCTATAAGATAATGAACTCAAAGGTAACAATAGAGGTGAAGACAATTAAAGTGAAGGGAGTTCTATATAAGGGATTTCCAAAGGCTAACTCTGGCTCAGCCCTTGTTGGCCACTCCGTTGACTTAGCAGCACCTTTGGTTTCAATGGAATGACTTTTACATTTTTTTTAAAAAAAAAAAACTTTTGCTGCTATATCACCTAGAGATGGTTGACATCAGGGTTCGAATTAGGACTCGAGAAATTCATGTAGTAATAATTTCAGCAGCCGTTGTATCATTTTGGAATTTTCTAAAAACATTTGTAGGTATCTATGGTGACATTAGGCTCAGCTGAATATCAAATTTCAGACCACAAAACTTAAAGTTTGTACATGTTGCATGTGTACGCAGAAGTCAAGGAATAACACTAAAAAAACTTCTAATGCACAGGATGATTATATCCACAATACTGGGCGCGTTTGGTTTCTTGCCCAGGAGAGCCTGACCCATATTTGCCAGCCAGGCCCTGCTGGCCAGGCTCTGCAGATGCAATGGTAGTTTGATTGGTTTCCTGGTTTCATCCAGCTAGGCTAAGCAGAGATGTTGTTTGGTTACCCGCATCAAGACATGCTAGATGAGAGAAAATACTAAAATTAATGCAATTATAATGTTTATTTTCATAGGTATATTATAAAATACTCTTAATTTATCTCATTAAGCCTTAATCATGTTTGAAAACCGCTAATATCACTTAATATATGCTAGGACAGCCGCATCCAGCGGGAAATGGATTTCATTTTCATATCCCGGGAGCCAGGCTCGCGAGCTCCTCTTGCATCCCCTGGGCCAGGCCCAGCTCGAGTTGCAGGCAACCAAACATTGCAAGCCTGCATCCAGAGAGCCTGGCTGGCCCGTATCCGGGCAACCAAACACGCCCAATTGTGAACACCATTGCATAGCAACATCTATCAATGTGGGACAAGCGTGTGAAAACAATACAAGTGTAGCATTGGTATGCCATTTTTAGATAATCCGCATATTGTGACAATTGTTACATAGGTGTTAGCGGCAAGGTTTGGCTCATTTGCAGTTCTCTCTCTCTCTCTCTCTCTCTCTTTTCTTGCTACTCTATCTCACTCTCTACCCTCCATGATGCACTAGTGTCGAGGGGGCTTGAGCCCCCTCCCCCGCGCAAAGAAAAATCTATGGATACCGATATCGACCAAAAACCTGGAATGACTTGCGGAGCTTCAATCAAAATTGCCACAGGATTTGCCAACAGCAGCCAAGAAGGTTAGTAATAACTACAAGATATATAAATAGCATTTTCGTATTGACTATATAGTGGTCAATAGTGCATATATAGTATATTTAGTTAAAAATCAAACATAACTGCAAGAAATAACTTTTTTGGCAATTATAATGTGGGTAATTTGCTAGCACTCTAAGGAATGAATGAAGGGAATTTACACTACAAAATTAACTGTCGGCCACCTAAAAAGCAGCTAAGAGAAAATGAAACTGCTGGCCACCTCGGGAAAAAAAAAAGATAATGTTGGCCACTCACTAAAAATTGTTGGGGGAAAAAAGGTAATATCTTGTAGTGAAACGATTTGCCTCTGCACCCCTAATCGCAAGTATCGGCCATTTATAACTGCTAAAAGAAATATTAAGACAAGCATTGACGATTTGCCTCTGCCGGGTTCGATTGAGGTCGCAAACCATGGGATGGGATACAGACAGAGCTGAAACCAATGGAGCAGTGCTGCTGCCTGCTGCTGTTGATCTCGCAATCTCTCATTCCCGAACGGGACCGTCCGGATGCCAGCAATCGCACCATGGCCAGGCCAGACCAGCACGCTGGCGTTCGGCTCGGCACTCGTCCTGCCTGCCTCTTCTCTGTCCGTGCGTGCCGACAAAGCTAACAGCATGACATGCAAACGCGACGCAGTGTTCAGGCTTCAGAGTTTCAGTCGCAACTCGCAAGCGGCTGAGGGCAGTAGAGTACTGCAGCGTGCTTGTTCATGAGTGCCATGGCACGACTCGAGAACGTAACGCTGTAGTGTTTTCTCTCAACTCTGATTCAGGCTACTATCCCATTGATGTCCACTAAAGCAGAAGCTGTTCTTTACTGTGTTGGTATACAAGGCCAGAATTGAGATTTTAGTAGGATAATACTGTATGACTGAATGTCCTGGTCACCTGGATAGAACTCCAGCTCGTGAGAGTGTTGAATCCAAAACCAATTGTCCCCAAACCAATACCTCTTGCATCCCTGTTTTAGATATAATCTGAACCTGTATGCACCCAGCTCTTTCCTATTGTCAGTAAACACCCAATTATCTTCAGGCATTTTACACACCTTCAAACACTTGTTTTTAGCATGTGGCACACTACCTTTCCTGCTTGTCTGGCCTCAACAGGCACCTTGCAACCAACTCCCCAACCCCTGTCCGCCCAACCCCTGTCCGCCCTTCCTTGTCTGCAACGATCTCTCAGGCCCAATTCATCTCTCTCTCTCCTCCCCACACTGCATGAGTTGCAGTTGCAGAACGGCGCCCACACCCCCGTGAGCCGAAAGCCTGAAACCAACAGCCATTGCCCGTCGTCTGCTGCCCCTCTGACCCTCTCGCCCACCATCGCTATCTCGCATTCCGGAACGGGGCCCGGCATGGCAGATGATTTCCGAGACGACGACGACACCATGTTGGACCAGGCAAAGCAAAGCTGGTGCTGGTGCTCAAGTCAGCGTTCGTCTCGCTTTGCCGCTTTTGACCTGCTGCCCATGCGTCCCAGCAAAGCAAAAAACATTCAGTGCAACGCAGCACAGAGTCCAGATCGAGTTTCAGATAGGCACGTCGATGGCAAAGCAACTTGCGTGTGCTTATTAATTAGCACCGTGTGCAGAAACAGAAAGTATAGTTCATCAATCACATGGCGCATTAGCCCTCTGCTCCACCTCTAATTACCACTGACACTGGCATGGCAGAGATTATCCATCGCAGATTTGAGATTTGGTGCATCCATGGACGGGCTCATCAACTCATGGATTATCATCGTCGCTTGCACAGCGCCATGGCGGCAGAGGAAATGATGCCTCATAATGCAGGGGCAAAGTCGTGTCGCCATGTACATTTGTCTTGCTTGCTTGCAATGCGGGCAACACAAGCAAGCAAAAGGCTAGAAGAGCCCAGGAGGGCAAAAGATTTGAAGTCATGATTAGGAACGGGAGCCTGGAAAGTGACAGATCAATCGATGCGACGAGCTGCGTTCTCTGTGACAGCACGATGGAATGGATAGGTTACAGTATGATGCGATACGGTATGCGATGAAAACAGCCTCGGGTTCCAAGAGATTTCGGGGCTCTGTAACTGTCATTTTTGTTTTCTACTACGGCTAGCTTTGCATGCACAGCTTTGCAGGCGGTGGAATCCGATACGAACTCGAAAGGCTACTGTACTGTAGCACTACATCGATCTGGTGGTCAATCGTTCGTCTTCGGCTACCAAAGTGAACTTGGAAACAGGAAAGGAGGAAAGGGGCAGAAAGGAGATGGCGAACATGCTTCAAACAATGCATCCAGATTCCGAAAAGAAAATGCAGTATCTTCAGTGTATGATGACCATTGTTAACTGATGCGATTTTTTTTCTTTAAAGCTCACTGATGCATACAAATTTTCCTATGAAAACTTTGTGAATCAAAGGATCACGGCAAAATCTGTCCTGCCGATATCTTGGTACCTTATGATCTTAAGCTCAGTACAAATAATTAAACTGAGGTTTCTGTGGGTTGCAGTTTAATACGGAACAGACACATCGGAATTCAGAACAACTGCATTTCTGATATTTCCTCGCACAAACTTTTTCCAATGTAAATTGCAGCCATTTTTACATAACACTCTGCCCACATTGAAAGAGGAGAGGAGCAGAGTAAAGGGACCGAAGAGAGAGAATGATCATTCTACATACAGCTGTAAAAGGCAAAGTTCATAAAAAGAAGATGATGCAGTATCTGAATACTGAGTGTGAATAAGTGAACAAAGGTAACATATGCACAAGAAAGTTAATAATTATCTCATAAGATACACAAAATCTTCGCTGCAAATTTTTCATGACTGATAATCTCAAAATGTATACCAATGGATAAAAGCTTAAACTTTGGGTTCTGTTGTCAATTCAGATTGAGATCACACAACACAACACTAATTCTTACACTTTGTTTACACAAACTTTGTTGGTTGTAGAGTTGTAGTTTTACTTGGAGCACACTTCAGAGAATTCAGAGACAACCACATTTGTGACATTTCCTTCACACAAACTTTCTCCTATGCAAATTACACCCATTTATACACAGACACTCAGCCAACATTCAAAGAGGAGAGGAGGAAAGTAAAGGGACACAAGGAAGAGAATGATCGTTCTACATACAGCTGCAACAGGCAAAGTTCAGAAAAAGAAGATGCAGTATCTGTATCTTGAGAGTATGAACCAGTGACCAATGGTAACAGATGCAATATGCATCAATAAAGCTGGTAATTATCTCATAAACCACACAACAAAATCTTCCCTGAAAATTTGCCATGACCGACAATTTCAATACAAGAGACTGACAAAAATTTGGTTTTCATTTGGATTCAGATTGAGATCACACAAGAGACATCCTTAATTCTTACACTTTCTTTACACAAACTTTTTCCTATGTAAATTGCGATCACCAACACCGGTAACGCACCCGATCCTCCGTCCACGTGTAAATCACAGCCCTATATCTCCGGATCAGACCAACAAATATACACCAAAAATTATTAACCACTTTGTCTCATGAGGCATGAGACCACCTTGACCGCCATTACCCACTAAACCGCCCCCAAAACCCACCTTAAAACCCCTTGGACCTCAGTCAAGAGAATGAAAGCCTCACCCCCTGTGGCCGCCGCACTGCGCCGGCGGCCGGCGCCGTCCCCTGCCTCCCTTGGCAGGGCACGCGGCCACGACGGCCGGCGGCGGCGCGACGCAGTTCCAGTGCGCGCACACGGCGGCGCTGGCCGGCACGCCGCCGACGCCGATCCCGGTGAGGAAGTTGTCCTGCAGGAACAGCACCCGCATCCGGCCGCCCTCGGCGGCGGCGGCGACCTCCCGCGGCACCTCACCGGCGAACTTGTTGCCGTTGAGGTACACGGCGCCGGCGGTGGCCAGCTCCGGCGGGACGCGCCCGGTCAGCGCGTTGTGGCTGAGGTCGACCGTGGCGCCGGGCGGGACGCGCCCGGCCGGGCGGAGCTCGCCTGAGAAGGCGTTCTTGCGGAGCTGGAGGTAGGTGATCCGGAACGCGAAGACCTCGCCGGGCACCTCCCCGGAGAACCAGTTCCGTCCGAGGTCGAGGAACGATAGCCGCGGGAGGCGCCGCAGCACGCCGCCGACGCGCCCCGAGAGCCGGTTCCCGGCGAGGGAGAGGTAGACGAGCGTGCCCGGCAGCGAGGGGACGCCGCCGGACAGGCGGTTGCTCCGGAGGTCGAGGTGGACCAGCGGCGCGGAGACGGACCGCGGGATCTCGCCGGCGAGCGCGTTGTGGGAGAGGACGAGCGTGCGGAGGCCCCGGAGCTGGAGAAGGGACGGCGGGAT
This sequence comes from Eragrostis nindensis, assembly GCA_012490785.1. NCBI lineage: Eukaryota > Viridiplantae > Streptophyta > Magnoliopsida > Poales > Poaceae > Eragrostis > Eragrostis nindensis. Next base: position 29,657 of record JAAXCT010001965.1, read on the forward strand.
GCGTCCGGAGAAGGCGTTCTTGCTGAGGTCGACGGTGCGGAGCCCCGGGGCGAACGCGGCGGGGAGGTCGCCGGAGAGGAGGTTGCCCGACAGCGCGAGGAAGCGGAGCGCCGGGAGCGCGGCGACGGCCGGGGTGAGGCGCCCCGTGACGCGGCCCGGGACGAGGGAGAGGGAGGACAGCGCGGAGAGCGTGGAGAGGGCCGCGGACGGGAAGGGGCCCGCCAGGCCAGGGGCCCCCGCGCGCGGATCGCCGAGGGCCAGGGAGACCACGCGGCCGTCGCCGGAGCAGGAGACGCCGGCGAAAGCCGCGCAGGGGTCCGCGGTGAAGTCCCAGGTGGAGAAGAAGCGGGAGCCCGGGAGGTCCGTCAGCGCACGCCGCACGGCTTGCAGCGCCAGGTAGTCCACCGGGTGCAGCGTCGCCTCCGCCGCCGTGGCGAGCAGGAGGAGCGCGGCGGCGAGGAGGAGGAAGGGGAGGCGCGGGTCGCGCCGCATTGCACGCGCGGACATGGGCGCAGGATGCGGGCGGCGAGGTGTGAAAGGTGGTGGGAATGGCGGCAATGCAGCGGAGCTCGGCTCAGCTCTGCTCACTGTGCGAGCGGCGGAGTGAGGGTGGTGGTGTGAATGACTGGGAAACAGAGGATTTGTGGGATGGGGGAGCTCCGTGCTTTGAAGCGCGTGCTGGTTAGAGGACGGGGCCCACGTCGCCCTGGTTTCTGCGCTTGACGTGTGGGCCGCACTGTTACTGGCCCACAAGCCAGGGAGAGGCGTTGTGGCGCGAGCCTTGTCTCGGAAGCCGCGCGGGTGGAGGCGGTAGCTGGAGGTCAATGCGCAGCGGTGTGTTACTGCCAAGTGGGCCGCGGCTGTGCGGGCTTGGGGAAGAAGCCCAACCTGGGTCGTTGCGTGTTTCGTGCAAGACACGCCGTTCCGTTACGCTGACATCTGGACCCGGCGACCTGCTTGAATTCAAGGGCATTCAGTTGAATGCCCAAAATTTTGAGGAAAAAATCAAGTATACCTATGAGTATTTGCTATTTGTACATGTATACAAGCAGCTGAGCTAAAATTTTTTCTCTCCACGCTCCAAACCAGCAATTTCTTGGCCCATTTTCCCCCTCAACACTCTGTACAGCCCATCCTAGAAAATAGCATCGAAGGACATCGAGAAGGAGCAGGACGGCAACGTTAATTCGATCGGGCAAGAGCGTTCGCGTTATCTCGGCTCCTCCGACGCCATTCCCCATTCTTCCCTTCCTCTATTCCTGAAATCCCTAAATCAATTGCTCACGAATCCGCCAGTCCACACCAAACCAACCTCACCGGCAGCGACTTGAGAAGCGGATTCCAGCAGCTGCAGCGACGCCGACGTGAGAAGCCTCCACGCCATGGGCTTATGGGCATATGCTAGTCCAAGGTAAGAACGAATTAAAATCACAGGGGCTCGCTCCTCTAGTTTACAGGTCGATTGCTCAATAACTGTCAATTGAAACTATACTGATTATGTGTACTTTCTCTTAACTAGTTGAATTTGCCTCTGTTATGATCAATGCATATTTTATTATGAATGTTGGTACTGTAAAAAAAATTTCCCGTAAAATATTTTGGGCTGTCTTTGAAGTTTGAATGCCCAGCCACCAATTCCTGGGTCCGCCACTGGCTCGGCTCAGCTCTTGACGTTTCTGCGCTTGACGTGTGGGCCGCACTGTTACTGGCCCACAAGCCAGGGAGAGGCGTTGTGGCGCGAGCCTTGTCTCGGAAGCCGCGCGGGTGGAGGCGGTAGCTGGAGGTCAATGCGCAGCGGTGTGTTACTTGCCAAGTGGGCCGCGGCTGTGCGGGCTTGGGGAAGAAGCCCAACCTGGGTCGTTGCGTGTTTCGTGCAAGACACGCCGTTCCGTTACGCTGACATCTGGACCCGGCGTTCCTGGCCCGCACGTCAGGAAACCGGCCTGCCTCTCCAGCACCGGACACCGCGTGGCTATCGCCGAGTCGAGTCGTGGGATGGAAGCCGCTGGCCGCTGTGTAACGCCACCGCCGCGTCCGACTCCGCACCCAATGACGAGTGGGTCCGCGACGTCGGGACCCAAGCTGGCAGACCACTGTTCACGTCATCGTCTCGACGCGGTGCAAGTACGAGCCAGCAGGCGGCTGTGGGCCACCCTCGCGTCGCCGCCTCGCTGGCACCATGTACACGCTGGCGCGTATAGACACGTCTGTCTCCCGTCCTCCTGGGCCGTGTGGCCCATGCACAGCTCGGTCCCCACATGTCACTGTCTCTGCCACCCACGCTTGGAGCAGCGAGGGAAAGAGAGGAAAAGGCGGAGCCGCACCCGGAGCAGAAACAGAGGGCCGCCAGGTCAAGACGGTCAAGCCTGGTTTACCTTGCTCTCACTGACATGTGAGGCCTACGGTCCTGAGCGCGAATCTCCACTCGCCACGCCTGGGTGCCTGGGTCCTGGTGACGGCAAAGCTTTTAGACGAGAGCAGAAGGGAGACCACCATGGCAATGGGAGAGGAGACAGTCAGAAAGCGAAAAGAACAAGCGTTGGCAAAATGGCAAGCATCAGCATCTTGGTGTTGCGCTTGTCTGTTTGCGCTTTGTTTGGGCACTAATCATGGGTTAGAAGAGGAGGCAATGCAAGGATGGGGACAAAAAGTTTGCAAGAGGCATGAGCACATCTTTATCCTAATGTCATATCCTATCGGTTTGCATCTGATGCAGTGGTAGAGTAGACTACTCCTAGCTTGTCGCCTTTTCCTGCTCCACGGGACGTGACTCGTTTGTGCTCGGAGGCCGGAGCCAGCAAGCTCCAAGCGTGAGGCTAATCTCCATTGGCTCATCGACAAACCACAAAGCTCTTGTTCAACAGCATTCCTCTGAGATTCTCTGTTCAGATTCCACGGTTCAGTGACTCCCAAATGCTCAAGCGCGGTGGCGCCACTCTACCACAGCGCTCGAGCTATATATCACTTGCCTTTTCCCCTGCCTAGTGTAATTCATCTTGCATGTGTGATAGATGCATCGCATTACACGTACATGCTGCTGCGGGTACACTAGTTGCTGCATTTGGCCGTGCACCGAACATGCCGCCCTGCCACCGATGATATTACAGGGATATTACAGGGCGTGTGTTCTTTGTCCGGCCGTTGAGGTAGGTCACGAGGTACAAAGAACTTAAAGAGCGAGTCTCCTAGAGGACACGACACCATTGCCGACCATGTTCGTTCGTGCTTGTTCTTGTTCAGAAGCCCCGGTGTACTTAACTTGACTCTCCGATGAACCTCTGCGCAAACACAACGCACTATATACTCACAATTACAGAGAGTGAATTGGTAGCACGAGGGAGGTGAGGCTGGCAATGGCATGGAACAGGAATACATGCAAAGCAAATGCAGTAGACATTGAATGGCGGCGGCACGGCGGACCAAACCCAACCAAACCAAATCTCCCGCATTCACGCCTCCGCGGTGCCGTGGCCCGCCCGTGCAAGCGCCACGCGAGTTACTCCTCCTTCGTCTTGCCCAAACCAGAGGCTACCGCCTCCAAACGCTGCGTCTTTGGTTATTGTCCGCCTGCTCGTTCTTGGCACAGGCGATTGAGAACCCAGAACGGGCAGGCAGGATCAGATGGCGTTTCAGACTTTCAGTTGCTGCTAGTGATTGATTAGGTGGAGGATCATCAATGTGGTGATGGGTAAGGGTAATGGAGCAGTGTTTTTGTGAGTAACTGAAGACTGTTGTTGAGATTCAGGTTCAGTGATGGTAGATGTTCCGGTAATTCAGTTCATTGATTAGTGTACCATTTTTGGTTGTGGTCTTGTGGTTTCGGTTAATGAAGACTGTTGGCTTAATGTGAGATGAGACTCAGGTGCAGTGATCGTGTGTCTGTCGTGTTAATAATTCAGAACACTGTTTTGAATGAATGTCGCGTTTTGGACAGCTAGGATGGCGTCCGAAACGTATGAACTTTCACCCGAGAAGTAATCAAACGCTGGAATGCAGTGGTCCAAAACACCACTAATGTAAAGATGTCGCATTTTATTTTCAGAAGAAAGAGGTGTAATGCTAGTGCTAGCTTGTCCCGTTGGCAAAATCGTGGAGTGACATGTTACTGCGCGTTGATTTCCTAACGAGTTGCCGGTTGTCTCTCCAAGCAATAGTCCTTACCATGCCATATGTACAACCAAAACTTATTACTGTATCATACTGTATGTTCCTTCCCCTTCCTGTACAAAATGTACATTCCCAGCACGATAAAACCTGTGCCTGGAACTGGAATTCATGGCGGTCGTAACGAACGTGGCGTGTTTGCACATGACGTTGGCGTGGATTCCGCGTCGAAGTCGAATGCCAGCGCCTTGTGACGGCTCAGATCATCAGTGTACCGCACTGCGTCATAGCCGTTCATATGCTGCGGTTCACCGGAGGACGGGTCAGTCCTATTGTGTCCCTCGCTTCGATGGCACGACCCCAGTCCTTGTAGTATTCGCACGACCTGCATAACACGCAAAATTAATCTGCCACGCACAAGGTCTGATGATTCATCGACTACAGAACACTGTACTGCTCTGTGCTTTCACATGCCTTATTATTGTACCATCCATCATCAGAAGCTACTCAAGTTACGAAAGGATGTCAAAAAAATTTGTCAAACAGAGCAAGGCTTTAATTGACACATGCAGGTGCGAGCGAACGTACCTGGCTCATCCGAGGCCTGAGGTCCGGCGAGGTGCTGATGCAGAGCTTGGCCGCCCACGCGACGTCGCGGAGCTGCTGGCCGTCGTACCGGCCGCCGAGTGCCGGGTCGGCCATCTTGATGAACTCCTCGTCGTCGTCGCCGTCGAGGAACTGGCGCGCCCAGGCGACGAGGCTGAGCTTGGCGGCGTCGACGGCGCGGCGGCCGGTGAGGAGCTCGAGCAGCACGACGCCGAGCGCGAACACGTCCGTCTTCTCGCTGAACACGCCGTGCGTCGTGTACTCCGGCGGCACGTACCCGAACGTGCCCTCGAACACCGTCACCTGCAGGTGCGTCAGCGACGCCGGCAGCCACCGCGCCAGACCAAAGTCGCAGATCTGGAAAAAAAAACAATGAGGAATTGAAGATTACTCCAAGTTTGCATTACCTTATTTTTGTGCGAAATGTTAAAAAAAGAAAACCATGAAGAAAGGAAAAAGAAATCCGACCTGCCGGATTCGAACCAGCGACCTAAGGATTTATCTGCGAACACTACAGTCCTCCGCTCTACCAACTGAGCTAAGGTCGGTTTCATGCTCAAAGACCAAACAATAAATTATATAAAAACACTTACTAACCAATGGTTCGTAGTTGTCCATGAGAAGGATATTGGCCGGCTTGATGTCGCGGTGCACGATCCTCCTCGCACACCGCTCATGCAAATACTCCAACCCGCGCGCCGTGCCAACGGCCACCCTGTGCCGCGCCGCCCACGGCAACGTCGCCGCCGCACCGGCACCACCACCGGCGCCGTGGAGCCGCCCGGAGAGGCACCCGAGGTGGGAGAAAGGGAACACGAGGTGCTCGCCGCCGTCGACGCCGACGCCGACGAGGCGGGCGATGTTGGGGTGGCTGACGTTGACCACGTGCCCGAGCTCGGCCAGGAACCCCTCCATCCGGTCCCGGCCCTGCGCCGCCGTCAGCCGCTTCACCGCCACCAGCTCGCCGCCGGGGAGGCTGCCGCGGTACACCTTCGCGAACCCGCCGCGGCCCACCACGTTGTCGCGGCTGAAGTTGCCGGTCGCCTTCTTCAGCTCGGCGAGCGAGAAGGTGCGGAGGGAGGGTTTCAGGACGCAGAACTCGTGCACCTCGCCGGCGTCGAGGTCGGGGCGGCGCAGGCTCAGGCGGCGGAGCGCCGACGACATTGTTGGGCGGAGCGATGGGAGCCGGCGCTTGGAACGCGACCGCCACGCCTCCGCCACCGCCTTCCACGGCGGCGGACCGTCGGGCCGCCGCGACGCCGCCGGTGGTGATTGTGCCCGCGGCGACGTCGACGGTGGGTCGGTGTACGTGGCCGTGATCGTGGTGAACGGCATGTTCGTCGTCGTTGCCGCCACCGTGCTGCTGCTGTGGCTCGTCGTCGTCGTCGTGCAGCCGTCGAGAACGCACCTCGGGGAGATGGACTCGTCGCTGTTCCACCGCGACGGCGTGCCGACGCTGTTCTTGCGCGGCATCATCGCCTCTTCGAGGGTTGGTTGCTGCCCGTCCCAGATCAAGCCTGCATTTGGCGTGCACCAAAGTTTTTTTTTTTATCAAAAAAAAAAATCAAGAACAAGAACAAAGAGATGTTTGCTTCCTATTTTCTCTGGATTACGGGATGGAATTAACATTGGAATTGCCCTGTTCCCAGAAAGGGGCCTGGGAAATGGAATTGCTCTTGTTTCTGAACAAGTATGCGGTTGCTAAAACAGAGCACGCGACCTTGACATCTCGCTGTGCATGTTAAATTTTGGCTAATTTCAGATGAAACAACTGAATTCTTAACCTGCTAGAAACTTTACCTGTCTAGGCGACCAGAGATCCGGCACCGATCTTACACCTCCTCGTCATCCTATAATTCGTGAGCATTCCATCTGATTAGTGATCACTCTGCAGAGGAGCGCATGGTCGAGGCACCACGAAACCTAATCTGGTGGCAGCTCGATCCAAGAACCTTGGTGTGAAATTCCAAAATTTCTGGGTGCTTCTGGACATCAACGATATTTTCGTTTGGATTTTTTGGGGAACGGCGATGTTGTGTTTGCACACGCATGGAACAGGGGAGCCTTGACAGCGAACAGAGCAAGGAAGGCGTTTTGGCGCGAGTTCTGCGCTAGGCCTCATGTTGTTGGACTGAAGTTGAAAGTTAAAGTTTGGACCTTTCTAGGTTGGCACACGACTGCCAAATCGAGAATTAAAAGGAGGCAATAAAATGATGACTACTATACCTCCACAAACTTTCCTCGACGTTTGATGGTGCAAACCAACATAAAAAAAAATTGGAGGAAGTATACTTAAACCACCTATCTATAGTGGTGGACACATGATTCCTTAGCCGAGCAGTCAAACATACGATGTTGTATGAAAATTCATATATCTAAGAAAATTTTCAAACAAAGAACATGACACAGGTGATTTTTGGTCTTCATTTCTACGTTTGTACACTACAAGAGACATGATTTTGCTCCTAGTTGCTTGTATACATGTACACCATACTCTTAGGTGGTTTTTTTTCTTAAGATTTTAGGCATTCAACTGCATCTGCATGCCCTTGAATCAAGGGAGATCTGCCACTGACTATCATGTTAAACCACCAATCGAGCCGCCCGTATGAAATTGGGGAGTACTCCTGTTTGGGAAGGAGGTAGTATATAGGTGCGTGAACCCAATCACATACCAAACGCGCGTTATGTCCCCATTTTCTCACGCCTTTCTCTTCTGCTCCCGTACCTGTTGAAGCAAAAAGTCCATTTTAGGGGAAACTCACGCATATCATGTGGAAATTCTCTACATATATACTGCACCTAGCCGAGCCATCGGATTGTCCAGATTAATTTAAAGCTACTTTCTCCTACCACTCTCCCTCTTCCATGATAGCTCGATTAAGTCACAAGTATGTGTCGCAGTGAGATTTTGGAGGGAACCAAACAATTTCTTTAGCACCTGGCCATCGCAGTTGTAACTCAATCAAAGAACCCTTGACACTGATCTACATTCGTCTGTATAATCTCTCATCAACAAGGAACACATTGCCCCTCGGCTTGACGAATCATACTTCAATGGAAGACCCAAAGCTTTGCTCATTGCATAATGGAAGATTTCCACTCATAGTTGCATGCTGAAGACATGTCACTATGTCAGGGACCTGCTTTGATGGGCTGACGGTTGATAAGGGCGAAGACTCGATGGCCGTGGGCTATGCGCACACTGGGCTTGGTTTCCTGGACGTGGAGTACAAAAAGAACAGCAGCGCAGCAGGAAGGCCGAACCGGCTGACCCCTTTCACTGTTCATGTAACCTCTCATCTATGGATAGAGCTTCTTCTCAATCCCTGACTCTAATTCTATGGAAACCTCATCTCAAATGCTTTGCTGAGTGCTGACCTCCCTCTCTCCAAGGTCGTGTATTCCAATTTGTACCCAATCTATCAGAGAAACCATTGCAAGTTTCATTTGCTACTCGTGAATATAATGGAGAGGGTTGCTGACAACATGTGTTTCGCTCCATGCCTAGCACCGTTAAATCTAACTTTAATTAGACGTGTTCTAAATACACATTTAATTGACTCTGTTTGAGATGCAGGTGTCTTTCTTGGTTCTTACTAAAATTTCATCATTCAAAATAGGGAAAATATTCATTAACTACTGTATTATCGATTGCCGTAACATATCTGCAACTGACTCTCTATTTGCCATGCTACGAGTGAGAGTGAGGGCATCCATGGTATGGCAGTGCCTCTGCTTCGCCACCCATGCTGTGCCGTGACCTTCCTCTGAATAGTGAGTGCATCTGAAATTCTGAACCCTGCAGGGGCTACTACATGTTCGTCTCTTTGCTTCGCCCGGACGAGAGAGGCTAGAACTGAACTCCAGCTGGCTTGCATCCTGACAGGGATGGCCAGGTCGAGAATGCGAGACAGCGAGAGAGTGAGAGGAGCAAGCAGGTCAGAGCAACGGTAGACAGAAGCCAGGGCAGCAGAAATTGGTTTCAGCTCACGGGTTGTGGGTGCCCTTCTGCCTGCCTGCAGCTTGCTCTGCATTTCTGCACTCCAGTCTGCAACTTCCTTTTTCCATTGGAGACTAGGAGTCTACAGTAGGAAAAAACACAATTAGATGATGCCTGCAATTTGCAAGGTGTTGGGGGAGGCATAGTGTGTGCACCCCTCCTCCTCATGGGCTCAACAACCTTAGATTCAGCCTATGTATACTTTAGGCCCAATTGTAAGCCCAAGGGCAATCATGTAATATTTGTATCCCACCGAGGGTAGAAGAGGGATCCCCCTCTTCTCCCCTCCCTATAAATATAAGGCCCCAAGAGGTCCCAAGGCAGCTTGCCTCATTCTCACTCACTCCCACTCTCTCTCATTATGCTTGTGTACCATCCCTTCCTAGTCCTTCCCAGAGGTCCCTCACTTGTGGTAGACCTTTGGAGGATCCCCTTCTACTATTGTGGTCTTGTAACCACAACACAAGGTTCATGATAATAGTGCGGAGCGGAACGGGGTTAAGTGGAATGGCTCATATATTTCAACAGTAATAGTTCATATTTTCTGGTTGGTCATACTTTTATCCCTGCTCACTCACACCAGTCTAGATGCTAACTGAATTCGAGGTGAAATGCATGACAAAAAGATTACAGTCATCGTATATGCACATATCTCTCTGCATATATGTTCTTACAGTCAGGCTACCATCTCCTCCATTATATGCTTCTTGTATGCACACCCTTCCCTAGTTCTCCTCTAGTTCACCGGTGAGATGTTTGAGGAAACCAAACCCACGGTCAAATTAATATGTGTATTATTTTTATCCTGAACGAGGGTAATGTGGCTGGGTCCCAGATAGGATGAAGCTGATTTGCCATTGGTTGCAAGTCTTTTGAGGCAAACAGCAGAGGAGTCCCCTATTCATTTTTATAAATTTTATGAAAGTTTATGTACAGTGTACTAGCCCAAGAAAGACCCTGGCTAACAATGCGTAGCTACTGTACTCATCTAACAGGAAACTTTTACTAGTACTTCATCTTCGCTGTGATGTACTACAGGTGTAGTCCTAGCTACTGTAGTATAGCCTGTAAGTATGCGAGTAACATCTGTTGCTTGCTCACATAGCTGAAAATTTGGTACCTGCCAGGAAACTCGCTTTATCTTCAGTATGCTAACGGCGGCCTTCTCTGAACTTAACGTAGCATCACATTGAGTTGCCATGGCAGATTGGGAGCACCTCTGCATTGTGATACGATGCCGGTTGAGTGAGCTGTTTACCGTACATATAGGTTTGCGCAAATGCCTCTGCTTTTGACCACGAAATGTTAATAAAGGGACTCTAATTTAGACTGCGGTGAAGACATATACATGTCCTTGATTTTGTTCATGACTTTCGGTGCGGTAGTAGCACGAACAGAACACGCCGCCGCTGTCGCAATCTGTTCTGCTCCAGGGCCGTCGCCGACCTGCCGTCACAGCTGTTCCAGGGATAGCCACCTCACCTGCCCAACGTCGGCGGCCTGCCGTCTCAACGGCTGCTCTAAGCACCTCTGCTGGATGGCGTCGTGCCCTGCCGCAAGCAGCCCCGCCCGCCGCGAGCATGACGCGCTGGCCGAGGGCGAAGCGCAGCGACTGGATCAGCAGGGCCGGCGCGCGGCGTGGCAAGAGCATGGTCGGAGACGGAGCTGAAGAGGCGGCATTGCCAAGCCACTGCTTCCAGGACGCAGCACAGCTCCGGCGAGCCAACGGAGAGCAGCGCAGGCGGCGGCGTCGTGGCGGACATAGGCGGCTGGCATTCCGGACCCGACCGCCTCCGGGGCCCTGCTACCCGTTGGATCTGTCCCGTGCGGCTCGGATCAGACGAGTTGACGGGTCGTCGCGAGAGCTGCATGGCGAGAAAACAGAGCCGCCTTCCGGCGGCGGAGGTCGACGGCGCGGCGGGCGTCGACAAGGACACTGGCTGGACTGGGGATCTCGCCGTCGCTTTCTTCAGGGACGGCGGGCAGGCAAAGGAAATGGCCTTGACGGCGAGGATGGTCGCGTCAGGTCGGCGACCACGATGCTGGCCGGCGGCGGTCTTCCTGGCCATGGTGCTCTGCCTCTACATCGATCGTTCTCTCTGCGCCAGCCAAAGCGGCTACCGCGGCGGGGCTCCAGCATGACGGCGCTGCGGCGTGGTGCGAAGCTGCCGTGGAGGGAGGTGGGCTAGCTAAGGGGAGGATCTGACCGTGCTGCCGCGGTCCAGGCATGGCTGCGCGAGAGCAGAGCAGAGCGTGACGCAGAGGAGGTCGCCGAGGTGCGTGGTGCGTCGTCTCCTTTGATCCTACCTTGCCATCCACTGGACAAAGCCGCGGACGTGTTCGAGAGCAGATGGCAGTGAGTTATGTTACTACAGGCTACCAGGAGAAGGCTAGCCTACCCGAGCTTAGTGGGTAATGATTTCTCTCATCATGACTCTTTTGGAGTAATTTTTATTTTCGGATCTTGACAATAGTGGATACTCATATTGAGCAGTGCAGTCTTTTTCAAGGTCCTTAATTCATACTTCTTTTTTTCTCTCCAGCTAATTCATATGCATCAAATATATAGTTACTGGATTCATATACTCACTCATAATACGGCACTCTCTGTTCTGAAGTTTCATGTACCACATGGCACACACGCATTCAAATGGGAGACAGCAGCATTGGTCTGTGGCCAGCGGCGGGCGCAGGGCCGGGTAGGGAAGAAATAGAACGGAATGCTAGAAAAAAACTAAAAGATTTCATTTACTCTTGCCAGGATCCAGCAAAAAAAGAAAGATCTAGCTAGCTACCTTGTGAAATGGGCATTCAAGCTGTACCTTGTCATGCTCTTTTTTTCTGATCATGTTGTAGTGAGTTCAGATTCAGGGAGAAATGCATGACACATAACAGATAAAAATTGTTTCTTTTTAATGAACAGGAGGGCTTGCCCCCTACTTATTGGACAGCAGATCAACCTTATCATAACATGTAGTACACATCTCTAAGCTCTTACTATGCTTTCTAGCAATAATGCCAATCTTTCAGTTTTATTCTTGTCATCAGTGAGGTTTTGGAGAGAAGCAAATAGAAGCCCATGCTCTACTGCAAATTGTTTCAATTCCACGAGGTAGAAGGCTGAACAGCTCGTTCATAACAAGAAGCCCATTTGCCAACTATTGCACAATGTAACTGGGCGTTGAAAGATAAGATAGGCTACAACGACCTCAATCGCACATCGCATCGCCTTTACTCGGAGCAAGCACCCTTAGAAGCCATAATCATTGTTAGGAGTTGGTTGCGACAACAGTCGCCTCAAATTATGGCTCCACCCCTGGTATGAGCAGTGAGATTTGACATCTCACTGGCAAAATTAAGATAAAGCAACTTGCAAAGGTGAGAGTATGCCAAGTTAAAAGAAATCTTTGGAACCTTTTAGATTCTCAAGACGAGGGTATGCATGGAAGGATTGCATTGACCGGTGTTTTCTTGTCAACTTTCATGACCCCATTCCTTAAGTCTTGTCTCTAATATACTCCCTCCGGTTTTAAATTGTTGACGCCATTGACTTTTTTCAAGGACTAGAATCAAAGCGAAGTTGGTCCCTACAGTTCACATGCATAAGAGTTAGCTTTTAATCTTAAAGTATTCTAGCAAGTATTGAGCCATGCACCATTTTTTTAATATGCGTGCTAGAGAGAGAGAGAGAGAGAGAGAGAGAGAGAGAGAGAGAGGCCCCATTACACCACCACCACACCTTACGGGACCAAATATGAGGTGTAGTGGCCATGATTTAAACAAAAGCATCAATCCTAACTAAGAGTGCCTTTGGTTTGGCTGTTGAGCTGCTGTATGAGACTGCTCACATGACCAAGATCCAAGCCTTGCATCTTCTTTTCCCGGTCAAACACTACATGTTGCACTTATCCTTGAACGCAGTTGTGATTGAATCGACCAAAAGAGAGACACCCTCTGTGAATGTTCCTTGCAGCTCTCCGCGACACTTGTTTTGTAACAAAACTTTGTTTTGTTATCAATGAATAAATTCAGGCGGGGATTCCCCCACGGTAGTTTCCTCCAAAAAACAAGTTCCTCGCAAAACTCTCTGTAGCTAACATATATAGGGCAACATATCTTATACCACTTCATAGTTCACTGAACATTTTCTTTTCTTTTGGGAAATGGTTCACTTAACATGTTCATTCATAGTTACATGCATTCTTTGTTGATTACTCCAAGCGCTAAATGACTCAGATAGATAAGGAATTTCTGGTGAATATCTAGGATCTGACACCATGAAGACCTGCACCTGTTTGCATGAAGGCGATCCACCAATTAAGCAAGTACGCGTTGTATTTCAGTTTCTCATGCCTTTCTCTTCACCTCCTGTACTCATAATAAGGAATTCCATTTCCTGAGAACCTCATGCATATAATATGAAACTTCTCCACACAATATATAAACATTCACACTAGCCATTAGGCTGCCCAACAGTATTCAAGTTACTTTCATCTTCACTCCTTAGTGATGCTCTCTTCTTTCCATGATAAACCAGGTGAATAGTGAGTGTTTGTTGCAGTGGGACTTTGGAGAAAACCAAATTTTTAACTGGGCACTATCAATAAGTCAGTGAAGTAGTTTGTCAGAAAGAATACAATATTTAAGTATGGTTTAATTTCGTCTACGTACTTTCTTGAACACGAGATCTTAAAGCCCCTAGCAACCATGTGAGAGCTAGCAATGGAGAGCACAGCCACTCATCTTGACTAGAAATGGTGGTCTTCTGCGAACTGAGATGACAACTGCTTTGCGATGCCGTGGCAGCGCCTCTGCTCTCCCGTGGAACCATGTTTCTGACCTCCAGTCGGGGCAATGAAAGGAGCTCCCGTTTAGTGGACTCCATGCCATCAAAAGACCATGGATGCCGGCCTCCATTTCTTCCGGCTGTTCTGTTCGCGTTGTAAGTTCGTTGCTCCAATTTAGTGCCGAATTGAGCTGCTGTCGACATTCCGATGTACTTGTTTCGCAAGGCTTGGCGATACAAATGCACCGTCCTGGTGAGTCCGTTTCTCTCTGTAGGAAAATCTCCGAACAAGTGGTGGGCAAACGCGCGGCACACACGTTTACAGCAGACGATGGCATTGGCCGTCGTCGGCGGCGGTGGGCGCGGTGCCGAACCGCCGGAAGCAGCGTTCCAGGGCCGGCGCCGACCTGCCCTCTCAGCTAGCTGTTCCATGGATAGGCAGCTTAGCCACCCACCGCGCGGCTCTGGATGGCAGCCGCGCCCGCCGCGACTGGATCGGCAATGGCCTGGCCGGCAAGCGGCGTGCCGACCGAGGCGCAGCGACTGCACGGCGAAAGAATGGGCGGAGACGTAGCTGAAGAGGCGTCCTTGCGTCCAGGACGCCGCGTAGCTCCGGCGTCGCGGCAGACAGTGGCTGCTGGCATTCCGGTCCCCGATCAGGGGTGGTCGCTATTTCGAATAGCGACCGCCCCCGGTCCCTGCTGCCCGTTGGGTCTGTAACGAGTCGTTTTTTAGAGTTTAAGGGCATATAGCCCCGGTCCATTATCCATAAGCAAGCAAGACCAAATCCGTTTACAGCACATTCAAAGAGACTCCTCTCTCTCAGGACACACTTCTCACTCCGCATATTACAGAAGATCAACAGCCTACAACAAAAAAAAAACTACTCTGCAGTGATCTGACGTGCCTCCATTGTAATTTCAGGCGTCTTAATGCCCATCTCCATCTTCACAGCCTTTCTGGTCTTGTACTCAAGTCTTCCAGCTCTTTTCTTTTCTGGCGAAAAGCTTCTGCTTGTTTCAATGGACACAGGAGCTCCCAGTTTTTCAGCAAAACCATGATTTGTGACCACAATGTCTTCATGTCCTTCCAGCAACCATTCTGAAAGCACAGGTTATTTCTCAGTTTCCAAAGCCCCCAGACAGCAGCCGAGGTGAACATATTATACACTACAAATCTATTTTCACTAAGCCAACAGGTTGCCATCTGTTCAAAGCAATTCACTATTCTCCCATCGAAGATGAGAGCTAGTTCTGACCACAACCTCTTTGCAACCACACATGAGAAGAACAGATGGGTTATACTTCCATGTTCACAACAAAACAAACAAGTTCTATCATCAAGTTTTCTCCTCTTCTCTAAATTATCTCTAGTGAGGAGTTTGTTTTTGGACATCAGCCACAAAAAGATGTGAACTCTAGGTGGGATTTTAAGTCTCCACACAGCCGGGGTAAAGACAGGTTTAATTCCTCTAAAGTTGATAATACCATAAAGAGACAGTGATGAATAGACACCTGATGTACTATACTGCCAGATAGGTACATCTTCATCTCTAGTTAGCTCAATAGTTGCAGCTATCTGTTCTACTTCTTCCCATTTCCTAACTAGCTCATCAGTAAAGCACCTTCTAAAAGTACATTTTAGCTCTCTACCATCCCATAGCTCTGCTATAGTGGCAGACTTCTCATTAACAAGCATATATAAATCCCAAAATTGAACCATCAAACTTGAAGATCCTAACCAATTATCCTCCCAAAATCTAACTCTATTACCTTTTCCTACCTTCCATCTGTACCCTAGTTTTACAGCATTGGAAGCCCACATAACCCCTTTCCAGAATTGCGAGGCTTCCCTATCTTTACATTCTAAGATATTGGGATTGTCGGTTTTATATTTAAAGTCAACTACCTGTTTCCAGAGCTTACCATCATCTTTGAAATACCTTTTTATCCAGGAACCTAGTAGACTCAAATTTAGTTCTCTTAAATCTGGAACTCCTAGACCTCCATACTCTTTCTTCATACAAACCGAAGGCCAGTTAGCTAGATGATAAGTTCTATGACCATCAAAATTGTTCCAGAAACAATGTGACATATGAGTATTAATTAAGTGGATGGCCCACTTAGGGAATTTTATAAAAGAGAGCAAATAAACCAGTATACTAGCTAAACAATTGATAAGAACTAATCTACCTGCATAAGAAAGTAATCTACCTCTCCACCCTGCTACCCTTTTAATTATTTTATCTATCAAAGGTTGGAGGTCTTCTCTCCTAAGTTTACTATGATGTAAAGGCACTCCTAAGTATTTCAGAGGTAAAGCTCCAACTGGGCAATCAAAAATATGGGCTAAAACATGTCCTTCCTCATCACTCATGTTCATTGGCACCAGTTCACTCTTATTAAAATTAATGCGCATACCAGAAACTTTCTCAAAACACATCAGTAAACACTTAAGATTCCTTAGTTTTTCTACCTCATTAGAAGCAAAGATGATTGTGTCATCTTGATGAGGACATCTCTCCACTATTACCCGTTGGCAAAGACGCAACATGAATGGGCCAAATGGCCCAGTTGTAGTCGGGCGGCGACCGTGTGAGCCTCAGAATAATCCCACCTTGCTTAGCTTGGGAGGAGGAAGTCACCTTAAAAGGGAGAGCCACCCTTCCCCTATCAGACTAGTCTTTTAGGGCGATTGGGCCTTTCCCCGAGTGGGGGCACTGGAGTTGCGGTGCTAAGATTGCAGGATTCGGGGAATCCGGATCGGTGTGTCGGGCTTTCGTCCAAACCCACCTGGGCCGGACTCATCATTTGGTATCAGAGCTGGGCCTTTGTTAAGAAGGGGAGAATGATGAGGACATCTCTCCACTATTACCCGTTGGCAAAGACGCAACATAAATGGGCCAAATGGCCCAGTTGTAGTCGGGCGGCGACCGTGTGAGCCTCAGAATAATCCCACCTTGCTTAGCTTGGGAGGAGGAAGTCACCTTAAAAGGGAGAGCCACCCTTCCCCTATCAGACTAGTCTTTTAGGGCGATTGGGCCTTTCCCCGAGTGGGGGCACTGGAGTTGCGGTGCTAAGATTGCAGGATTCGGGGAATCCGGATCGGTGTGTCGGGCTTTCAAGTGTCGGTGCTAAGATTGCGGGATTCGGGGAATCCGGATCGGTGTGTCGGGCTTTCGTCCAAACCCACCTGGGCCGGACTCATCACATCTGCATACTACAGAGACACCACTCATTCTGGTTTAAAATCTATTAGCAGGCCTCTAATCAAACCTTGTTCAGCAGCCTTAGCCATCATTTTAGTTAAAACATCACCTACTAGGTTAAACAGAAGGGGGGATAAAGGGTCCCCCTGCCTCAGCCCTCTACCTGTTTTAAACGTATTACTTTCTACCCCATTCAAGAGCACACTCAGAGACCCCCCCCCCCCTGTACTATCCTTTTAATCCATCTAATCCATTTATCTCCAAAACCTCTAGAGATCAAGATCTCAAGCAGGAACTCCCAATTCACCCTATCATACTCCTTTTCATAACTAGTTTCAAAATGACCCCTGGCTGCTGAGATTTGTGTATACTGTGAACTATTTCATGAGCCACAACAACACTATCTAAGACATATCTACCTTTTATAAAGGCACTTTGTTGGGAAGAAATCAATATTTGACACACCTTCCAAATCTGATGGTTAAAACTTTTGAAAAAATCTTAAAACTACAATTGAGAAGACTAATAGGCCTAAACTTTTTCATATTTCTAGCATCATTTTCCTTCGGATGAGGGTAAGGGAAGCAAAGTTGATTCTGTACAGATCTAATTTGTCTTCTTGAAAAGCTCAAAACATGTTCATCAAATCATTTTTAACAACATCCCAAAGGTAAAACAAAAAAGGAAGCCCATCAGGCCCCGGAGCTCCTTCTGGGTAAGATGTAAAGGCAGCTTCTTTAACCTCTTCCTCAGTAAAGGGAGCTTGCAAAGAATCATTCTCCTCAACTGTGACTAGCTCTTCATTACTCCAAGAGTTTTCATCTAAACAAGAGTCATCTCTACTTTCTGTTTTAAACAATTTTTTATAAAAATCTACTGCTATCTTCATCATCCCTTCCTGATCTTCTACTAGACCACTAGGGCCTTCTAGGACTGTTATTGCTTTCTTCCTACTCCTTTGGTTAGCTACTGCTTTGAAATAAGCAGTATTTCTATCACCTTCAACTATCTCTCTTTCTCTAGATCGCTGTCTAGCTTTTATTTCTTCTAAAGCCCAAAGCTTGTCAAGTTCTATAGCAAGTTGTTTCATTTTCAAGTGCTCAGCCTCAGAAAGAGGTCTGTGTTCAGAAGCAAGATCAAGAGTATTACACTCTTCAGCAATGCTCTTCTTTCTTTTATTCTGCTCAGCTACTACATTAGCTGCCCAGCCCCTAGTTAAACGTCTAAAAGTTCTCATCCTAAACTGCCAAACATCCATAGGGTTAGTTTCAGTACAAGGTGTTTCCCAAGCTTTTTTAACTATTTCTTTAAAATCAGCCCTCTCTAACCACCACTTCTCGAATCTAAACTTCTTGACCCCAAAGAACATGTTGTTACCAGTATCTAGGAGCAGAGGAGTATGATCACTATTATTTTAAATAAGGCCTTCACAGTTGTAAGAGGATAAGCAGCCTCCCAATCTGTTGAGACAAAGACCCTATCTAGCTTAGCTGAAATCCTATTTTCCTGATTATTTGCCCAAGTATAAGCTCTATTAGACGGATTAATCTCCATTAGAGCCCATCTATCTATCCAAGAATTAAACTCATCTGCCCACCTTTGATTGATTATGCCATTACTCTTGTCAGCACTACTCCTGGATAAATTAAAGTCCCCTCTAAAAATGATGGGTCCAGACCAAGCCCCCATTACTGATTCTAATTCATCTAAGAAAGCTTGTTTCCCTTCTTCATAGGGAGAACCATATATGACTACTAGTTTCCATTGGAAATTGGTTTTCTTATCTTGTACCATTAGGCTAACTGAAAAATTAAGAGAGTCCCCTATCACTACATTGAACAAATCAGACTTAAAAACTACAAGAATACCTCCTGCAGTTCCTTTTACAGGAAGGAAGTGCCAGCAAAAACCAGTATTACCAGATAGGGCTCTAAGGTAACCATCAGTGAAATCCTTTTTCTTAGTTTCTAAGACCCCTATAAAATCTAATTGATTGGTGCTAATCACCCAAGAAAGATTAGAACATCTACCTGTTTTATTCAAACCTCTAATATTCCAAAACATTCCTCTCATTGGATCTTTGTTATTCTTTTCCTACTTCTAACAATGGACCACCTGTCCATGTTTCAACAGAATCTGACACCCCCACCTGGAGCTCAGTTCTGGAAGGGTTTTTTCTACAGAAGAGCAGCCATATACATGTTTTCCTTCACTATCTACTACCAGGAAACTAACATTAAGCTTCTCTGAACAACCAGCTATGCTACAAGACATTGCTTTATCTACCTTCCTATCCTTATCAAGAGATTGTAAATCACTAACTACTTTATCTACTTGATCCCTATTGCTTCCTAATCTGATCCCTACCTTATCAGAAACATTATGAAATTCATCAGCTGATAAAACGGAGAAAGGGTTTCTAGAACGATTACCTTTAGTTTCTAGGTTCTTTTCCTTCTGAAGATCTTGAACTTTTTGAAGAATTGTCCTTGTATCACCTCTGTTTCTCGTCAGCTTCTTTTCTGCTACCACTGGTCCCCATTTCTTTGTCATCTTCTGCTTCTTCTCTACAGGTTTCTCTGGAGTCGTCACTTCTGCATCTGCCATTGCTAATTCCAGATTCTGTCCATCTGTTGTTTTAGGGCTCACTGTGTTGGTCTCATAGTCCCACTGTTCTGGCAGATTCTTGTTGCCATCTAACTCAGTCTTTTCTGGTAAGATGAGATCAGATTCTAGGCTGGCCTTTTGTAGTTCCTTGATTACTGCTTCAGGCAACAAGCTCATTTCCATCTCTGGGTCTTCCATTCTGTCAAAACTCTCTGTTTCTACTTTATCCTCTTCTATTTTTTCATCGGACTTAGCTAATTCCATGACCCTCAGTAGGTCCACATTCCTCATCTCCCTCAGCATCTCAGCTCCCTGACTTTCTGCATCATTCCCTCTGAAAAGACTTGCCCAAGAAGTAATGGTTTTATTACCCTTACTTCCTGTAGGTTTTGGTTCCTTGGATCCATGCTCCCCTTTGAGATTGGTCTTCTAGTCTGGAGTTTTATGATCTGTATCCATTCTTTCCTGCCTCCACTCTTGTCAGCAGCTCCATCTCCCTCACCCTCAAAGTTATCATCATTGCCCTGGTCCAAGTCTTCCTCTTCTACCTGTATGAACTCACCTTCTACTTTATACTTCAGGAGGTAAAGCTTCTTATCCATCTCCATCAGCCTTTCTTTTGGTATCTTATTTGGATCCCTCACTGCTACTTTGATTCTTATCATGCTAAAGAAACTTGAGAACAAGGAGTTCCAGTCCACATCTACTATTTTCCCCAGAGTACCTGCTATCTGTTTGATAGTTTCCCAATCACTCCACTTGGGTGGAATACCTCTAACCTGTATCCAAGCCTCCTCCAGAGCACTATAAGGCTCTATCTCCCCATCCCATTCCTTCAGTGAAGCTAGAATGCCTTCCTCCTTGTTCAAATAGAAATAAGTCACATCTGAGTAGGTCAGTTCTGCTATCTTCTTGTGTGGTGGAAACCTTGTCAGGAATCTATATTCATCCAAAGGCTTCAGCTGCCACTGCCACTCTTTGTCAAAGATGACCCTGAGCTTCGCAATGATCTCTTCAGGTCTCATCTCTCCTTCCTCCATTGTCAGCACAGCACAGTTCTCAAATTGTACCCAATGACTAACCCTGTCCTGCCTAGGAGTCACATCGACATGAAAGAACCCCAATCCTTTATTAGCACTCCCCAGGCTCTGAGCAGCTTGTACTGATTTCTTCCATTCAGGACAGTCTATCCCAAGGTGTTCTTCTTTCCTGCAGATGAAACAGAGCTTTGCTTTCTTACAATCTGTGCTGAACTGGCCAGGAGTCCCACAATTGTTACAGGTGATCCCCTTATGCAGTGAAGTCTGTCCTTCATCTGCAGTTTCTCCTCCTGGACGAGCCTTCCCCTCTGGTTTAACCTGTACCTTCCCCTTGATTTGATCAGAAGGGAAAATTCTCTGTTGGTTACCTCGGGGACGAGCTGATTGACTTTGTGGCCTTGGTCGAGGAGGTCCCTGTTGATTGTAGAAGTTCGGCGGAGGCGGACCTGGGTTGAAGAACTGCGGCGGTGGTCCTTGCATCGGCGGCGGCATCATGTTTGGTGGCGGCGGAAGGAAAAAAGGAGCCTAGAACTGATTCTGGTACCAGTTCGGGCCCCAGTTCCCCCACTCTTCTTCCTCCTGGCGGCCACCTCTCCCCCGGCCTCTCCCCCTTCCGGCCATCTCCTTCTTCAGAACCTGCGCAAAGGACTCCTTCTCTCCTCTGCCCCAGAAGTCTCGAGCAAAATCAAAGTCCTTCGGGTTTGGACTCAAAGCGTCTCCCGGCTGCACTAGGTAGCAATCCGAAGCTTGGAATGCTTTCTTCTCCCAGAGATCTTAGCGAATCCAGATCGCCGCCCTCTCTGAAGCCCAAACCCTAGGCGGCGGGGAAGCAGAAGGAATCAGCCAGAGTTGGCCGAACAAATCCTCAATTTCCCCCTCTTCTTCCTTGGAATCTCCCTTCCACCCCTCCTTCCCCTCTATTCTCTCCAGCGGTCGAGATTTTGCCACCTGCAACCTCTCGATTCCGCCGCGTGTCCTCTTCAAAAATCCGCACGTGCTTCCTTTTCTCTATCTCGCCACCGGACACTTCGCTTACATCCCTCAGGAGAACCCGATTCATAGACTGGTGTTGCCGGTGGGCTCCCGACTGCCTCCGGCGAGCCCTCCCGGCGGCGAGGGTGGTGGTGGTAGGGGAGCCTGAGTTTCCTAAGCCCTAACATCCTTGCATGCTTTGATTTGTCATCCTAACAGTCTCCCGCACGATGGAGAGCTGCTGCGCGGCGAGAAAACAGAGCCGCCTTCGCGGCGGAGATCGACGGCGTCGGCGCGGTGGGCGGCGACGAGGACGCTAGTGGTGATCTCGCCGTCGGTGTTCTACAGGAACGGGGGGCAATGGAGATGGCCGTGACAGCGAGGATGGTTGCCAGTGACAGTCTTTCTGACCTCGTGCTCTGCCTCTACGTCGTCCTCTGCGTCAAATCGGTTCCGCGGCGCGGCGGGGCTCCGGCGTGACGGCGCTGAGTCGTGGTGCTACGAGTGGGGACTGGACGACAAGTCCATGGCGAAAGGGAGGAGCTGGCAGTGCTGCCGTGGTCCAGGCATGGTTTCCTCGTTGACTGCGCGAGAGCAGAGCGTGACGAGGTGAGTACCGTGGCACAGGCTCTGCTTGGTGCCGCGGCATCTGTCATGATGTTGGGCTAGTTGATGTGGTTTAGTGCTGTCTGTGATGATGCAGGAGCATGTAAACTTAGGATAAATAATCTTCACTCTCCACCGTAAACATTCAAATCTTACATTGGCCACACACCATATATATCTATGGTATACTAGTTGATACCCCGCACGTTGCTGCGGAACGTTTTGCATGGATTATAGCTACATATTGGTATTAATGGTAACCAAAGAATAAAATATATTGCTTGCAACATGGAAATAAAGGTTGTTGAAAGACCGAGGTGTTTCATATGTAGGATGAAATGTGGAGCTAAAACACTTAAACATTTTAAACGTAGATCCCATAATTTCATTGATACTGAAAAGTGAAGGCCTGCATCAGAGCAATTTTTTTTTCTGTTTCACGTATGGCTGCCGTACATGGAGATACGCACGCCTGACTACTAGTGCCAAATACAAATCAGAATAAGCTGGTTAATTTGCATCTTTTGCACTTTGGACAGCGTGATCATTTTGCATTCTTTCTCGTGGCTAATAGCACCAACATGTATGAAAAGACAACAGTGATGCCATCAAAGAGAATGCAATATACCTGGCTGAAGAAATAAGCAGCGGTGAAAAGATAAACACTGAAGCATACTAATAGGGCAACGTTTATCTGCTAGTTTGCCTTCATAGTTCAGGAGAAACTTTTTGCTGTTGCCTCAGCCGTAAGGTGAGGAGCCTAAGGATGATGCCTGAATTCCATGGCAATGGACAACTGCCAATCACGAACATCATGATTCATGATAGAGGGAAGAAGGCACATCAGCTAGCCATAGCGATAAAAAAGAAGCGCCCGTTGCAGCTGCATCTGCCTGCAAGAAATAGAAGAAGACATGTGGAACTAATTGCAGCTTATTGAGGAGATAAATATAGCGTGAAGACCAATGGATTGACTACCTTAATACTGAGTAAACACGACGGCTCGGTTGATATCGCGGGTTAGCAAAAGGGGCTTGAAAAGATATCATGGGTTAGTGGGTAGAAACGCCTGACAGCCATTTACGGAGAGGAAGCATTGAAAAAATGACTAAAGATGGGCGTTACTAACTGATGCTATAACTATAACTTATGCGTCATTAGAAGGCTGAGTGTGCAACATCTATCAGTTACACTGCTACGGCGGCAATTGAAGAGATTTGTAGCAGCGATGGCTGGATTTATTGCAATCCATAAAGAATGCACGGCTGACCAAGGAATGATCTAACCCTAAAGAGCAAATGAATCTACTGATCAGACGGTTAAAAACAATTGCGATGACGTGGCTCGCTGTGGTTGCAGCTTTATAGCAATTAGTGATGGTTAGTGGGTTGCATCTATATAAGATATATAGATAACGGCCTCATGACCATGTATTTTTTAAAGAAAAAAAGGACCAAAATTCAACTGACTCTAACTAGGTTGTTCACAGCTAGACGCTTTAGTGTATCCACCACATGTAGCACGCACGTTATGGATGTCCTATTTTTTTACATCTCAACTTGTCTGCACGCAAACTAAATTTCTATCTGTGTCCACAGCTAGGGGTGAAAACGGACGGGAACGGTCGGGAAAACCCCTCAACCGTTTTCACTTTCACATTTTTCATGCCGGACGGAAACGGAAACGGGAAAGCCGGGAACGAAACGATCGGGACAAAATCGGTTAGTCGAAAACGATCAAATCAGGGTGGGAATATGTCGGTATCGGTCGGAAACCGGTAATACAAAACGGGAACAATATACTATGACAAACTTATACGTTAGCTTCAATACGTGGCCTAATAAATATGTAATCAAACTATGATAGAACGCCCAATATAATGCTTAATATGAATTTTTGTATAAACAAGTTGTATGATTTTCTGATGAAAAAAAAAAAGAGAAATGGTGGAAAGCTACCTCTGGACTCCATGGCTACTGGGCCATATTTACTCACGTGGGCATTGTAAAGAAAAAGGAAAGAGCCATCTTGAGCCCATAACCCCATATGCTGCTTAGCACGGCAGAAGGCTCAAGCATTTGTACCACCTCGGGCAGCTAGAAAACATCCGAGCCATGCGCTTGCTATATAACCACATGGGAGCTCGCTCAGCGGTGAGAGTAAACGTTGGTGTGGTCTATTGGGCCGTGGGCTGAAATTCCCGTTTACTGAAATCGGGATATAATACGGGAATTAACCGGACCAAAACGGGATTCCGAGCTTTCGGTCGGGAGAAGGCTTCAACTGTTTTCGCTCCCGTTCCCGCGAGCTCCATCCCGGTTCCCGTCCCGTTCCTGTATTTTCCCGGTAAAACGAAATCGGTCGGTTGAAATGTGGAAACGGCATCGGGACGGTACGGGATTCTCCCGTCCCGCTTTCACCCCTATCCACAGCTGCTGGCGCTCTACAAGCAAGTGTTTTTCTTCTAATGCCCACAGAAACAACAGCTTTACAAAGATCTGCTTGTAGAAACGGTGCAAATCTGGAAGGCAAAACCAGTGTTCCTCGTGAGCCTTCCATCTTCGTCGGAAGCCGTGCAAAGATGATGCAATTCTGAAACATCGCCGCGACATCGTCAAAGATAAAATCGACAGTATCGAAGATCTGACACTCTCGATAGACTGGACTTCGTATAATTGGCGTAGAGCGTGTCAACAGATATCCATGAAGGCCGCACCGTAGCAGCACGGCGATCGTCGTCTCGTGGTTTCCGGTGCCGTTCGGGGACACTAGTGAAAACTAAGGCAGTAGGGGGGCCATGCCCCCCTCCCAACCAACAAATTTTCAGAAAATTCTGAACACCCCTTGCATCTTCAGAAATTTGTTTGTTTGAAGAATGCTTGTTTGAAATTTGTTAACCGCGCATAAGTCACGACATTTGGGCAGAAGAAGAGGTCCAAAGTCCAAAGCTGGTGAGCGTGTCGTATGTACGTCGCATTTCATAGAACGTGCATCACATTGATCAATCTGAAACCCTCCTCCTTCACCCCCATTCTCAATCGATCGCGCGGTCTCAACTCTCAAAACTTTTCGCGATTGAGTTACTTGCATGTGTTGCTCACACAGCAAGCACCGGATCGACGAGCAGAACCATGCCTGTACTCTAGCACAAGTCTCTCTCGTTCGTTCTTGCACCTGACAAAGACAACTGGGAAATTGGCTAATGGGGGCTGATCTAAAAGAGAAAAAAGCTGTACTAGTAGGGGCGGCAGCCCTATGTTAGGCCATCTGGCATTGTCGAAATGATGTAGTCTTTGATAATGTCAAATATTCCTCCTTTATGCAGGTTGTTTTAGGGGAATGTACTGGGATGGACCTCCTTTATGCGTTGGGCTGTTGGGATGGACCTCGGCGGCTTTCCTCAGCGCAGCCTCCGCTTCCTCCACTTCTGCAGGAGATGCACCCGAACAGTCGAGTCCCACTTCGACTTTCTGAAGCGAACTGAGATACTGCATGCTGATATTAGCACAGTCACCATTACCATCCTTTAAGGCCCGCACGAATATCAGACTACTAAGCACCTCCAGGTTCGGCATCACGGCAGACGGTGATACGCTGCAGTCATTTTTGCCATAGCCATAGGGCATAGCATCGACTCCATTCCATATATGAAATGAAACGTCCGAGTCTTCCTCCTTGCACTGAAACTGGATCATTGACCTAGGCATCTCACAGAATCTCAGCTTCTGGAAGTATCTATTACCGGCACTAATATTACTCATTGTTGCCGTGGAATTCATGTGCATTCGAATATAGCAGAGCTCAGGCAACTTTGCGAGGGACTCTAGCCCCTTCTGATCCATCGCATCCACGTTCAGGGACAAGTGGGTGAGGTGGGGAAGATATGCGGCACTAATGCATGATGGCAGCCAAGAGAAACTGAAGCCTTGTAGACTAAGAGATCGGAGATGTTGTGGGAGGACAAAGCCTGGTTCATCCCACATGACAGTCCTTGTACACCCTTGGCGAAGAAAGAAGTACTGAAGTCCGTGCAGCTTCCGTAGGGACAACACTAAATCTCTCTCCATAACGTCATCCATTCTTTTATCAATGCTCATCCGCAACACCCTCAGTTTGGTCAGGCTAGCCGGCGCCTTTAAAATGACCCTAGCGTTGCCATCAGAATAATCGACACAAAGTTGCAGCTCCTCAAGGGACGCTAGCTTCCCAATCCAATGTGGTGCCGTTGTGATCCACAAAGTACCACGTAGGCACACTAGCTGAGTTAGTCGACTGATACTGGGTGTCAACTGTGTTATACACGTCCTGTCCAAGTTCAGTGTCTGCAAAAGCTTCAGGGCTCCAATTTCATTTGGAAGGTCTTCAACTTCTGTATTTTCCATCCCAAGGTACCTTAAGTGAAGTAAACTCCCTAGATGAACGAGATGACAAGACCTCACACTATTGCAATCTTTGATGTCTAGTACACGTAAATGTTTGAAGCTTGAATGTGGTGCCAACTTATCAACATCACACCTGTAGCAAATAAACGATCGTAATTGCGGCATGTCCGTCATGCTAGCATCAATAGTGTGCTGACACCGAGCCTCCGTCACTATCAATTATGGTGACAAAATTTTCTTTGGATGATAAGTAACAGATAAGATCAAGTACCATGTCATGAACACGACAAACTTCCACTGTGCTATTCCATTCATCAATCTCTATAGCTTGGATCATGCTTCTATTTACGAGATCATTGAAATATCTCTCCCCGAGCTCAAATAAACTAGTTCCTTGTGGCCCTTGAATAAAACCTTCAGCTATCCATTTCCATATCAAAGAATCTTTATCAATAGTGCAGTCTTCTGGGAATACACTCAGATACAATAAGCAAGTCCTTAGATAAGAAGCCATGTCATAATAGCTAAAAGATATTATCTTCATAGTATTCTCCACTTGTTTGTTCATTTTCTTGCCAAAACCAATAGATGTGAAAACATCGGACCGTTTCTCCCATGGTTTTCCCACCAACAAACTAGCCATTGTGATTATAGCTAATGGTATACCACCACACTTTTTCAGAAATTTATTGCTTATCTCATCGGACTGGTTATTGAAGCATTTCTTTTCATCACCAAATATCCTTGCATAGAATAGCTTTTTGGAGTTATCATCTGAAAGTGGCTGAATCTTGTAAACCTCATCACCAATGTTTTCTGCAACTGTAGAGTTCCGAGTGGTAATGATTATTCTACTCCCATTATTCTTGAGCAGAGCACAATCAATTGTTTCTTCTCAAGATTTCAGTCTCCCATATGTCATCAATGACAATGAAATACCTATCCCGTGAAAGTGACAAAGTCAGAAAAATGGTATGAAACATCTATAAGAGTCATGCCCATATTCCATTTAAATAATTTGTGATGTTTTAAAATTTTTGGAGCAGCAAGCAAACAACCATATTTTGTTTTACTTGATATCAGCGATGGCCTCATATGACACCAGAAAATAATGTTTAATTAGTAAGATGGCCCACTCAATTTGCGCAGCTAGAATAGTTACTAATAGATTTTTAATTTCTTCTATGTAGTCAATGACTGTCTTGACTGTCTGTAGCCTGTTCTCCTCCTCTTCCTTATACTTGGAACAACCTGTTATAGCCTCCATCAACTTTCACAATGTGCCAGGCATCAAGACTCTGTATCAGCTGCAATGATTCTTTAATTTCTCTAACGAACAGATTCAACCTTTTTCTTGCATGATCATTTCTTAATCGAGTCTGCAGCCAATTGTTTTTCTCGTTTGGCCAACCCTTGTTCTACCTCTCCTAGTATCTGTTTCTTCTCAGATCCCATTAGCCGAGTCCCAAATATTCTATCCAGCATGTTAGAGTGCATGCACCAACCAACTCACCCAAAAGCCTAAGCTGATGGGGAAAGATGGACAATTCACTTATGGTTCAACACAGCAGATGGTCCGCAATCAAGCGATGACAGTCCTTACTATTCAGCACACTTGATGCTGCTCATGTATTGATCCCACTGAATTTGCAATTGCAGACTGCAGTTCCACGCATAACCTTGTAACCTTTTAGGCTAGTACAGTTTAGTTGAAATGAAATAAAGTTGGTTGAAACATATTAATTTCTTACCCAACTATCCTTGCAAAAATGCTAAAGTAAGATTATATACTTTAGCAAAGGGTGGATATTACAGCTACTAATGTTTGCTAAACATCAGTATTTCGTTTGAGCTTAACGTTCATCCACATATCAGTACCGTGTTAGCAAGGAGGGTGTATAACATTTACTTATTTTGTCTTTCCCTCTTCTTACTGCTGTGCTTGAGTGCGGACCATTGCAAGGGGGCATGCAGTTTGGACGACAGGAGGTACAATGTTTGTGCTTAACGGTAGTGAGATGACTCGGCATTGTCGGGATGCTGCGGAGTGCATGGCGACTCTCTCGCCTAGGCACGCTCCCTTCATAAAATTGTCACTCAAATCCACCTCATGCTTTTGGTCGACATCTTAGATGTGATATCCCACAAGGTGAAGGTCTACGCAGGGCACGCTAGGCCAGGTTGTTCAGCTTCAGTTGCCCAAGAGCCTGGTCTGGTCGTAAGACTGCGTACCGGGGGCAGGACACACTGGAGTCTTGTGGCCAGGGGTTTTGTTTCTTTATGGCATTGCTGGATAGTTTATTAATAAACATAGGGATATTTTAGTCGAATTAGTCTAATTTTACGTAATGTCAGTGGTGGACAATTTATGAAGATCTATAGGGCTATTTTGTTTTCTTTTTTCGTTTAACGTGGTAATTTTGTGGGCTTGAGAGTCAACGTGGTGGCTCCTTTTAACCTTCAAATATGAAGATAATAATAGATTATACACTAGATTTAGTTTGTTACAAACTAATGCTAAAGTTTTATATATTTGCAATAAAGAGAACACAGAAATGTATCTTTCTAATTGAACTGGAATAATTAGGGAACTATACTCTTTATCTGCTACTGAACCATCTTGACTAAATTCATTTACAACGTAACTGTGAAATGATCTACCACAAGTAAAATATCATCCATCAGTGTATATTATAGAGCGGTGATGCATACCTCTTGTTGACAAGGAATTCTCGAATATTGTCGATGAGTTGTCTTTCAGCCCTGTTCTTAGTATGAATGTCATCATAACGTGTCTTGTCAAGTTCATAGAGAACATCCATGAGCACTTTTCTCAAGCTAGGATTCCGACCAAGAGGAACAAAAGCCCCACAATGAAAATCCGCTTTAAGCTTGTCGTACACTGCTTTGGCAAGAGTGGTCTTGCCAAGCCCTCCGGTTCCCACAATAGAGACAATCTTGCTCCGTCCGGCCACATCATTCCCCCGGGCAGACAGCTTGGATATAAGCTCTTTGATTGGGCCTTCAGTGCCGACCAAGCTTGCAACCTTTTTGTACATAGCTTTGAGGCGGGGATCAAAAGTCGAAGTTGCTGCAGAAGATTGCACGACAAGATCGTCGATCTTGTACCTGGCATGACGGTCAGCCACCACCTGGAGCTTCTTCATGATATCCTGGATCGCACTACCAACGTCATGGCGTGCCTTTTTCTTACTGAAACTCAACACGTTGGCCATCTTATTCATGGCACGCTTTAGCTTGCTCCGGCCAGTGGGTTCACGCCCCTCCACGCGCACGAGGAAGGTGTCGATGATATCCTCCAAGTCGTAGGATGCCTCCCTGATTCGCTTGCCACTCCTGGACCTGCTCGTCGAGTTGGTCCCATGGTACATCGGACACCTTTTTGAGGAAGGTGTGGACGGACTTGAGCTCTTTTGATAGGGACTCAACACTCTTTTTCACACCCTTCTGTAGCTTGTATTCATCTCCCAGCAGAGTGAGCAGCTTGGGTACTAGGATGCCCACTGCCTCCGCAACCAGATTCATGGTGACGCACTCCGTTAACTTTGCTGTTTTGGTTCAGATCTGGGCAAAGGAGTAGCTATGGTTTGCGGAAAAGCTTTGTGGACAATCTCTTTCTTATGATGGGCAAAGAAGTGGTAGTGTTAAAGGACCTTGTTTGGGTACAACAAAAGCCCCACAATCTACAACTGAATCGAAGGACCATACGCTGCTTTGGCCTGACCGCCTGAGTGCTCGAGGTCTTGCCCAACCCAATGATGCGAAGGAAGATAAACTCTGGAAACGAAACAACGATTGGATGAGGGCTATGCTGATGGTGCCTGGTTCAACAATCAACATCCACTCTAGACCGACCGCGCAACAAGTCAAGTCTTTGGGTCCTAGCTACATACCTGGTGACTGGCATCCTTAGTCCTACTTGATGCGCCTCTCTCGACGGCAACTTCTCATCACACAGCTGAATCTTCATGACGATCAATTATTGAACCAACTGCCTAGCCAAGACATAGCGACTCGGTCTAACTTGGTGTGCAATCGATATCGACACCATGCATCCGACTAATTAGCAGTGGCATGCATCACACCAAGATTCTACGCATAGCCTGATGATTCCCTTCAGCATATATATGCGTCCAGCTAAAATCGCACCTTAAGATTGCTGCTCGATCGGCACCACTATCCCTCTTACGAGTCTATCCGTGGCTACATCATACCCTGCTACTAATGCACGTACACCAATGGCGGCTTGTGAGTTGTGTGGCAGAGCCTCAGCTTCGATATTGGCAGGGGCAGTGAGATCAACAAAGCGGGTAGATCAGAGTAGCACCTCTGGAACACCTGTGGAGGTAACTCAATGTCAGTGGCCGGACATGCTTGTGCCTGGACAAATTGTTTCCTTGCTTTGTTGGCTCTCGCTTTCTTGGACAATACAGCAGGGGCGAGAAATTAACTTGTGACAAGCCCATTCCGATTCAAACAGTAGGAGTGCGAGGTAATTGATCAGCGGAAGTGATTGGCTATGAACAAGGATTGATCATACAAGAACCACATAAGCAACCAACAAAGCCTTGCATCTGCACAAGAATTGAGCTGCATACCAAGCGCCTGCGCCTATAGATGCATTTGAAATTTTGAATGCTGATGGACTTGGAAATCTCAAGCCTTACGTTGTGAACCAAGAAAATAAATAAATTTCCGTGTATTTTAATTTAGGTAACAAACGTTGTGATGCTGAAAGAATCAAATATATTTCACAAAAGTGTTTGGATCGATCGTGCATTCAGTATACATTGGAATTTATGGTCTAACCCTGAGTTACAGTTTTTATTAGACTTTATTTTAGTTTATGCGGCAACACGTTTGGCTATTTTGTAGATTGGAAAATTCAAGGCTACATGGATTCATTTGATCCAGACCGGGCATGAGCAATTTCCCGCTACTCTGTTTTCCCCCCGCTACTCTGTTTTCTGGCATCTTGGGCCAGACTGCAATGCGGCTCTGCTGGCCCAATAGTATCCAGCCCGATACCAAATTTTGCATTTTTTTCCCTGACCAAAATAGGGACTCAAATTCTTTCGTTGGGAAAAAAAAACACAGACAATCCAGTTGCATTGTGTCAAAGAACATGTTCTGTGTGTGGCCAACTCTATTTGCTGGCATTTGACATTTCCTGAAGCGTTGTAGCTTGTACGGCACAGATTGCATAGAGGCGAGCAGAGGGGTGCCTGTACTGGCACACACGAAAAATAACAAAGACTGTACAGGCTTCAGTACAGATGATCACACTGTGATGACTGTACGTAAATCCATCCATTTTTGTGCAAAGGTGGCAGTCAGCAATGTATTTCAATTTGCAATATTGAGGTCTGAATGGAAGGATTTCATTGAACCATCTTTGCACATTTCACACCCCCCCAATTAATACCAGTTTTCCGCACATTGTGTACAGTCGACCTGATCGACATTATTTCCACGATCGTCCTAAATTGTTTTTATGTATGATCATGGCAGAAAAGGCGAGAACATATGGATCCCGGGAAGGGGTCTGGGTCTGCCCAGGGCGATTGAAGCAGCTCGCTCACCGTTAAAGAGCTGCTCTGTGCGAGGGCCTGAGATTCTAGCATGGCAATGGGCGGCAGCGGCAGGCAAGCTGGAGGCGCCGCCCGCCGCGAGCACGACGCGCTGGCTAAGGCGCCGATACTGGATCGACATCGCCGGCGTGCGGCGGGGCTAGCTTGATGCCCTGTCCGAGGCGCAGCGACTGATCGGCATCGGGCATGGCCGGCGCTTGGCGCGCCATGCGGGCATGATGCGCTGGCCAAGGCGCAGCCGGAGACGTATCTGAAAAGGCGTCCAGGACGCGGCAGATCTCCGGCGAGCCAACGGTAAGCAGCGGAGGCGGCGGCGTCGGGCGACTGGCATTCCGGACCGTGACCAGGGGTGGTCGCTATGGGCCCTGCTGCCCGTTGGATCTGTTCCGTGCGGCTCGGATCAGAGGAGTTGACGGGTCGTTGCTCCCGCGCGATGGAGAGCTGCTGCGCGGCGAGAAAACAGAGCCGCCTTCGCGCGGCGGAGGTCGACGAGGACGCTGGTGGCGATCTCGCTGTCGGTTTCTTCAGAGACGGTGGGCAGGCGAACGAGATGGCCGTGACGGCGAGGATGCGTTGCGTCGGCGACCGCGATGCTGGCCGGCGGCGGTCTTCCTGACCTCCGTGCTCTGCCTCTACATCCATCGTCCAGTCCTCTGCGCCAAAGAGGTCACCGTGGCGGGGCTCCGGCATGACGGCGCTGCGTTCTAGCCGTGCTGCGGGCGGTCTAGGCATGGGTTCCATCTACGTCGACTGCGTGATATATAGCAGAGCGTGACGCAGGGGAGCTCGCCGGCCGGCAGCTTCGAACCATCCAAAGGTGCGTGTGGTGCGACGACGAGCTCGTCGTCTCCTCTCTTACATTGCCATGCACTGGACAAAGCCACGGACGGGTTCGAGAGCAGATGGCAGTGAGTGGTACTACTGTTAATACAGGCTACCAAGAGAAAGTTTTGAGCTTTTACAGGGTAATGATAATCTCATCATGACTCTCTTGTAATTTCTATGCTCATATTGAGCAGTGTGAAGTCTTTTTCAAGGTCCTTGACCAATCGAAATCTTTCTTCAGGTAATTTATATGCATCTATCTATTTACAAATATATAGTTACTGGATTCACATATGCTCACAAGTCATAATACGGCTGTTCTGAATTTGCTTGCCGAGCTGACCAAGCCGAACACACTTTGGGAGCTAAAGAAGATGAACAATTTGAGAGGTGAAGAAGATGAATTTTGTCCAACTATGCGCTGCTAAAGAGGCCTTTTGGTAGTTGTAACACTGGGCATGGAATAGGCACCTAATTCATATGTAGTTTGCAGTTGCACTGGATATTTCGTTGCTTCTCCAAATGAGGCTGGTCATGGCAAGTGCTCCATATACAAGGAGGAACGCATGACAAATAAACAGTACCTTATGATATATGCCTCTGCATCTCACTCCTCTCTCTATATGTATGCCGCTGCATCTCGCTCCATCTGTCTCTTCAGGGGTGTTAATTATTGGTGATATGTTAGTCGAATTCTTAGCTTCAGCTTCGCTTCAGTGGATCGTGGGATTTTGGAGGAAAACAAATCCAAACTCGCATGGTCCTACAAATAACCTGGTTTCTATATGTGATATGACCATGTGAAGATCAAGGTTGAAACGAAGCTGATCATCTTATTGGTGCTGTTTGTCATGACATGCTAAGAGGGGACGGGCTTGTTCACGTTTCCACATCCCGTCGATTGCCTTTGCTTGTTTCTATGTACACACCACCAAGATGTAGATATTGTTCGCTAGAGAAACATGAAACATGGTCAGAGGCAGTTATCGCGTAGAAAAGTTTTGTTTATTATATCGAAGCTATGCGGCAGTGGTGACAATAGAAGCCTGGAGTGACATGAAAGAATTGCATGAATACATTTATACTCTCACTAAATTTCCATTTATGTCCTATGATTTGGGGCGGCTTACAAGTTACAATCAACTGGAGATATATGATCTTCTGAATGCTTCTCATTACACTGTTTGTGCTGTTGAGAACAGAGGGCAACATGTAAACCTGTCCTTGGCCACAAAGAAGTCTCTGTGATCTGCCTGTCCCATCAATTAGAAGGAACAGGATCCTGGAAAGGGGTCTGGGTCTGCGCAGGGCTAAGCAGCTCGTTCACCGTTGATGCAGCAGTTCGTGCTGCCGATGTTCCATGATTAAAGAGCTTGTCTGTGCGAGAGCTTGAGCCGGTTTATGAGGTTCTAGCATGGCGGCTGGCAACCTGGAGGCGCCCGCAGGCGGGGAGCATGATGCCGTGGCCGAGGCGCAGCGACTGGATCGGCATGGCTGGCGCGCTGCGCGGCGAGCATGACGCGCCGGCCAAGGCGCAGCTACTGCGCGGCGAAAGCAAGGCCGGAGACGTAGCTGAGAAGGCGTCCTTGCCGCGCTACTGCGTCCAGGACGCGGCATAGCTCCGGCGAGTAAAAGGTGAGCAGCGAGGCGGACAAAGGCGAGGCAGAGCCGCACGTCGAGAAAACAGAGCCGCCTTCGCGCGGTGGGCGTCGACCAGGACGATGGTGGCGATCTCGCCGTCGCTTTCTCCAGGGCGTTGGGCGGGCGAAGGATGGCTGTGACGGCGAGGATTGTTGCGTCGGCGACCACGATGCTGGCCGGCGGGCGGCGGTCTTCCCGGCCTTCGTAGTTCGTGCTCTGCCTTTACATCGTCCTCTGCGCCAAAGAGGTTACCGCGGCGAGGCCGTGGGGCTCCGGCGTGACTTGGCCTCACCGATCGTTGGAGCAAGGGGGCGTCCAACTGCAGCCACGACAACGCAATGCAATGCGGGCTTCAGTTCAGTGATTAGTGAAGACCGCAAAGAAAGCAGAGGACCGAGTTTGCCAGTGGCCACGTTGCCCGAAAAAAAAGGGTAAGTCGAAGAGCAAATGAGGCATTGCGTTCCAGAGGACAGTATGTCTGGAAGAGCCTCTGCTTCGCCACTACAGCTGCAGGGGAACGAAGCATATAGAGTACCAAAACACGAGGATCGCCGTGCTACTGCATCCAGCATCCGTCACCTCGAGCCTGCGTGACAACAAGGTCAAGAACACAATCGCATTCGTTGCCAGCTTGCTCCTGCAATGTAAGTGTGTGGCCACAGACACCTTCAGCATCAACGACTACCTTCCAATTAAATCATTTTTTATCTCTTCCTCGGGCGAGACATCCAGCAACCAAAGAAATAAGAAGATTGCGCATATGCTCCAGGCAACATGATTGTCTAAATAAGCAAATAGTTTTATGTAGCAGAATAATACGAGTTTACCGGCTCTGTACCCGGAAATACACACAGTCATACCTTATTACAAAACAGAGTAAAATGTTTGAACAAACAAACATGACCTGAAACTATCAGACAATGCAAAGACTGTTGCTATGTTTCCGTCATGTTTGGATAACGTATTGATTATTGCTGAGCCATCTTCACCGTACCCCGTTCCTCTTGCTTTAGAACCAACGCCAGGTGGGTTCCTGAAGAACAACTGCATATATCAGAGTTTTATATTTGATCTTATTTTTGTTGAACCAATTTGACATGGAATCGGTGTCAGAACATATATCTCTGTATTACAGCCAAAACTCAGTATTTTGGCTGTTACTCCAAAGTTGCGCTTGGCATAGAAGATCTATAATTATGTGTTGTATGTAAATGCATATGAAAACCTTGTCGAAAGTATAGTGGTAGATCGTACTTAATCTAGCATCAGCAAATGCAAACGTGCATATTTGTAGCTAATTCACAAGCAGTCGGAGTTCATGTACACATGTTGCTTACACTACCTTTGCTTTGCATGTCACCAACACTTGCAGTATTTATGTTGATGCCAGTTCGGATAATGAATGTTGAACTCGTAATTTTATTTTAAAAAAAGTATGTTGCGAAGCATATAACCAGAACTCACTTAATTGGTTTATGTAATCCAGAACTACTATGACTGCCATGTACGATGATTGCAAGTTGCAATACCCTCGAGAAGCCTACCAAACTTGCCCAGACGAGAACCAGAAACAGAGATGAATGGTGCCCAGAAACAGAGTTCATCCAGCAAGCTACAATACTGAACATTATTGACTCCCTACTGGAGGAGCAGAAAAAATGCAACGGATCGAACTGGAAGAGGGAGCACAGAGAGTACGTACGTGCATGTGCATGCAGCTTCAAACTGAATCGATTAAAGTGTTAGCAACGCCTAATTTGTCTATTCCTTCATCAGCCGTCGGCTCCCCATCCTGCTGCTTCTGATGTTCTTCTTCACTTGGAACATTGTCGTCTTCCTGCGCCTGGAAATTTTGGGGATTAAGAAAAATATAAATTAGAGCTAGCAATACATATACGTCTTTCTGGAAACAAAAATATTAACTTTCGGGATTCACGAATCAATCAGGGTACGTACCTTTTCATTCTGGAAAGCTGAGATCATTTTGTCCTCATTCTCTCTCCACATTACAAGGTTGGGGCTGTTGGGATGAACCTCCGTGGCTTTCCTTAGCGCAGCCTCCGCTTCCTCCACCTCTGCAGCAGACACACCCGAACAGTCGAGTCCCACTTCGACTTTCTGAAGCGAACTGAGATACTGCATGATGATATTAGCGCGGTCACCGTTGCCATCCTTTAAGGCCCGCACGAATATCAAACTACTAAGCACCTCCAGGTTCGGCATCACGGCAGACGGTCGTACGCTGCAGTCATGTTCGCCAGAGACAAAGGCCATAGCATCGATTCCATTCCATACACAAAATGAAACGCTCGAGTCTTCCTCCTCGCACTGAAACTGGATCATTGACAAAGGCATCCTACAGAATCTCAGCTTCTGGAAGTACTCATTACCGGCGCTAATATTACTGATTGTTGCCGTGGAATTTGTGTTCAGTTCAAGGTAACAGAGCTCAGGCAACCTTGCGAGGAACTCCAGGCCCTTCTGATCCATCGTATCCACAGTCAGGGTCAAGTGGGTGAGGTAGGGAAGATATGCGGCACTAATGCACGATGGCAGCCAAGAGAAAAAGAAGCGTTCTAGATACAGAATTCGGAGATGTTTTGGAAAGACAAAGCCTGCTTCTCCCCACATGTTTGTTCTGGCAACTGCATCATGATTAATGGGGGTAAAACGAAAGTTCTGAAGTTTGTGCAGCTTCCGGAGGGATAACACGAAATCTCTCTCCATGTCTTCATCCATTACTCGAAAAATGCTGATCTTCAACACCCTCAGTTTGGTCAGGCTACCCAGTGTCTTCAAAAAGGCCCTAGCGTTGCCATCAAAATATTTCACACAAACTACCAGCTCCTCAAGGGACGCTAGCTTTCCAATCCAAATTGGTGCCGCTGTGCACCACATATTACCATGTAGGCACACTAGCTGAGTTAGTCGGCTGATGCTGGGTGTCAACTGTTTTATCAATGTCCTGTCCAAGTTCAGTGTCTGCAAAAGCTTCAGAGCTCCAATTTCATTTGGAAGGTCTTCGACACCTGTACTAGCCATCCCGAGGTACCTCAAGTGAAGTAAACACCCTAGATGAACTAGATGAGAAGACCTCACACTATTACAGCCTTCCATGTCTAAGACACGTAAATGTTTGAAGCTTGAAAGTGGTGCCAACTTATCACACCTGAAGCTAATAAACGATCGTAATTGCATGCTAGCATCAATAGTGTGCTCCATGGTAATATTATGTTGAGCTAACCTGCGTGTGCTGCTGGGTAGAGTTGACACTGAGCCTCTGTCACTATCAATTATAGTGACAAAATTTTCTTTGGATGACAAGGAACAGATCAGGTCAAGTACCATATCATGAACACGACAACCTTCCACCATGCCATTCCATTCAGTCTCTGTAGCTTGGATCATGCTTCTATTTACCAGATCATTGAAGTATCTCTCCCCGAGCTCAAATAAACTAATTCCTTGTGGCTCTTGAATAAAACCTTCAGCTATCCATTTCCATATCAAAGAACATTTATCAATAGTTGTGTCTTCTGGGAATACACTGAGATACAATAAGCAAGTCCTCAGATAAGAAGGCATGTCATAGTAGCTAAAAGACAGTATCGTCATAGTATTCTTCATACTATTCTCCACTTGTTCGTTCATTTTCTTGCCAAAACCAATAGACGTGACAACATCAGACCATTTCTCCCATGGTTTTCCCACCAACAAACTAGCCATTGTGATTATAGCTAATGGTATACCACCACACTTTTTCAGAATTTTATTGCTTATCTCATCGGACTGGTTATTGAGGCATTTCTTTTCATCACCAAATATCCTTGCATAGAATAGCTTTTTGGAGTTATCATCTGAAAGTGGTTGAATCTTGTAAACCTCATCACCAATTTTTTCGGCAACTGTACAGTTCCGAGTAGTTATGATTACTCTACTTCCGCCATTCTCAAGAAGAGCCCAGTCAATTGGTTTTTCCCAAGATTCATTCTCCCATATGTCATCAATGACAATGAAATACCTATCCCATGAAAGAGAAAAAGTCAGATAAATGGTATGAAGAAGCATCTATAAGAGTCATGCCCAGATTCTTTTTACATAATTTCTGATGTTTTAAAATTTTCAGAGCAGCAAGCAAACAACCCAATTTTGTTTTACTTGATATCAATGACGGCCTCCATATGCCACTACAAAATAATGTTTAATTATACACTAGATTTAATTTTGTTAAAAAGTAACGCTAAAAGGTGTATATATTTGCAATAAAGCGCATATGGAAATGTATCTTTCTAACATTGAACTGAAAATAATGAGGGAACTACCCTCTTATCCGCTACCGAAGCATCTTTTGACTGAATCCATTTACAAAGTAATTGTGAAACGAACTAAAACAAGTAAAATGTCATCAATCACTGTAAATTATAGAGGGGTGATCGATGCATACCTCTTGTTCATAAGGAATTCTCTGATATCGTCGACGAGTTGTCTTACACCTTTGTTCTTCGTATAAATGTCGCCATACTTATTCTTGTCAAGTTCATAGAGAATATCCATGAGCACTTTACTCAAGTTAGGATTCCGACCAACAGGAACAAAAGCCCCACAATCAAAATCTGCTTTAAGCTTGTCATATACTGCTTTGGCAAGAGTGGTCTTGCCAAGCCCTCCGGTTCCCACAATAGAAACAATCTTCTTCCGGCCGCTGGCCACATCATCCCCCCGAGCAGACAGCATGGATATGAGGTTCTTGCTTGGCTCTTCAATGCCAACCAAGCTAGCAACTTCTTTGTACATAGCTTTGAGGCGGGGATCAACACTCGATGCTGCTGCAGAAGATTTCACCACTAGGTCGTCAATCTTGTACCTAGCACGACGGTCAGCCACCTCCTGGAGCTTCTTCATGACATCCTGTATGGCACTACCAACGTCATGTTGTGCCTTCCCCTTACTGAATACGTTGGCCATCTTGTTCATGGTGCGCTTCAGCTTGCTCCGGCCGGTGGGTTCGCGCCCCTCCACGCGCACGAGGAAGGTGTCGATGATATCCTCCATGTCGTAGGATGCCTCCCTGATTTCGCTTGCCCACTCCTGGACCTGCTCGTCGAGCTGGTCCCAAGGCACATCGGACACCTTGCGGAGGAAGGAGTGGATGTGCTTCAGCTCCTTTGAGAGAGACTCCACACTCTTCTTCACGCCCTTCTGTAGCTTGTATTCATCTCCCAGCAGCTGGAGCAGCTTGGGAACTAAGTTGCCCACCGCCCCTGCCACCAGATTCATGGTGCCTCACTCCCTTAACTGTGTTGCTTTGGTTCAGGTATCAGTGAAGGTGGAGCCATGGTGTTGCTTGCAAGCTAGCATTGCACACTCTAGCAGCAGTGGTAGTGGAATGTGGAAGAACACAATGGACAATACTAGTCAGTTTGAGCGTGATGTGACCTTGGTAGTTGCGACTACCACGTGCACTCACGCCATGCCGCCCACTGTCACTACCTCGATTGTATGCATGCCAGTATATTTTCTCGATAGCCGTATGCTGCCCACTGTCATGTTTTAGTTCTTTACAGTTATTTATGCATACACGTTCAGTTTTGTCATCTGCTGTGCCTCGTGCACTCACGTGCCTATGTGATGCTCACGAAACGGCCCTCGATTGCATGCATGTCGCCCCGGCCGTCAAACTTGTTACTTTCGTTTGTTCTTTACACCCTACCATGTAGTCACTCAAAAGAAAATTACAATCACCATGTACGTCCACTTCTGTATATTAATGTTGCATCTGCCGCACCTCAACTGTAGTGCAAAGCTGAGCTGCCAAGTCCTACTAATCAATTCCTTGATCGACGAGTAGCCTAGTTTAGTGTAATAAGGTAGCCGAGGTACAAATTTCCTACTCACGCGAGCCCGTCCGTCGTCGCCGGAACGGTGATGCTGGCATGCAAGCCGAGGCTGTACTTTTCCCCATTGCCCCAACATGTGTATATTTATATCGAATAAAACATGAACATTATATTTCTTTTCATTTCAATCATATTAATATTAGTTTACCCTTTTCTTCTCATGGGCTTGGCGAACATGGCAATACCAATGTTCATCTTTTCAAGCGAATCCACTTGAGGGGAGTGATTAACAAGTGCATAAAGGTGCACAAGTGAACAACTCCAGAAAATCTTTCTGAGGTCATGTTGATTCTCGAGGTACTTTAAATGTTTTAAGCATCTTTTCCTAAATTTTTCTTTGGAGAAAGAAGTAGTAGCGTGTCACACTGTATGTTATTGTTTCTTGTAAAGTCACGACAAGTATAAATTCTTATCGCCACTAATCTCAGTTCATATATATGCCAGATTTTTTATACTCCAAATCCATAAGATTCTCAAGCGAGACAGTGTCCTATTTCAAAAACAGAGTATTGAATCCCCAATCTCTGTAAGCTAGATCAGTATCAAAGGTCTGGTGCAAGGAGGGCTGTTGACGTTGCCATCTTCATCGTTCAAGCTAGGTTTCTTTTCACCTTGCCCATCCATGTAACCGCCCCTGTCTGTCAACCAACATTCTGATTTCTGAGCCAGTTTCCTGTGTAAGCAAATCACCGAACGGCTGGCGAGCGACCACGCGGAGCAGGAGTAACGATGGCATTGGCCCGTAGCCGGCGACGGCAGGTGCAGGGCTCAGGGCTGGGGTCAACGCATCGCCGGAAATCACACTGAGGGAGCCCGGATGCATTTCAGAGTATGTAGTTCGCAGAAGTCGCCGGCGGCGGCGGCGTGGCTTGGTCTGATTCCAGGTTGCTGCTGTGCTGGCTGGTCAAGCCGATGACTGGGCATCCGATGGGGCCGCCGCTGGTCTCGCCCTCTTCGCCATCGAGTTCCGGCGCCCCTTGCCGGTGTAGTGGCGAGTGGAGACTGGCAAGTGGCGACCGACCCAGTCGCCTGCCTGCCAACGGCGGCGGCGCATGCTGGCTGACGTCGAACGGTGGAGCACCCAATCTTTCCGTTTCTCCGCTGGCAGCCAAATCACTCGGGGCTAGCTGCTTGCTCCGTTCGGTTCGTCGTCGGCCAACTGTTGTTCGATGCGTTGCCAACATGGATTGCCGGATGGTGGGCTCAGAACGTTGTCGGGGCCGGGACGGCGGTGGGATGGAGCGACAAGTCAGTCCAAGGGCCATCGCGCGCGATGGCGAAGATTCTAATTACTTCCGTGCGCTCGTACATATAATTGACTCTTTTTGTAAATCATTCATGATAATTAATAAACCTAAAATGAAGTACATATGTATGTTCACTAATTTCACTTACACTAACCTCCACATGACAAATTGACAATATGAAACAAAAATAAAATTGGTTATGCAAGGCCTTGTGGTTTAGCTTGCACATCTGTAGTGTGTTTATGCAATAGAAAAAGGGTTATTACATTGTTATATAGATATGGTATGCAATCCGAAATTATTCTGGCAGAATATTCTCAACTTTTTGGATGTCAAATGGGTAGTAACCCATTTAGATATCTGGGGATCCCAATGCATTTCAGGAAGTTAAGTAATGCAGATTGGAAAGTCATAGAGGAGAAATTTGAGAAAAAGCTAAGTAGCTGGAAAGGCAAACTCATGTCAGTTGGAGGTCGTTTGGTTCTAATTAACTCGGTTCTAACAAGCCTTGCAATGTTTATGTTATCTTTC
The DNA here is from genome assembly GCA_012490785.1 of Eragrostis nindensis. Lineage (NCBI taxonomy): Eukaryota > Viridiplantae > Streptophyta > Magnoliopsida > Poales > Poaceae > Eragrostis > Eragrostis nindensis. The sequence continues at coordinate 71,724 of JAAXCT010001965.1, forward strand.
TTCGAGATCCCTAGGGAGTCCTTGAAAAATTGGATTATTATAGATCAAAATTTTTTTGGCAATGTGAAGGACATAAAAAGAAGTATAGACTTGCTAGATGGAGCATCCTATGCCAACCTAAAGAACTAGGGGGGCTAGGAATCCAGAACATTGATATTCAAAATCAATGTTTGTTATGCAAATGGCTCTTCAAACTCATCAATGAAGATGGAGTATGGCAACGAATACTAAGAAAGAAAGACCTACGGAACCAAACTTTGACACAAGTTGAGAGGAAACCAGGGGATTCACATTTCTGGGCGGGTTTAATGAAAGTTAAAAGAATCTTCTTAAATCTTGGGAGCTTTGTTCTAAACAATCGCCAAGAAATCAGATTTTGGGAAGATAAGTGGATAGGTAATGTTACCTTAAGAGAACAATATCCGTCGCTTTCAACATTGTTCGAAATAAACATGCAACGGTTGCCAATGTTTTTAGTACAGTACCTTAAATATCTCCTTTAGAAGAGCTCTTATTGGTCAAAACTTAAACCTTTGGCATAACCTTGTCTCTCGCATTGCACATGTTCATCTATTAGATACTAAAGATTTGTTTCGGTGGAGTCTCACTCCAACAGGAATCTTTACCGTGCAATCTATGTATAAAGCGATGTTGAATAATAGATATGTGACCCAGAATAAGAAAATTAGGAAAATGAAAGCACCTCTCAAAATTAAGATTTTTATGTGGTACTTGCATAAACAAGTAGTCTTAACAAAGGACAATCTAGCTAGGCGTAATTGGCAGGGTAATAAGAAATGTTGTTTTTGCTCCAAGGACAACACTTATTTATTGATTGCCATTATGCTAAATTCTTATGGAGACTTGTTTACTTTGGCTTTGACTTAAAACCACCCCTTAATATATCTCATATGTTTGGTGGATGGATGAATGGCATAGGTGCAAAACTTAAAATCAACTACTTGTTGGGGTTGCAGCTTTATGCTAGGCTATCTGGTTAAGTAGGAATGATATTGTTTTTGATAAGACACCTATGATAACATATATGCAGGTACTTTTCAGAGGGACTCATTGGTTGCGGTTCTGGTCACAACTGGAAAAGAAGAGTGAGGACAAGGAGATGATGACCGATGCTTGCCGGCGACTTGAGATGATGGCAATGGAAATCTACGCACACCATGGATGGAGATTTACTAATAGACTTTGTTATTAAAATCTTATCATCCTAAACTTTGGTTCTGTAATGTGTGCGTTTTCGGTTTTCACATTTGGCAGAAGGAAGTGCTGCAACTTTGTAATAAAACGGCTGTAACCTCTTAGTGAGGCCAAGGCTGTGATGTTCCCATTATCTAAAAAAAAAAGCTCATCGCAACATAATGTTTTTGAAAAAAAAAATGCTAATGATCCTTATAAATGTACATTTTATCTACACCTTGTTGAATCCAGTGAAGTAGGGGACCATCTGTAAGCTTCCACAAAAGAAATCTACAATCAGTACTAGGATAAGCTACCACCGCGGATCGTCTAAGAAGCTACCGTTAGTACTATGATTGATGAAAATCCATGGATGACCATAACATGAAAATGGTGAGTTTCCTGAGTCCCGGCAAGTCCACTAACCTAGCATCTGTAACCTAATCCGAGGACGAATCACTTGGCCTGCAGGCGTGTAGCAACTGGACTTCCCCTGGCTGCCAATGTGCTCTCTTCATGCATTAAAAATAAGCATGGTCACCTTCATCACGCAGTTTTGTTGCTAGTTAGCGTTCACTAGACCATCAACCCATGCAACTGCACAGGCTAGAAATTGTAGAAAATGCATAAATACTATATCAAAGAAAAATTACCTATGTTTTCAACATTTACGGAGAACAGTTAACATTGTTTAAAAATTAATTTGACAGGTTCACCAATCAACTCATTTATTTGACTTCGTGGCTTTGACTCTAATTAAAAGTTAGACTAAGGGGGCATGTGCCCCTATGCTCAGAAAAATCATAAACCTGAAAGGGTCCTCGAAGCCCGGAAATGCAGCTGACTCCCGTACTCGGCAGTCATGTATCTCCACTGATGAAGATCCATGCTGTGAAATTGGAAGCTTCAGATGCAGTTAAACTGCTGTGGACACCAGGCCACTGGACACGTCCAATGAGGCTAGCACTAGGTCCGCCATTGCTGAACTTGGCATAGTAGAGCGTGTCCAAATTGATTGGCTCTCTTTCCGCGGCATCCATCCTTCAGAGTGCACCACTTGGGAAGGATACGACTACATGAACACCATAGGGGAGCAGGCAGTCCAGGGTCTGTCAAGGAAAGTCTTGACGGTGAAGTTTGCTCGAGCCAGCTCGTCGTCGGCAGAAACGGTGCAAAACTAGAAAGAAAAACCTGAGTTCTTCGTGGGATCGAGCCTTCCTTGAGCTGTGATGGTGTTGGAAGCCATGCGAAGATTTGATGACAGTTTCTGTGTGTGTGTGTGTGGGTGGGTGGGTGGGTGGGGGGGGGGGGGGGGGCGCAGGACCCCCTTTGGTCTTAAAGAAGCTCCATTCATGAGCCTTCCTTCTTCGTCGGAAGCCGTACAAGGATGGTGCAATTATGAAACAGCACTACGACGTCGCCTAATATGAAATTGATGGTGGCCGTAGATTTGACACTGCTGTAGAATTGGAGTTTGTAGTAGGCGTAGAGCGTGTCTTGATACCCATGAAGGCCGCACCGTAGCAGCACGGACTTGTCGGGTGCCGACAACAACGACACCGCTTGTTCCATCATTGCACCTGCCGTGTTCTCAGATGCTTAGGTCTCATGTCATAAACCCCACGCCGTTCATTGCTGTACCGGCCGGCGGCGAGACGGAAAAAGCGTAAGCAGCAGTGCGTAAAGAAAGGAGCAGTAGTTCTACAAAATGACACTAGCTACCTTACCGACAGGGCCGGCCCTGGAGGGGGGCGAGCCGCCGGAGCGGCTGCCCAGGGCCCCCGGATTTGAAGGGCCCCTTCCCCATGGCATGTATCAATAGAAATTATAAACATGCCATTTCGTCAAGGCCAGCAAAAACTCCAACCAATCGGGCCCATTACCATTATGCAATTTCGCGCATGGTTAAAATTGATTGTGTAGCACAGTCCAGGCAAGCCCATGATAGCAACCGCACAACGCCTGGCATCGCAACGCCAATTCTGTGTTTTGCGGCGCACATCGACGCAAAATCCTGATCGACGACTACGAGGATCACCATGTTCTTGCATGTGCTGTTCGGCTGCTACAGTCCATCATCAGACGAGTATATGACTGTTCACCCGCACCATGATCCACCGCGTTGCGCCTTCCGCTGGAGCATGAAGGAGGTACGTACGATACGGCCTGGTCCCTAATCCCTTATGCAAGCTAATTGATATGCCCAGTTCCTAACGGCATGAAAGATAATGTATCAGGCAGGGAAAAAATGAAGAAAGAAGAGGAGGAGGAAACAAGTAGATGACTTGATAGAATCACAAAGAGGGGCCATGGTTAAATTTTTAAAGCAATATTTAAATAAATTTTAGAAGAAATTATAATGTAATATGTAAAAATCATTTTATATGAATATTATTTTGAATACACTACTCATTTTACTCGCAATAAAGTGTATATGTGTGTGTAGAATTTTATTTTTTACATAGAGGGGCCCTGGCATTTTGATCCGTCCTAGGCCACCAAAATCACAGGACCGGCCCTGGTTAGAATATTATCCTCCACCTTTGACGCCCTTGTTGCCGATGACGATGGTGGCATCCATGCCGTTACCCACCTGCATCAAGGTTCTAGATACCGGTGCCGATGTTGAGGTACTCGAGGTACAAGCCATCCTTTACGTGGATGACAAACCGTGTGCTGCTTCTTCGTGATGCAATGGTAATGGCTGTCTCATAGTTCCCGGTCAGGGACACCACTGACGGAGGCATAGGGGACCATGACATGGAACTTATTTGCGGACGAATTTCGTTCTTCATATGAATACTAAATTATTTTCTTTGTATCTCTATGTACATCCGGCGGTGTAGTTTATTTCGTGCCGATCTTACTTTTTCTTGAAGTGGCCAGAGGATTGGTCTCATCGTTTTGTTTGGTCAATCCCTTGAAGTGGCCAGAGGAGGGGACAAAAAAGCCCCAAGGGAATAAGGAATATATGGTCCCCATGTACTATTCACAGTGAGCTAGTAATAAAATATTATATTTCTCTAGAGAGTTAAAGCCAACAATAAATGAAAATATATCCTAAGATTCGGTTGATTCAAATATTAATAGCATTAAATTATTGGGGGTAGAATTATTATTCTAACCTAGGGTATTGAATAGGAATTGCATATGTACAGCGCTATTCTGCACCTAGGGTGCAGAATAACTATTCTACACCACGAGCCAACTAGACCGGCCCGACCGAGCCATCCAACCAACCCTGGCGCGCGCCCCCCGCCAGTCCCACGCGCCCGTACCCAGACCCGATAATCCTACTCGCTCGCCCGGGATCCCGACAAAATCCCAAACGAACCCGGCCTTCTTCGTCGGCCGCGGGAGCGGCGTACTCCGCGCGTGAAGCCGAGGGATCCCCGTCCTTCTTCCCCATCGGCCGCGGGAGCGGCGACGAAGTCCGTGGCGGCGCGCCGCTCGATCCCGGCCTTCATCGCCGCAGGAGCGGCGTCCTCCACGCATAGCGCCCCGAGTGATCCCCGGCCGCGGGAGCGGCGACGAGCTCCGCGGCGCCGCATCCTCGTCGATTCCGCCTTCATCGCCGCGGTAGCGGCGTCCTCCACGCGCATCACACCGAGGGGTCCCCGGCCTTCTTCCCCGTTGGCCGCGGGAGCGGCAGCGCGTCCTCCAACGATCCCGGGATTCCTCCTCGTCGCGGCAGAAGCAGCGACCTCCAGCCCGTCCGCGGCCTCGAGGATCCCGGCCTTCTTCCAAGCGGCGACGAGCTCTGTGGCCAGCTCCTTCAACACGGCGAACAGCCTCCGTGCCAAGTCGTGCTACCTCGCGGCGAGCTCATCCACTCCGGCGTGCCTCCCCGGCCTCTCCGCGACGAGCCTCGCCGACCAGCCATGCGCTTCTCTGCTCCGTGCCTTTCTGTCCAGTCGCCAGTTTTTCCCGTCGCCTTGAGTCCCCGAAGCGCCGCAATGCTTCTCCATGCCGCTGTGCGCTTTTAGAGCATCTCCAACGATCCCCTCATTTTTGCCCCCTTATTTCTCAATATAAGGGCCTCTTATCCAGATTTACCCTCATATTTCACCTCCATCTCCAACAATCCTCTCAAATGTGACCCCTTATCTTTATTTTATTATTTTCTTTTAACCAACCCCATCCTTTCCTCTTCCCCTCCCACGCCACCACTCCCACCGGCGCCCCTCTCTCCCTTCCTCCACCGGAGCCCCTCTCTCCCTTCCTCCACCGGACTGCGCCCCCTCCCTCCCTTCCTCTCCCTCCGGCGACGCGCGGCGGCGGCGATGGCGGTGGGCGGCGGCGAGATACACGCGACGCGGCGGCGGGAGGGCAGCGGCGAGATCCACGCGACGCGGCGGGAGGGCAGCGGCGAGATCCACGCGACGCGGCGGCGGCGGGCTCCCACGCGGCGACCGCGGCTCCACGCGAGCGGGCAAGCGGTGGCGGGAGAAGTGCAGGAGCCTTCCGAGCGCGCGCGGGAAGGCGGGTGGTTGGGATAAGGGGGCTGCTCGGTTCTGCTACGGATGAGAGTGGAAAGGAAGGATTTGAGAGCCCTCTCATCGGTAGGAGACGGATAAGGGGATTGTTGGAGACGTTTTTTTGCGTTTGAACTCTTAAATCGAAGATAAGAGGCCGGATAAGGCCTTCGTTGGAGATGCTCTTAGGCGCTTCTGCGTGCTCCCGTGCTCCCTGCTCTAATGGGATGCAGGCACAAAGATGAATGCATCTGCTACCTGATGGGGTGCAGACAACGGTGATTTTCTGAGGTTGTGGTCGATTGAACATGTGATAGCTAGGAGGAATGGAGGTGAGGAAATGGGAAAAAGAGTTCATTACTTGAGGTGATCTGTAGGATGATTAGCTGCATACTATTTTGATTGGCCGCATACTATTAGAAATAAAATTACTGATAGCAGGGAGGCTCTGCGAGCAAGAGATATTGGCAAATCTTGTTTTATAATACAGAAATTACTATGAGGTGAAAGCATTGCTGAGATGATACAGAAATTACAGAGAATAGACCAGCCACAGGTAGCAGTGCCGATAAAGGAAGAAATTGAGACTTTCAAAAGAGCTACAAAATAGAAGTCCATGAGTGCAGATCATCGAGGTGGAAGAAGTCGCAGCACATGATCAAACGACATTAGTTGTATCTTCATTTGTTTGTTGTAATCATTTCAGGCCACAGCCAGTGGCTAAGCTTGTTAGAATTACTTTCCAAAGGGATAATGAAATGGTACTGATGTGTTGATCAAGCTTTAAAATTGCATTGCTAAAACTATGGAGCAGAGTATGAAATTGCATTGCTAAAACTATGAAGCCGAGTACAAGTAGATCAAAGATGGCCGGCACCTTATGCCATAGCCAGAACAAGCAACTTCCAAGCATAGATAGATGCAGGGTACCATATATTATCATGGACATAGCCATTTTTTTGGATAGTGCCAGAAAAATAAAAGAAATAGACGCTGATAGTTCAACACAACACCTCCTAGTTTATCATAGGCTGAACCAGAAATTGAAGGAATTTAAAGAATGAAATCGGATATGAATGTTGATTTCTCTGTTTCTTAGCTTGAGGCTTGTGGAACAGGAAGAAGGCCATGTCTCTATGAAATGGGCATAACCTGAATATTTTTGGGACAATGCCAGAAAAATAAAGGAAATATAAGTGCTGATAGTACAACACAAGTAACACAGCATTCTTTATCATAGGCCTCCAAGATATACATTGTATATCATCACACACAAGCATCCAGAGACATCTATGTATTACATAAAAGGAAAACAAAAGGAATTCATTCCGTGCGCATCAATCACGGTATTGGATGTTTTCTGGAAAGAGCTTCATTTTGTTGTGGTGAGAGCTGAACAATATCGCGCCCTTGATCCATAAGTGATTTGAGGTATCATTGTAGGAAATATCACATAGTACTCTGCATCTCTTCTGCATTATGCAATAACAATTATTCTCAACAGCTCCTGCATTTAGCAACAAATATTGTTGTCAATTAATATGTTGAAAATAAATTACTGACAGATGATACAATAAATTACTGACAGATAGCTTTGATGGTAATGTTGATACAATGCACGTGGCAACAATTCTAATGTGTATTTTGTCAAAAAAAAAATCTGATGTGTAATGTAAAGAAAAGGAAAGCTAAACCTCTGTAAATCAGTGAATCTTCCACCAAAATGGATTCAGTAAAATGTGAGAGAATAAATTACTGAACAAAGAAAACTATATTACCGTGTGCCAAATTATGCAGTAAAATCTTAGTGAAACTACTGAAGATTTTCAAAATAAAATTACTAAAGTGGTGGATAATAATTTACTCAAGATTTTCAAAATGAAATTACTGAAGTGAAGTGTGCAAAAGCAAACGAAGCATTTTGTTTCAAGTGAAATTACTGTATATCTAAGAAACTAAAGAGCATTCATAAGATTTTTACTAAAGTGAGACAAAGTGAAATTACTGAAGTGAGAGTTTCCTTAACTACTGAATGATGATACCACCATCAGACTTCGAATAAAATTACTGTAGTGGCTAAAATGAAATTACTATAGTTGGTATTTCATTAATTACTAAAACATGTTAGACTCCAAATAATCATGTAATTACTGAACATTTTCAAAGTGAAATTACTGAAGTGGTTATCTTTGCTTTGGCTCGCAACGAATTACGAAACCATGAACTTACTGAAGTGGTTATAATTGCTATGGTTCCATTTGTAGCATCATGTAGTTCAAAAGGCATGATGATACTACCAACAGACTCCAAATTATCATGTAATTACTGAAGATTTTCAAAAGTGAAATTACTGAAGTGGGCTAAAATGAAATTACTGTATCGGGTATTTTGTTAATTACTGAATGATGATACTACCAATAGACTCCAAATAATCATATAATTATTGAACCAACAAGCAAAAAAGGTATCAGTAAATTTGAATCTAGCCATTCAAAATGACATCACAGGTAAATTTGTTTGAGCACCTAATGTGCAAGTAACATACAAAAAAAAAATTACTGTAGCAAGCTGGACAAGAAAACACTATAGCTAGATAGACAAATCCGAGGAGATACAACAATCTAAATCAAATCTGAAGACATACACCAAATTTGTAGGTCCCAAAATGAATTAGCAGTAGCATATCAGCATAATCATGAGCAGTGGAAAAAAACAATTATGATAGTTGCAGCAAAACAGTGAAGAAGCCAATGGGAGGAATGCAAGCAGGTAGCTGCGTTCGGGTAGTTATTACTAACCAATCCAAACAGAGGGTCAATGTGCCACACAAATTATCTTAAAAATAATTCCCGCACAAAGTAAACAATCTGTGGGAGAAACCACTATGAAGGACTGACTGGCTGCAATTGCTTCACTGAAATCTTCCAGCAGCCAGATTATCCGTAGAAACCACTATAACCCATGAATCTAACAATCATCTCCTATATTGTCAACGAGGGAACAAAACAAATCATCTCACTCAGACTAGCCCAAAATACGTTGCTACGCATCAGAACAATAAACAAAAAAAAATTCTGACAAAAGGAATTATAAAAGTGAGGTCTGGGTGGATTGAGGTTGGAATTACCTCAGAAGTTCATTTGGCAATTGCTGGTTGACAACAAAACAAGAATCGCTCCTCCTCCATTGGTGTTGAACGACATATTATTAAATCTGCGGATGGGGATTATGCGAGACCCAAATAACGAATATTCAGATGAGAAATATGGCTTGGAAATAACATGAAACAATCTAATCTGCATGCGGCATTCAATATCTAGTTTACGCAGCAGTGGAAAAACAAAACTTGAGTGCAAGGTCCCTTGTAACATGATTTACAAAAGCAAGTCTGCAAAAGAATTTCCCATTCAAAACATAAGAAAAGCTGCAGTGCAGGACATATCTAAATCACTAATCAGCCTCAGATTTTTTCCATTCAAAACATCAGGCCATATCTATAATTTTTCAATAGCCACACCCATGTGAAATTTCAGGTCAGCCTGCATAAAGCCTCTGATTCCTTCTATAATGGACACACCACGGCATGTAACAGTGGTGTCTCCATTGGGTACAAATGGAGTTGCTCCCTGGCAGTTGCGGCATAACAATGGCATGTCAAACTGGAGCGAATTCGATTACATCTAGCCCTTCGTTGCCAGCGAGTCATTGACACTTTGACCAATCATCATTTCAAAATAAAAAGCAGTCGATAAAAACCAATTTAAACTGATAGGAACCGAACTAATAATCACCAAGCCACAAATACTATGTAGAATCAGTGAGGCAGCAAACGTGGTTTGGAAGGGCAGTGAGGCAGCAGAAAAATTACTGATTAATTTAACTACCGAACCTTACAAAATTATCAAATTGGGTTTGCGGAAGAAAAACTTCCATTACCAGCATGTTTGTAGTTCAGAGAATGGAGCAGGAAATTACCTCACGTGAGCCCAGATGCTTGAAGCCAATCCAGCAGCAGAAAGTGCCTGAGAAATGAAGCAAATCGAAGTCATCGGTCCATTCCAAAAGCCCACTCGTAATTGCATCAAATAAACATCAACCGCTACTAACAAATAATGAAATCCACTACCTAATCGATGAACTAGGGTACCAAACGGCGTCAACTAACAAAATACGAGCCAAATCCTCTGCTCTAACAGAAATCAACATGAATCGGCTCAAATCGATCCAACAATTCAACCACAAATCACCAAATCGGACCCAAATTAGCAGCGGAAATAGAGGGTATTATGCATTTTGGGGAGGGGGAAGGTGATTTGGTGCTCACGGTTCAATTCGAAGAGGAATCCATCGACGACGATGAACATAAGCAACACGAAGACGCGCTCGAGCAACTGCCGCGAAGGGGAAGCCGAGGACGAGACCCTCCGCGCGGGTTGTGCCTCCTCCCTGATGCGCACGCGAGACGACGACCCGCGGACAGTGAGGATGGTCGGGGAAGCGCTCCGCCGCCTTGTCGACGCCCGCACCACTCACCTCGCCTTCGCTCGCCACGCAGGAAGCTAGGGTTCCGCGAACCCAAGCCCCGCCGCACGCCCGCATACGCCGAGGATGCCCCGGGACGCGCTCCACCGCCCTCGTCGACTCTCCGTGCCGTCCACTTCGCCTCAGCCGCCATAGAGGAGGCTAGGGTTTGGGGAAGCCGAGCCCCGCCGCACGCCCCCGCCTCCAATCCGTGTGCCGCATGCCCGTGCCGCCGTGGACGCTGCTCCCGCGCGCCGGAGCCGCAGAAACCGCCGTCGCCGCGCCGCCGCTTTGCTGCTACAGTAACCGCAATGCGGGCGCGAAGGCGGAGAGTGGGGAGAAGAAGAAGGGTCTTTTATGTGTATGCCACTATGAAAGATGGTGGTTACCTGTGTGCCACTAAAAAGTTTTTAGACACCTGTGTGCCATCACGCGAACTTTCTTTTACCTATGTGCCATTTTGGATGGATAGAGACCTAACAGAGAGTAACAGAGGTGTAAATAGACTGTCTTACCCTTCTTCTTCCTCCAGACAAACACATGCTCATGCCCTTCTTCCTCCAGACAGACATCATGGGCTGCCGGCCAAATCCACCGCCCTCCCGTCCATGGATTTCAAATCCCTCGCAACAGAAGCTCCCTCACCACCCTAGCTCACTCCCCATCCCCTCGACGTCGAGCTCCGACCACCATGGCCGCGGCTCAAATCGAGCCCACGCTGAGAAGCAAGGAGGCGCTCAAGAAGAAGAAGCCCAAGGACCCGCTCCTGACGCCTCCGTCCAAGCTCAGGGGCGGCTTCGTGGATGAGCCGGCCAGCCCGTGGAACCGCGGCGGCGCGGCCATGCCCCCGGCACCGGGGTCAACTGTACCCCGCGCTGATTGGAGCAGCCGGAGTCACGTCGGCGTGCTCCCCTCGGCCCGGCTGTAAGCCCTACACGGCCTACGGAGGACGAGAATCTCGGGGTGTGGCGGTTTGGGCCGGAGGCTCACCGGAGCGTGCCGGCGACGGGCGGTGGCGGCTCCCTGAGGTTCGGCGGCGGCTCGACGGCGGCGGGGTGCTCGGTTGACGGAGCTGTCACTTCGAGAAGCTTCACGGGATCATGGCGAAGAGCGGCACGGGGTCGAGGAAGCTCGGCGGTGACCGGAAGATGGGGCTCGTCGTGGGCAGGGAGGCGGCCGGCAGTGGTCCAACGAAATCCGGCGAACTCCTGTACAAGGAAGATGGGGGGTGAGTGCCAATTGGTACAGGGGAGTGGGGTGTGCAACTTTTGCGAAGAAACCGGCGAGGTACTCCACCGGGGCGCCGGAATTCGAAGGGAGTGGCGGCGGCGGCGCTGGAACAGGGGAGCGGGGAAAAACCGGTTTCCGGCGGAGGGAGGAGAGGAGGGGTGGCGCGAAGTGGCAGGTGAGGTCGAGGGTGGCGCGGCGGTGCCGTGGGCGGTGGCGCGGAGGCGGAAGGCGCACCGGAGCGGCGGCGCGCCGGTGGAGCGGGGGTGGCGGTGGAGTGAACCAGAGAGAGAGGAGGAGAGATGGCGGCGCGGCCAGGCCACTCGGCCGACGCCCGCGCGGGGGGTGGAGGCGCCAGGGCGACGCCACGGGGCGTCCCGGCGGCTTGCGCTGGGGCTGGCGCGTGGCTCCAGCGCCAGTAGCGCTTGCCAGCGCGGCGAGCAGGGAAGGTAAGATTTGGGTTCAGGGGCACGATGAACATTTCCATTGGTGGGTCCGACCTGTCAGAAGGTTAAAACCGTTAACTTCTAACAGATGGTGGATGGAATGGCACCCAGGTAAAAGAAAGTTCGCGTGATGGCACACAGGTGTCTAGAAACTTTTTAGTGGCACACAGGTAACCACCATCTTTCGTAATGGCATACACGTAAAAGACTCGAGGAAGAAATGGAAAAAGCTGGACGAAGCGGGTGGGCCGCTATTTATAGGGGGGTGCGGGTGCGGGCGGCTTAGTGGGTCGCGCCCGAACGGAGCTGCGGGCCCGGTAGCGCGGGGCTCGCGCATGGCGCGCGCGGGTGGGTTGGCCGGTTGGGTCGAACCGGCTGGTCTGGCTGGCTGGGTTGGTTTGGGTCCATGGTATAGAATAACTATTCTACACCTTAGGTGTAGTATAGCATATGTATGTGTGTGTATATATATATATATATATATAATTGGAGAGCCATGCAATCATCATATCTCCATAGCCAGTCTAATGTCGCAAAAAAAGAATAAAGTCCTCAGTAAATGATTTTTTTATCATCTCAGTAAAAGGATTGATTCTAGACCACTGGTGCCACCTTTCCAAAACAATGATATATAAACGTCTCCTAGTACCAGCACAAACCATTTATTAAATTTTCCATCGCCATTGCAACAGCAGAAACGATGGCCAAGCTCCATTCCGACCTCGTCAAGATCACCCTCATCCTCGCCGTATCTATGATCGCTCAACTCGTCTCCACTGTCGGTAAAGCAAGCCTCTCCATACCATCCCTCGTTCTCTCCTGGGCCTCATTGCTTGGATGTTGATTTTACCTAGCTATAATCTGATCGACACGAAATGGATTTTCTTGGTGCGCAGATGCAGGGCAAGCGGCGGTGTCGCCGCCGCCACCTGACGTGAACTGGCCCTGCGGCGCACCAGGACCAGACGGCCCGTCAAGGAAGTTCGCGCCGTTTGATCCGGAGTGTGGCATCTGTTGCCGGAACGCAGGACGCACGGGAGGCTACGTCAAGGGCGACCTCTGCGTCTGCGATCCCAAGTGAATTGATTTTACTGTTTTTTTGTGTTATATTTACTCTGTATCAGTCGACTGAAATCGACCAACTCGTTCAGGCGGCGCGTGCGCCGTCGGATGTGCGCCAAGGTTCGTGCGTTCTGATCTTATCCAAATATATTTTATCGGGCCCGCTTCACTTTAACGGTTATCGGATCTCAACCCGTTACGCTGAGTCGATCCAAATTTCCCAATCCCCTGTGTTCCCGTCTCCACGATTCATTTCGTCGGCTCCACAGCAACGGAGAGGTTAGGTGGGGGAGAGGGAGGCGGAGAGGCTCTGCCGGCGATTCGTCGGCGGCGAGATTTGTTCGCGGCGAGGATTGTCTCCGGCACTTTGTTCCCGTCCTGTTGCTGCCGCCGTCGATGTTCTCACCGTAGCTGTTCTGTGGCGGAGCTTCTGGTGCTAGGGTTTCGTCAAGTCTGCTCGCCGGCGAGGCTGCTGCGGTATGTGTTTGCCTCCCCCCTTCCTTGTGCGTCTGATTTGCGTCCTGTGCATCCAATTTGTGCCCTCGTTGTCTTCACTCCCTGTTCGTCTCCGACGTGCTCGCTCTTCCTCTCCGCTCCCTGTTCGTCTCTGTGTGCTCGCTGCCTCGCTCTTCGTCTCTGATGTGTTGCCTCGTTGTTTGTCGATGTCATACTTGCTCCTTGTAGCTTTGATTTGCATTGTGATAGCTGACTAGCTCGTAGGTGTTTGACGCGCCTGATTTGTTCCATTACTCTGCAGTGTGGTGTCCGGGTTGTTGATTCTGAATTGTAACTTTATAATGTCCTAAAATATACATAGGTAACTGAATATTGCATTTATTCTGTATGAGCAGATATAGTTTGTTGACAAGGTTTATTTATTTAAATTTGCAGTAGCAATGTATAGTAATTGTATTTTTTAGACAATGCAATTTTAATAGATCCTTGATGCAATATTCAACAAACAATTTGGTGAGCTGTGGCTGACTAGATACACTAGTGAGTCTGAGAATGATGCCCCCATAGCTCGGTAGTGTATTGAACATTAAGTGACCCATCCAAATGGCATGATTAGGTAGCTTTCGGGGCCTTCTGATCCATAATCCGGCCTTTTTTATTTGATTTGAGTTGGCATTCTCAGTTTGCTGACGACAGTACTTTGGGTGGTGTTTCATAGATGATTAAACCTTTATGATGTACCCATGTATTAGATTATATGGCTAATGTACTACCGGCACTTTTAGGGATGCCTTGTCCATCTCTTTTGATGTCATTTGCAATTTTAGCAGAGAGCTAGCTGTCGTACAAGGATGCTTGTATCTTTTTTGTTCAGTTCTATATGGCTCAAGAATGAACACATATCCTATGAGAAGCAGCTCTGGGTTCTAAATGGCAGTGGTAAGTGTTGTCGGTGACCATATTTATCAGAAAATATGTCTATGCTTATTTGCATTTTTGCATGTATGCTCTAGTTCCATTATATCTTGCTGGATACATGGCAACACTTTTGTTTGGTGTTACTGAACCGCTAGTAAGTGGGGACTCCTGGGGCTTAGGTGAACACCTGGATTGCCATACGTATCCATCCAACTCATGCTCATGTTGTCCAGTTGAAATAATTTCCCAAAAAACATTACATTTCATTTAAAGCGAGTACTATTTGAGTTTGGCAATCTGAAATCTATCACTATCAATTTCAAGAACTATTGGTTTTGTGTGCTTCTTGTCAGATAATATCAGGCTTGTATGTCTAAACGTAACCAGGACAAGATATTGATGATTTCAGTGGAATGACATCTTCTGCATTACCTTCTACTGTTTGCAAGTCATATATTTTTCATTCAACAATTGTACCTTATGATATCAGTAATTGCAACAACTCATTTGTGAATGTTTATTCATATAAGAATGCAGTTGCACCGATTCATTTAAATATTGGAGCCATGTCTGATGATGATGATAATTTCTCTCGAAATAAGTCCTGTGCTGTTGATATGCCATAACATATCTTCATCTATAAGATGCATATTAGGTGCTTCACAACATTTTTTTTATATCTGCTCTTTTTGTGTTAATTTGTCCGGGTATAGTTTACTCACAACATTTTTTTCATCCTACACTCCATGATGAATAACTCTGGTAGTTCGTGAAGATTAGTAAGCCAATTCTCTTTATTAGTCTGTATCTGTACGTTAGTTCTAGTTTTTCATCTGTTTTACCTGCAAATTTTTGAAGAATGGTAACATTCTTTGTTTTATACACAGTACCACTCGATGCTGAAGACACATAAGGATGCAGTAATTCATTGAGTCAGAACAGTAATTCATTTGTTGCATCTGTATTTTGTGTTACTAGTGTAGCGGCTTTTTTGTTTTTAAAATTCTTTCTTTGCATTATTACATTGAAGCAATAGTACTACTGTCCTAGTGCTGAAATTAGAGCCTTATATGATCGTACTCTTCTTGATTCTGGAAGATCTTGGTTCAGACATAAATGGTTATGCAATATTGCAATTTATTTGTGAACTGTTTGCAATATTTAAGATATGCAATTAACAGTCAGTAATACTGCAATTATACGATTATAGACAAGATCCCATTTCTAGTACTACACAAGATCCCATTTCTAGTACTACACAAGATCCCATTTCTAGTACTACACAAGATCCCATTTCTAGTACTAAAATCCTCTGAATCCTGATATGATCATTGTTTTGTTCTTGAGAATGAAGCCTAAATTTTTTCAAACCTTGCATATATATTCCTGGTTGAGAAATAAAAAATGGTTATCAGAAGTTGCAAATCATTTGTATTGTTTTTATGGGTAAATTTACTTAATTAGCAGTCAATAATAGTGCAATTAGCCATTTACAATCCGTCCTTCAACTTACACTGTTTACTACAAAAATGGCCATGGTCTAATACTGAACCTGTTCTATGTTACTCAGTCTAGTACTTCTAATCTTATTTGAAGTGTCAAGTTCTGCATAATTATTCTCTAATATTCTTTCAGAGATAAATATTAATTTAAAAGATATTATCATTTATCTTTGACATTGCGAAAGTGTCCGGATGTCTGTGACCATATAGATACCTGGAAAGAGGAAATGTCAAAAATTAGCTTTACTGATAATATTTGACCATATAATAAATTATTTCTATTTTATATCATTTGTATAGATTCACTAGTTCAATTTTTCATGTTAGACTATTGAAAAAAATTTATGTCCAATGTTATTTGTTAAGGTTAAAAATATATTTACCTCTTTATGCAGGATGTCATATTTTCCAATGCTCTGAACCTGCGACCAGGAAATACCTTGGGCATTTCTTCGAGCACTTGCCTGCACTAACTCCTGATGAGGTATATTGCTTGTTTTCTATAGTTAGGGGTCGCTTATGTGCAACACTGAGCCCTTGTTTGTTTAGTCAGTCATCTTCTTTTGTGTTACTAGCTAAAATCATCGGTGCATGCCTTATTGGTTTTATTGTTTGTGAAACACTTCATGACCGAACAGTTTAGGCACACAAAAACCTTTTGCGTTCTTCTTTGAGCATACAGTACTATAACTACAATAATATTGCTCTACATTTGGGTTGGATTATGGTTAATCCTTTTCTGCTTTAAGTAGGTCTTACACAAGCTAGGAAAGGGCAGAAGGTAGATTATGATAACGTTGTCTATGAAGAGTGTTAATGAAAATCTTATTTCCTCTTTTCACTTATGTTTTTATCTCATATAACTTTATATTTTTTTCCTATCAGGGATTTTGTTTATGTTTTCATAATAAAAAGTAATTTTTTAAGGTTTAACTGTAGAATAAAAATAGTCATTGACAGTATGTTCTGCTTTCTGCCTTCTCATTTATGTTTTTGTCTCCTATCAGGGATTTTGTTTATTAGCAATATAATAATAAAGTAATTTGTTTAGTCCTAACTGTAGAATAAGATTGTCATTGACCAGTAGGTACTAGTATTTGCTTTCTGTGTAAAGGGAAATTCATGTTTTCATGATTAGCAAATTGCATATTATATTTAATGCAACTATATATCTCATAATTTGTAAGTACATCTCATCTATGTTCAGGGTTTATGTTCATGGAGGCGGAGAGGCCGTGCCGGCGATTCGTCAGCGGCGAGGTTTGTTGGCGGCGAGGAGTGTCTGCGACGCTTCCTTCCCATTGAGTTGCCGCCGCCACCGCCGATGTCCTCACCATAGCTGTTCTGCGCGCAGCGGAGCTTCTGGTGATTGCTGCGAGGAGCTAGGGTTTCGTCGAGTTTCCTCTCCAGCGAGGTTGCTGCGGTATGTGTTTGCCTTCCCCTTCCCTGTGCATCTGATTTGCTTCCTGTGCATCCGATGTGTGCCCTCGTCGTCTCCGCTCCCTGTGTCGTCTTTGATGTGTGCCCTCATCGTCTTCGCTCCCGGTTCGTCTCCAACGTGCTCGCTCTTCGTCTCCGATGTGTTACAATTTTTTCTGTACCTGTGATGTTTGTTAAACTCGTTCCCCATGTAATTGGATGTTTGAAATGTGCGTATGCCGCATTGCAAATTGTTTTGTAATTGCATTTTTATGCCATGTGCGTATGCAGCATTCTATGCCATGTCTGTTATGTACATTGCATTTTTGTTGGTATTCTTGGTGTGCATCATCATTTTTTCTTCTCATATATGTCAGGATTCTATCTCCCAAATACAAATATGTGTTGCTGTTATTTTTAGCTATATGTTTTTTGACATATAAAGACAAAGCATAGAATATTTAATCATGTGCGAACTAATTCTAGAATGTCATAAACGACATGGTCTACTTCATATGACAGGTTCTGTGTTGCTATGTTCTACTTTCTACCTGTTATTCACAATCGTTTTATGCTTGCTTGCATATTTTGACGCGGATAAACCCTAAACCCTGATTTAAAATCACATTTATAAATTGTGATATTTGCATAAATTGATGTGTGCAATTAATTAATATGATAAGTGCAACTTATTTAATTGGTCCTAATTTTTTGTTAAATTTACTTTCCAGCTAATTGAAAATGTTATAACAGGAGAAATAGTACCATTTAGCGGGATGGTTCAAAAATCTGATGTAAGTATATATAATGTTTCTTTTGGAATTCCTATTTTTAACATTCGTGAGAAGTTGTCTGCGTATCTTTTGCTCTCTTGTTCATATTAAATTTGTTCAATATCCATAATATCCTGCATTTATAGTGCTTAATACCAAATAAAACTATGAAACTATGACACCTAGTTTGAATATTTACAATTTATGTTTCAGTTTGTGTACAGCTTGAGATTGTAAACACTTTACCTCTGTGAAATTACTTGAAGGCATGTGTCAATAATTGGGCATATGATTACTCTGTACATGAAATGAGGTATCGATTTGTTGAGTTGCAGATTCATAAATAGTTAGTTGCATAAAAAGTTGTGCAATTATAGATTATAGAAAGTGCAAATTGAGTATTGACTAGTAAACGTAGTCTGCACTTGTAGGATGAGTTTTATGTTATCAAGAGTAGTCAGATTTAAAATGCTTTGTGATTAGATTCTACAAAATTCTGTTAAGCAGTTTGATGCACATTGACAGTATGTTCTACTTTCTGCTCTTCTGCCTTTTGTGCTTGTCTCATATAACTTTTTTTTGTCTCATATCATGGTTTTTTATTTATGTTAGCATAATAATAAAGTAATTTGTTTAGTCCTAACTGTGGAATAAGATAGTCATTGACCAGTATGTTCTAGTCCTAGTATGTTAAACTATGTTGCAGTTTGTGCCTTATGACTGTGTTTTTGTCTCATATAACTTAATATATTTGTTTCCTATCAGTGATTTTGTTTATGTTTGCATAATAAAAAAGTAAATTGTTTTAGTTACAACTATAGAAAAAAATAGTCATTGACACTATGTTCTTTCTACCTTTTTATTTATCTTTTGTTTCATATAACATAATCTTTTTGTCTCCTATCAGGGATTTTGTTTATGTTAGCATAATAATAAAGGAATTTGTTTTAGTCCTAACTATAGAATAAAATAGTCATTGAGCAGTAGTGTTCCAGTAGTTACTTTTTGTATAAAGGGTAAATTATGTTTTCAAGATTAGCAAATTGCATATTATATTTAATGCAGTTATATATCTCATAATTTGCAATTACAATAAAGCTAGTTAACAATGTACTATAGCTAATAATTTGTGTACCCAACCAGATTTGAAATGTTATTTATGGTATATTGTATCCTTTGTTTTTTATATATCTATGTTTGCACAAGAACGGTTTTGTTGTGGCTCCATCTATATTTGCACAAGCTTGAAATACAACTTGTTAATTTTATTATATGCAATTCTGATATTACGTTGTTTCGATTGCTATCACAAAACATTTACAATATTCTTGTATTACGTTAGGACATTCATCAGCAATGTCAAGTGCTGGAGGAAAAGGTGATGCATCTGGTAGTGGTTCCAAGAAGGGAAAGGCTAAACAGGTTAAGGCTGCCCACAAGTCTAAAGTTACTCCGTCCTATGTATTATTAGTCACTGTTCTAGTGTTTTATTTGTTGTTCTGCAATTAGCATCCAGATCTTCTCTATTTTCATGTGGGCAGCAGCTTTTTCAAGTTCTTGTTTTCAGGTTAACATAAACTGTTACAAATCTGACGGAGACAGTTCTTGTTTTCAAGTCACCATAAAATTGATACAAATCTGACACCAGATCAGTTTGTTGTGTAATTTTGAACTCAGACAAGTTGGCGCCCTTTTTTCTGTTTCATT
This sequence comes from Eragrostis nindensis, assembly GCA_012490785.1. Lineage (NCBI taxonomy): Eukaryota > Viridiplantae > Streptophyta > Magnoliopsida > Poales > Poaceae > Eragrostis > Eragrostis nindensis. Next base: position 91,424 of record JAAXCT010001965.1, read on the forward strand.
TTGTCTACTTGTAATTGGATTGGCGCTCTGGCCGGTTTGTCTGCCCGTTAAAATTGAAGCTTATTGGATCTTTTGTTGTGCCCCGTTAGCAAAACATAGACAGGGTAAAGCTTCTTACAACTGGAAACAACCACAGCCGATGGATTGTGATCCGATGGCCTGGGGCGTCGACTGAAAGGACCCCCTCTTTTCAGTCGCCTGAAAATTAGTCGGTCCCTGTTTTAATGAAATAAAGTGTCAATGCTGTCTTGACTCTCATCTGGTGCCGATGTGATTTTTTTTAAAAGTACCGATGTGATATTCTTCTTGTTTACTACTCACTCCATTCCATCATATGAATCTGTCTATGAGCACCACTTCTGTTCAGTTGATTTCACCAGGATCCACGACTGCATAGTGTGGGGCTGAAGTGGAAGATGGTTGATAGGAATGATACGAATGATATATTTGGTCCATGACTCCACGACTACTAAAAACTAAATACTATTTAGTAAATACTATTTATAGTTTCAAGACTCCACGACTACTAAATACTATTTATAATTTCAAGACACCGTCCATCCATAGTACTAGTCATATACGGGTGATACGGATGCTGATCGTAAACACTAAATATATTTCGGAGAATATTTAGTCGAACACGGGGGAAGAAAAAAGTTAATGACTATGTACAATGTGTCCCTCCACATCATATGTTGTTCTCACCTATTCTGATTTTATTCTTCCTTTTTTAATTTCATTTCATCTTTGAAATATCAGCATGCCTCCTACAGTATATTTCAATATATAGACATAAGTCAATAAATGTCAGACCCCATTTCTGGAATCTACTGTGCATCCTGTATCAGTCCCTGGATCAGTAGCTGATACACACAAGAACACAGATATGATAATCAAAAGCATACTTCGAATAGATAACTAAGTAAGATACCTGATATAAGACCCTTAGTGGCGGTACGGCAAGGATTCAAAACTATCCAAGTACATCCAACCCACTAGAGGTGAAGCAGACAGCGGAAACCATGGCCCAACACCACAAGCAAACTTGAGAAGCAGAACCGAAAACCCAATCGTCGTCGTCATCTACGAAGTCTTCACCTACTAAATCAACGATTGCAAACACGTGAGTACATAAGGTACTCAGCAAGCCCTACACTACACAAGGATATATATATACATGCATATTTGGTCTTAGCAAGGAACAGGCTGTATGGTTCATTTTGCAGCAAGCAGATTTTATGCAAGGTTCACTAAAGCAAGTGAAGGAATTCTTAGATAAAACAGAGAAGTAACTGTCAATATTTTAGTTGGTTGGCCCTGGGGGAGTATGAAGCATTCCCGCCAGTTCCCAAGTTTTAGTTGGGCCTTCTGACCTCAATGGTCATACCGACCCGGCACTCTTGCCATCACTTCCAAAACACGAGCAGACTACTGCTCACTCACACTTCAAGGAATGAGAGGTGGCTAATCATATCGAACTCAACAAAGATGCGTCATATGCCGTGACAACGTCCATCCGGATGAATTTTACGCTCTGCAGAGGTTGTACATCTTTTCCCACGGGCTATGCACTCTTGATCGGAGAGTAACATAACGCTTAGTCCATCTTCTCCGAGTAATCTCACAAGTCCACCACGGAATCTCACTCAGGGGCCTGTGACTTGATATGTCACACTACGGCACAACACCTATAACAGGTACGTCGTGCTCCTGTAATAATTTACAGGATCCTGTGACAAACACTAGGACAGGCGGCATTCCCGTGACCTACAACGGGTTCCCCGACAAACGATAGGATTCCGCAACCGAACCACGGGTACGTTTCCCGGGTTTGCTCCTGAGCTTCCGTTGCCTCTACTGGCCTCCAAATGGACAATGTAAGAGTACCAAGAAGGTAGGGTAAGTCCTTCCCATACAGGTTCCGTGGTTGTACGAGAATCATCTTGTTAAAGGTTGAATGAACCGGTCCTTATGTGGCCGGGCAAGCACCATGTCTCCCGCACTAGGGGACTAACACACAAACCATCACAATTCACTAATGGCCTTGCCCGCAGTCCAACCCATCCCATCACCGTCACCAACATCATCACCTAACACAGTTGTGCTACTCCCAATCCCAATATTACGCACACCACCAAACTCATTTCACGCATTTGTAAAAGTATATGAGTGAGTAAGGTGTGGCAATGTAGAAACATTGCGAGGGGTCCTAAGCAATCTAGTAGCAAGGTGAACGTGCCATCATAGAAATGATGGAACTATCCTAAGGTTATCAAGGTGACAGGTAAAACAAAGGGTAAACAAGGATTTAGATATTAACGCCTAAGTAACAGACATCAATATCAATAAGCAAGTAGGATAGTAACTACACAAGCAGTAAAATAACAAGTAATGCATAATACGAGAGTAGGCCATATAGGTGCTTTGCGAAATCAGTAGGTTCAATCATGATCAAGGAGAAGTAGAGCTTGCCTGAAAGAACGCTATCCTAATCTTTCAATTCTGGATCTTCAAATCTTCTGTCGAAGTTGATGTCTTCGAGTCCTCCTCTTAAGCTTGTATCTTCTAACTCGTCTTCGGGTTTGGATTCTTCAACTCGTCCTCGAAGCTTGGATCTTCTAGATCTTCCTTGAATTCTCCTGGCTCTTCCTCGGATCTCGCGTAAGCTAGCGCATAGAAATATAACGTATAAATAACTACCGCAAAAGAAATAAAGATCGAAAAGAACCAACAAGATCCAATTAATTCCAAAAAGAATCGATAAAACTCCAAGAAAAATGGCTATGTTTATGCAATGCACATTTATTTATGAAAGGTTATTTATTTCAAGTTTTATTCATGGCCTCATAAGGGCTATATTCACCTAGACAAACTATTAATTATCTAAGTTCTCTTAGAAGAAGCAGCGTGCAGGGTTTGGCATGAAACTTTAATTGCTGAAACATTAGGGTGAGGATGATGAGATGCACATGCTTTATTGATGGTGATTGCGTGCATATCTATTATATAAAACTCTAAGTTATTTCTATTTAAGAACATGGGTGGTTCGAGGAAAGGATGTGCAGATGCAGAGGCGTACCTAATCTAGGCATGCATGCATGATATGAATGCATGGCGGCAATTGAAATAGCAATGAGCAACAATTCCAATAAGACTTTAGAGAAAGACCGCATATAAACAAGATCGATAAATCAAATAGATTAGATGGCAGTCGATGGCAATATGGGTTTAGGTTTGATTGATCGACAGCTGAGCAGTGCTAGGGTTGAACCTTAGTTGCGATAAGAGAGGTTGCTATGCTTTGATGTGGAACGATACGGCAAGATTGGTTGGGTTCAGCGCTTAAAAGGGTGAAGGAACATTTATGCTATACGGAAACGACGGCGAGTGATTCGTCGAGATGAGATTTATTGGGCGAGAGGGGAACTTAGGGTATTGATGACTTGTAGGTCCGGTGTGGAGCTCTAAAAGCAGTACTAAAAGATACTACGCGTTGCTACGAACGCGTGAGCGCAAGAATCGCTCAAAACGGAGCTTCGGATGGAAAGTTATGGGTATTTAAAGATTCTAGGGGCTTGCTTGCAATTACAGAAAGGTTATAGGGACCCATATGCAAGAACAGAAAAGTTATAGGGACCTATGTGTAATTATTAAAAAGTTGAGGGGCCTTGTTGTAAAAAGGTAGGGACTAAAAGGTAATTATGGAAAAGTATGGGGGTGTTTGTGTAAAAAGGCAGGACCTAAACAGAAATAGAGTAAACTAGAGGGGCTTATCTGTAAAAGATCAAGGCCCTGGGATTTTCTAGGTTTCTGGAATTATTTTTCTACTGGAAAAATTGGTGGACTTGGTCCACGAAGGTCGTGGACCGCGCAAGGGTTGAGGTCCACCGGTCCACGGTGGACCGGGGTGTCGGAGAGGAGCCGGGCGCGGTGGCTGCTCGCCGGAAACGTCGCCGGCGGCGGCTACGGTGAGTGGGGCTGGACGAGGAGCTCGTGCCGGGGCTCAGCGCACGGCGGCGGGTCCGTGGTTGAGCACATCGACGTTGACGGCCCACGGCGCGACGGCGCGAGGCGGCCGGAGCGGCGTGCGGCGGCGGCGCGTGACGGAATCGCGCGAGCGTGCGTGCTCGCGTTGATTTGAGGGGTCGAGGAGGTGTGCGAGCTTGCGAGGGATGTGTTGCGTGCCTCGGGTGAGCTCGGCGTGGCCGGAAAGGCGGCCGGCATCGAACTCGAACGGCGGCGATGAGCGGCGCACGGTGGAAGCTCGGCTCGGACGAGGAGAGAAGGAACGGGCAGCCGGGGAAGGGAGAGGGAAGGCCCAGGGTGCTTACCAGTAGCTCATCGAGCTCGGAGCGGCCTCGGCGATGAGGATCGACGCGGCGGCCGGCGTTGAAGAGGAAGAAGGTTAGGGTTAGGGTTTCCAAGAGAGGGCGGCGCAGAGAGGGACGGAGTTGCTTAAATAGAGCGAGGGAGTGAGCTTCGCGGCGAGGGGATAAGGTCAAAGGGCCATATCCACGGCGGCGGTGGCGTTCTTATCCGGTCCGGTCAAGGTTGCGGCGGCAACCCGTCAAAATGCGGCGCCCGCAATACTGTAGCTCGGTGACGTCAAGGAGGAGTGGCTACAGCGCCGAAGAAAGGGACGGGGCGAGGTCCGAGGTGGCAGCTGAGCTGGAGGGCGACGGCACGTCGACGGCGTCGCTGGCGAACTCCGGCCGAGCTGGAGGAAGGAGAAGGTGGGGTGGAGGCGGGCCGGACTGGGCCGAGTGGAGTTGGGCCGGAGGAAAAAGAGAGGGATGGGGCGGCCCACTCGGCGGGAAAAAGAGAGGGAAAGGGGAGCTGGGCTGGGCCGAACAGAGAAAAAGAGAGAAAGGGAAAGAGAGATGAGGCCCAGAGGGGAAAGTGAAGGTTTTGGTTTTTATCTTTTCGGGGATTTCGAATTTGAAAGAATTTCAAATTCGCACAAGAACAAAAACCAAACAAATATTGAAAATAAAGACAATAAAAATTACGGGAATGCATATGGTGAGTTTTTGATGCAAGATTAAACTAAAATATTTTTAAATTCAAGATGAATTTGCTAGGGCTTAGCAAATAAATTTTAATTTGTTGTAAATTCAAAAAGCTCAAATTTTTAATGGATTTTAAATGTAAGCAAACACTTGAGCATAGATTTTATATTTTGAAATTTCAGATTCAACTAAGTTTGGACTACCTTTGTTAGTTTTATTTCTAAAATTTGATGATGAGGAAAGAAATAAACAAAATTCAAAATCGGAGTTATTTTTATTCCATTTTAATTTTGATTTGAAATTTGGGATGTTACAGATCTACCCCACTTAAAAGGAATCTCGTCCTCGAGATTCGAACGATCTTCTGGATGGTGCAGAACTTGTCTTGCGTCTTGTTACTTGACTTGTGGTAACACCAAAACTTTTGTCAGAGATTTCTTTATACTGCGAGCTTCGATAAAAGATTCTTTCTCTTTTTGTGGTCTTGGGTACTACAGACCAATGTGGCGGAGATCCTTTCTTCAAGGTGGTATGGGGTCCTACCCCACTTAAAAGGATTTAACTCGGGGTACCAAAGATAACATCCCATTGTTGCTCTGCTTATCTTATCTAAAGATTTTAGGCTTTTCTTATCATTCCATGGGTCACTTTATCCAAATGCCTTTATTTCCAAATTTTCCTCAAGGGTCGGTGTACTAAGACTTTTACATCTCCATTGATGTGGCTTGAAGCCTATTTTTGTCTAAGATTAACAGATCATTTAACCCATCACTATATTCCTTGAAATTCTCAACAATTCTGGATACCATACTTTATTGATATTCCAAAGTACAGGGTACAGAAGGCTGCTTATATTATAGTGCTCTTACAGTGCTCTTATATAAAGTTCCTTACTCCATGATGTCCAAACTCAGGGTACGGTAGATTTGCGCTTCAACGAGGTTGTTACTCGTTGTCTCCATATGTGATTGTTCCAGGGCAATCTGCTGCGAGGTGCCCACGATTCCGGCACAAGTAGCATTTCCGTTTTGCCCCTAGTACTTTCTTTTCCTGTGGTTTGTCTTCACTGCCTTGCCTTTGAGTGTCCTGCCTTTTAAAACCAGAAGGCCTCACGCTTAGCTTGTTCTTCTTCTTTTTCTTTTTATTCTTCTTCTTCTGTTTCTTCTTCTCTCGATTTTCTTGCTTTTGGGGAGATTTCCACTCATGCACTTCACATATCTCTTTCGGCTCACCTGACTGGATCTCATGGCTTTTGTTATTTCCTTGATCTGTCAGTGTTTCTTCGAGTAACATGGCTCGATTCATCAGTGTACTGAAATTCGGATAAATGTGAGTGACCAGATGTACCCTTAGGTTATGGTTGAGACCTTTTCTGAAATGGTCTTGCTTCTTCTTATCCGTGCTGACCTCATCTGGTGCATACCGAGCTAGCTTCATAAACTTCCTAAGGTATTCATGCACTGACATAGTTCCTTGTGTAAGGGTACGGAATTCATCTGCTTTCATATCCATGATCGCTGTGGGGACATGGTACTCACGAAAGGCTTGCTGGAATTCATCCCACTTGATAGTGTCAGGTTCTGTTGCGGCTTCATGATAGTTGTCCCACCATTCTGCCGCTACGCCAACCAGCTGATGTGTCGCTAACATCACTTTCTCTTGATCATTGGCATTGACGACATTAAGCTTCTTATTGATGTTCCTGAGCCAGTCGTCAGCTGCCAATGGGTCATCTTCTGTATTGTCATAGACAGGTGGCCTGAGCTTCATAAATTCTGTTATCTTAGAAATGATTCCAGGATTGTTCTGTTGTTCTCGAGATATTATTTCCAAGAGTTGAGTCTGCTTGGCCATTATTTCTGTGAGGTTGACCAACGGGGGTGATGCTTGAGACATCTCATTAAAATTCTGGTTGTCATTGTCGCTCTCTTGGTACTCTTCTTCGCTGAGATGAGCAACCTCAGGTTCTTCGCTACGGTCTGCGGAGGGTCTTCTATTGCTTGCTTGCTGTTGTTGGCAAGGTTGCACTCGGACGAGCTTCTTTGGCGGCATCCTGTTTCTACCAAAAGAGGTTTAGGCAGAGGTTAGAGAAGGGTCTTGGCCTTAAGCTGTTGTTAAGCTGCGATTCTAGCTATTTTACTGTTGTTATTGTTATTATTCTATTTAGTTCGATTAAAAGCACACAATCATAGAAGAATAAAGAAGCAAAATCAACAAAATCATCGAATCACACAAACAACGTGATTTATCTGTTGTGGTCTCATGTGTGAGCGTACTGGTGACGAAGCTTTAAGGCTTACGGGTATGTCGACTATCGATCTTTGATTGTCCTCAGAACTCGACTATTAGTCCGTTGACCAAAAGAAATTGAGAGGGTCATATGACTTAGTCGGATAAAGAAAAACCCTGTTGCATTTGGAGGTGCTTCGTTGACTTGATGTTGAGAGTTATACAGGCACATGTAACCATGGTCATTGCGTTCATCTAGGGTTGGGATCTCAAATTTACATTCTTGCTTCTGGGGATTTTCACTTTTGTCCTTTTGTTTCCCATGGCTGAATCTTGTAACTTTTATCGTTTTCTTGATCCATCCGTGCTCCTTCCAAATTGTCCAACCTTTTAAGTATACTTGCGATGATAGAATGTGACATCAGTGATGTGTCATCCTTGTTATTCCAAACTTCTTGCTCTTGATGCTTTCCCTTTACTGCAAATTGATTCTTTGTAGATGGTGCAGAGGCTTGAGATACTTCATTCTTCATGTTGGTCTCTACAGCTCTTGCTTCATTGATGGGTTCATAGAAGGGGCAATCAACGACTTATGTCCGGAGTTGTGACACCGGCAGCAAGTCTTTTTGGTGTCTCTAGTAGCATTGACATTTCCCTTTTGTATGGGATCCATATCCGGTTTGCAGTAAACTTGGTATGATCTCTTCTCTACTTCTATAGTCACGTAATCCTGGTTTGGCTCTCAGGTTGAAATTTTCCTGTGCCTACATGTTGAGTTGAGAAGAGACTTCTGCGGTTGGTCGGGAAAAGAACAAGAGATTTTGAAAAGATGGGGAAAAGGTACTATGGAAGGTTTTGTAACTAGTTTTGAAAATAGTCATTTTCGAACGCGACAAATCCTAGGTTTTCGTTCTACGGTCAAGTAATGCTCTGATACCACTCTGTCAGACCCCATTTCTGGAATCTACTGTGCATCCTGTATCAGTCCCTGGATCAGTAGCTGATACGCACAAGAACACAGATATGATAATCAAAAGCATACTTCGAATAGATAAATAAGTAAGATACCTGATATAAGACCCTTAGTGGCGGTACGACAAGGATTCAAAACTATCCAAGTCCATCCAACCCACTAGAGGTGAAGCAGACAGCGGAAACCATGGCCCAACACCACAAGCAAACTTGAGAAGCAGAACCGAAAACCCAATCGTCGTCGTCATCTACGAAGTCTTCACCTACTAAACCAACGATTGCAAACACGTGAGTACATAAGGTACTCAGCAAGCCCTACACTACACAAGGATATATATATACATGCATATTTGGTCTTAGCAAGGAACAGGCTGTATGGTTCATTTTGCAGCAAGCAGATTTTATGCAAGGTTCACTAAAGCAAGTGAAGGAATTCTTAGATAAAACAGAGAAGTAACTGTCAATATTTTAGTTGGTTGGCCCTGGGGGAGTATGAAGCATTCCCGCCAGTTCCCAAGTTTTAGTTGGGCCTTCTGACCTCAATGGTCATACCGACCCGGCACACTTGCCATCACTTCCAAAACACGAGCAGACTACTGCTCACTCACACTTCAAGGAATGAGAGGTGGCTAATCATATCGAACTCAACAAAGATGCGTCATATGCCGTGACAACGTCCATCCGGATGAATTTTACGCTCTGCAGAGGTTGTACATCTTTTCCCACGGGCTATGCACTCTTGATCGGAGAGTAACATAACGCTTAGTCCATCTTCTCCGAGTAATCTCACAAGTCCACCACGGAATCTCACTCAGGGGCCTGTGACTTGATATGTCACACTACGGCACAACACCTATAACAGGTACGTCGTGCTCCTGTAATAATTTACAGGATCCTGTGACAAACACTGGGACAGGCGGCATTCCCGTGACCTACAACGGGTTCCCCGACAAACGATAGGATTCCGCAACCGAACCACGGGTACGTTTCCCGGGTTTGCTCCTGAGCTTCCGTTGCCTCTACTGGCCTCCAAATGGACAATGTAAGAGTACCAAGAAGGTAGGGTAAGTCCTTCCCATACAGGTTCCGTGGTAGTACGAGAATCATCTTGTTAAAGGTTGAATGAACCGGTCCTTATGTGGCCGGGCAAGCACCATGTCTCCCACACTAGGGGACTATCACACAATCCATCATGCCATCAATCACTTACTAATGGCCTTGCCCGCAATCCAACCCATCCCATCACCGTCACCAACATCATCACCTAACACAGTTGTGCTACTCCCAATCCCAATATTACGCACACCACCAAACTCATTTCACGCATTTGTAAAAGTATATGAGTGAGTAAGGTGTGGCAATGTAGAAACATTGCGAGGGGTCCTAAGCAATCTAGTAACAAGGTGAACGTGCCATCATAGAAATGATGGAACTATCCTAAGGTTATCAAGGTGACAGGTAAAACAAAGGTAAACAAGGATTTAGATATTAACGCCTAAGTAACAGACATCAATATCAATAAGCAAGTAGGATAGTAACTACACAAGCAGTAAAATAACAAGTAATGCATAATACGAGAGTAGGCCATATAGGTGCTTTGCGAAATCAGTAGGTTCAATCATGATCAAGGAGAAGTAGAGCTTGCCTGAAAGAACGCTATCCTAATCTTTCAATTCTGGATCTTCAAATCTTCTGTCGAAGTTGATGTCTTCGAGTCCTCCTCTTAAGCTTGTATCTTCTAACTCGTCTTCGGGTTTGGATTCTTCAACTCGTCCTCGAAGCTTGGATCTTCTAGATCTTCCTTGAATTCTCCTGGCTCTTCCTCGGATCTCGCGTAAGCTAGCGCATAGAAATATAACGTATAAATAACTACCGCAAAAGAAATAAAGATCGAAAAGAACCAACAAGATCCAATTAATTCCAAAAAGAATCGATAAAACTCCAAGAAAAATGGCTATGTTTATGCAATGCACATTTATTTATGAAAGGTTATTTATTTCAAGTTTTATTCATGGCCTCATAAGGGCTATATTCACCTAGACAAACTATTAATTATCTAAGTTCTCTTAGAAGAAGCAGCGTGCAGGGTTTGGCATGAAACTTTAATTGCTGAAACATTAGGGTGAGGATGATGAGATGCACATGCTTTATTGATGGTGATTGCGTGCATATCTATTATATAAAACTCTAAGTTATTTCTATTTAAGAACATGGGTGGTTCGAGGAAAGGATGTGCAGATGCAGAGGCGTACCTAATCTAGGCATGCATGCATGATATGAATGCATGGCGGCAATTGAAATAGCAATAAGCAACAATTCCAATAAGACTTTAGAGAAAGACCGCATATAAACAAGATCGATAAATCAAATAGATTAGATGGCAGTCGATGGCAATATGGGTTTAGGTTTGATTGATCGACAGCTGAGCAGTGCTAGGGTTGAACCTTAGTTGCGATAAGAGAGGTTGCTATGCTTTGATGTGGAACGATACGGCAAGATTGGTTGGGTTCAGCGCTTAAAAGGGTGAAGGAACATTTATGCTATACGGAAACGACGGCGAGTGATTCGTCGAGATGAGATTTATTGGGCGAGAGGGGAACTTAGGGTATTGATGACTTGTAGGTCCGGTGTGGAGCTCTAAACAGCAGTACTAAAAGATACTACGCGTTGCTACGAACGCGTGAGCGCAAGAATCGCTCAAAACGGAGCTTCGGATGGAAAGTTATGGGTATTTAAAGATTCTAGGGGCTTGCTTGCAATTACAGAAAGGTTATAGGGACCCATATGCAAGAACAGAAAAGTTATAGGGACCTATGTGTAATTATTAAAAAGTTGAGGGGCCTTGTTGTAAAAAGGTAGGGACTAAAAGGTAATTATGGAAAAGTATGGGGGTGTTTGTGTAAAAAGGCAGGACCTAAACAGAAATAGAGTAAACTAGAGGGGCTTATCTGTAAAAGATCAAGGCCCTGGGATTTTCTAGGTTTTCTGGAATTATTTTTCTACTGGAAAAAATTGGTGGACTTGGTCCACGAAGGTCGTGGACCGCGCAAGGGTTGAGGTCCACCGGTCCACGGTGGACCGGGGTGTCGGAGAGGAGCCGGGCGCGGTGGCTGCTCGCCGGAAACGTCGCCGGCGGCGGCTACGGTGAGTGGGGCTGGACGAGGAGCTCGTGCCGGGGCTCAGCGCACGGCGGCGGGTCCGTGGTTGAGCACATCGACGTTGACGGCCCACGGCGCGACGGCGCGAGGCGGCCGGAGCGGCGTGCGGCGGCGGCGCGTGACGGAATCGCGCGAGCGTGCGTGCTCGCGTTGATTTGAGGGGTCGAGGAGGTGTGCGAGCTTGCGAGGGATGTGTTGCGTGCCTCGGGTGAGCTCGGCGTGGCCGGAAAGGCGGCCGGCATCGAACTCGAACGGCGGCGATGAGCGGCGCACGGTGGAAGCTCGGCTCGGACGAGGAGAGAAGGAACGGCAGCCGGGGAAGGGAGAGGGAAGGCCCAGGGTGCTTACCAGTAGCTCATCGAGCTCGGAGCGGCCTCGGCGATGAGGATCGACGCGGCGGCCGGCGTTGAAGAGGAAGAAGGTTAGGGTTAGGGTTTCCAAGAGAGGGCGGCGCAGAGAGGGACGGAGTTGCTTAAATAGAGCGAGGGAGTGAGCTTCGCGGCGAGGGGATAAGGTCAAAGGGCCATATCCACGGCGGCGGTGGCGTTCTTATCCGGTCCGGTCAAGGTTGCGGCGGCAACCCGTCAAAATGCGGCGCCCGCAATACTGTAGCTCGGTGACGTCAAGGAGGAGTGGCTACAGCGCCGAAGAAAGGGACGGGGCGAGGTCCGAGGTGGCAGCTGAGCTGGAGGGCGACGGCACGTCGACGGCGTCGCTGGCGAACTCCGGCCGAGCTGGAGGAAGGAGAAGGTGGGGTGGAGGCGGGCCGGACTGGGCCGAGTGGAGTTGGGCCGGAGGAAAAAGAGAGGGATGGGGCGGCCCACTCGGCGGGAAAAAAAAGAGGGAAAGGGGAGCTGGGCTGGGCCGAACAGAGAAAAAGAGAGAAAGGGAAAGAGAGATGAGGCCCAGAGGGGAAAGTGAAAGGTTTTGGTTTTTATCTTTTCGGGGATTTCGAATTTGAAAGAATTTCAAATTCGCACAAGAACAAAAACCAAACAAATATTGAAAATAAAGACAATAAAAATTACGGGAATGCATATGGTGAGTTTTTGATGCAAGATTAAACTAAAATATTTTTAAATTCAAGATGAATTTGCTAGGGCTTAGCAAATAAATTTTAATTTGTTGTAAATTCAAAAAGCTCAAATTTTTAATGGATTTTAAATGTAAGCAAACACTTGAGCATAGATTTTATATTTTGAAATTTTCAGATTCAACTAAGTTTGGACTACCTTTGTTAGTTTTATTTCTAAAATTTGATGATGAGGAAAGAAATAAACAAAATTCAAAATCGGAGTTATTTTTATTCCATTTTAATTTTGATTTGAAATTTGGGCTGTTACAATAAAAGTATTAATCCGATTTCAATTGACTAGTAACTAGAATCATGCATGTTGTTTTTCTCACTCTTCAGACCTAGGTTAATTACCGACCATAAATACTGACTAGCAAAATATAGCTTCAAAGGGCAGTGCAGGAGTTTCATGCAGTATGGGATCGTTTCTTTTTAATATGGAAAAAAGGCCTTTAACAACAGGGCCGGACTTTATTTATTGAATGCAAATAGAGGCCACAAGGAGTTGAACCCTAGTTGACGGTGGACTCTCCATTGCTCAAAAGACTGTTTTGAATAGGGCAGCCACCCTTTGTGACATTTCAAAAGCTTGATGATGTCATGTTCACGCATGCTAGGATAATTTACTTTAAGTTTGGCACAATAAACTTTAAGTTTGTATGATAATCATTTGGTTGTTTTATATGCTATTTTTAGGCCCTACTAGCTAATTTGGCATGTAGCGTTTCCGCTTTTCACAGGATCGAGTCGGAAGTGCCGGTGAACGGACACTGATAGTACATCACATAAATAGCACAAGTAAGGTCTTTAAGTTATTACATTAGTCCAAATTAAAACATCGAGTCGCACAGCAGAAGTCTAACAACGATACAAGTCCAAAAACACGATAGAGAAGGCAACTACGCGCTCACGATACACGAATCCGCATCACAAGCCCGATGATGCGAACTCAACAACAGCTCACTCCTCAGGCTCCCAGTGGACGGTCCAGCCCTCAGAAGGCTGCCCATCCCACTGACCGCCTCCACCAGAAGAGTCAGGGATGAAGGTGCTACCTGCAAAAAAACATTAAAGAGCCAAACCCTGAGCAACTAATACTCAGCAAGACTTACCCGTCAACATGGCTAACTACAGCCGACTCCTAGCATGCAAAGGCTACAAAAGGGTAGGCTGACTCCATTTGCGAAAACAGCACTAATTACTGAGTCCTTACTTTCAAATTTTAGTTCAAATTAAGTAATGAGACAAGTATCATGTTTTGAAGCTAACAGCTAGAACAGACAGATAAAACAAGCAAGTAGTATTGTAAGTAAACAAGTAGGTACAACAGATAATCATCAACATCATACATAACCAAACTGCAATGTGGCGCATTGAACAAGTGGGTGCTCATTTTCGAGAGCGGCGGCATCGATGTACATCCTGCAGGAGAAACCCGACCACACGACATATGCGCCTGCGAACAGACCACATATGGCAACCTTTCATCTGAAATAGCTTAGATGAAATAGTAAGTAATAGTTCCGCTCTTACTTAAACCCCATCTCCCTAGACTTACAAACCCCTATCCTGAAACCTATCTAGATGCCTTTCTTTTGAAACCTAATACACCGGTGCTTACCTGTGAATACCTAGTCTCCTTTTCGTCTACTTGAAACATAGGTCGCTAAGCAAGAAAAAATAACAATTGATAAACTACTTGCCTTTTCACTAAACAACTTTAGACTCTAGTTTTCAAGCTAGGTATTAAAATAATAGCCGGGCAGGAGGTGAAGGCCAGAAGAAGAAGAGAAGTGCGCCTTCCCGGTAAGGAAGAGAATCATACTCCCTTACTAAAAACTTTTATTGCTCACACTTTTTACAAGCATCCTTTTGACAAAGATGTGAACTCCTGGGTCTGGAACCAGGGGGGTTGCTCCGAGAAAAAATGTGCACCACCGGAGCAAAGCCGAATCCTACTCCTCCCGAGAAAGAGTCCTCCCGACACGGTCCCCGTCCCAGACGTACGCCCCATTCGGGAGGTGATCCGTTCTCTCCCAACTGTACCATGATAGAAAGAGATAGGTATCCACCAGACATCCAGGGCAACACAGGCTACGTCGGTTTACTGGGTCCATAAGCACCAGCATGTGAATCAGTACGCTCAAACTTGCTCAATAGGGCCAACAACGAACCGTGAAGGCCCAGCCTTCGCAAACCATCCTATACAAACAATCCTCGTCCGGTCTGCAACAAACCTATAATTCTTCTAGTACAATCCAGGGTGTCATGGTCCTACCATGCGAGTGGGACCTACCACTCGACTTCTACCGATAGCTAACAACTACGCATAGCAGCACTAAGGACTAACAAAAGACCCAGCTACCTCTAATCAGGGATTAACAAGGGTAATCAGGAAGGGTAAACCTAGTGCAAGTCTACGGTTCCAATCAATTCCTATAAACGTAATGCACAGCATACCTAGACCTCAAACATAGTGATAAAGGAAAACCGAAAACATAGGTCGAGATGCACCGAGGCTTGCCTGGCTCAGGGACTACACTAGCAAAGTCAGTGGTGTCAGTCTGCTGCTCCTCCTGCGCCTGCTTCGGCAGCTGAAAGTCTAGGGGCTCCGGAGTCTCCTCGGGTACTATACGTCATGACAAGGAAAGAATGCATGTTCGATGCAATAATATGATGCAATTAAAATAAAGTAGATTACTTAAATTAACAAATTGTTGAAATTTAGATTATGTCCAGTGGCATTTTTTGGGAGTCAAGTACCACTGGAAGTAATTTATAGTGAAGTTTGGCGACTTATTGTAAACGGATTATTTTTAACAATTTAAACAAGACAGCAGATTAAATAAATCATAAGCAAAAATTAAGCATGATCGACTGTGTAAAATGCTCTGTAAGTGTGTTATTAGATGCTTTATAAGCATGCAAGAAATTGTGATTTATTGATTTACAGAGAATTTAATATGAATTAAACAAGATTTAACACTTATGTAATTTTCCAGAAAACAGAATACTGATTTTGTTCAGTTTGACAATTTCGTTGGATAGATCTGGATACAAGGGGGGCAACAAAATTTGATTTGCATTTTTCTGATGTGTATTTCTTTTTCTATCATTTTTACCAGCTTCTGGTAATTTCTGAGGAATTAAACAAATTAAAAAGGGCCCGGCCAACCAGATCTAGGCAGCACGCAGGGCCACACATGCGCGGCCACACCAGATCCGAGCCTGGCCACACGGGACCCGGCCAGCTCGGGACGGCGGCGGCTCGCCGGAGGCGGGTGGCGGAGCGAATTTCCGACGGCCTCTGGAGACGAGGAGGGCATGGAGAGGGATCGGGTGAGACGGCAAGCCCACCTAAACGATCGAGATCTCGCGGGGATGGCCGGGAGATGCTCGGCGACGAGGAGCGGCGGGTGCTAGATGGCCGACGAGGTCGTGGAGGAGGAGACGAGCTCGGTGGCAGCTCGGATCTGGCCAGAGAACTTCACGGCGACCTCGGGAACCTCGGCAAGGGTGATGTCAACATTGGGGAGGCCGGGAAGGTGGTCGGCGACGGCGGAGTCCTTGCGGTGGTGACGACCGGCGATGGGGAAAAGTTCCAAACCGAGCGCGGCGGCTGCGGAAAAGATGACGATGTGAGTGCGGATAGAGCGAGATGGAGTGGCGCTTCCGTGCGCGCAACAAAAAGGCGAGGAGCTCACCGATACGGGAGAATTTAACGGCGGGAAGGCAGCGTCGCGGTGGTCGAGCACGAGGAAGACGACCTCGATTCCAGCGGCTCACGGCGGAAAAGAGAGAGGAGGCTCCATGCGGGGCTCGAGGGCGACGCGGCGCAGCCCTAGGCCAAGTAGCTCGGCCGGAGTAGCACCACAGCGGCGACGCGATGAGCTCACTGACGGCAAGCTCGACGGGTGTTGACGGCCATTAAATCATAAAATGACCGTCAACTTATCGGCGAATAAAAGGTATGCATCAATGTTTCTTGCATTAAACTAATAAGTTCCACAAGTTTTGGATGTGATCTTGTTTTGCAAGGTACATAGGAATATTGGTGCAATTGTGCTTACAATCATGGATAAAAAGCAAATATACGAAAAGCACAAGGTAAACAGGTCTTGTTCCGACATCTCGACGACTTTCAAAGCAAGAAACAAGGATTGACTTGGACATCAAAGAATAATAACTCAAATGACAA
>JAAXCT010001966.1:0-107905 GCA_012490785.1 Eragrostis nindensis
TTGATGCCGTTTCCATGACCCCGGGACGTCATCCCAATTCGAGGATTGGGGTCGACCAGGGTCGACGTCCCGTTTGAGGCTGGGTCATGATCCCATCTCCGCGTGTTGCAAGGTCGACGGGATGAGGTGGGGGCTGCTGAAAATTGGAGGGATGCAGCAACGGAGCTCGAACAAGGTCGTGCGCTGGCGGGCTGGGGGCGATGGAGGAGTCCCAGCAGCACATGCTCCAACGGGGAGGCGAGTGGACAGCGGCGCTGGGTGTAGAGGGCTGCGGCGGAGAGATGGCTGTGGTGTGTAACATGCGTGAGTTTCTGGAGGAGGGGATAGGGCAATGGCGTGGGCTGTGGGCCAGGAGTTGGCAGCCCATCTAATAATAGTTTCTTTTTCTCTCCTTATGTAACGTGACCCTGGTGAACGGGAATACTATCGTGTCCCAGTTTTTAGACCCGAGCTTCCTGGGGTCACGTACCGCCTAGCGAACTTGTCGTTCCGTGGAGTTATACCCCTATTGTTCCCAAATTCTGTCAAGCATCGACCTGCGTCCCTTGACTTCGTTTCTCGATCCGGATTTGCAGTGACCATGGTGCCACCCATGTGTTGTGTGCATTCTTTTTCTCGAGGCTGCGTCCATGGAGCGAAAAGTGGAGGAGGGAGACGAAGAGGGGGAGGTCGACATTCACCAACGAGTCCGTGCTGCCATCAGGATCTGAATTGCAAGCATATGGCGGGGAGGAGTAGGAGGCCGATGACACAAAGATCTGCGCAGAAGGGGCACCAGCTAGCCGAATTAGTGCTGTGTAAGGGGGCTGCTACTGCGCTCGCGCATCTGCGTTGTCGGCGGCAGCCGAGACGTCTGACCCATCAAGCTTTGGCGATTGAGCTGACCTCTGTTCGTGAAGCTCCATGTGAAAGTATAAGGTCACGGGGAGAAGGTGCAAATGAGAAATGAAGGAAAACATTAAAGACGAACATGTGTTGCAGTAGCTTGACAAGAAAAGCTGAATAAAAAAACAAAATACCAGTTTGCTACCGCTGCTAACCCTCATTTGGCTCCATGCGTTTTTTGGTGGGCAGCAACGGCCATGATGTTGAGGACGCGAGCTCGGCTGGGCGCGGATGATTTTCTGTAGTTCTATATATGCATTCTAACTTGCAACTTACACAAAATTCTAGGTTCTGTGTGGGAGGCATGCTAGGACATGTGTTTATTGTTTCTTCTTGGGCTAAAATTGATTGCTTAGTTGCAGCGTTGCATGGACCTTCTTTTGTTCTCTTTGGTCCGTTAGGCAGCTCACGAGCTAGCTGAGTTGAGCTCATTAAACTAACATTCTACTAAGCTCAGCTCGACTGCCAGGTGGAGATAAGTCGAGCTCTGATCGAGCTAAGCAAGCTTTGTTCACTTAGATGTCCACCCCTACCACAATGCATCTTTGACCCTGCTGTGTTTCTATTGGCACTCCACATGTGCAGCTGAGTCCACTATGCTCAATGACCTACGATCCGGGCCTCTTCTTTGTTTCAACACTGCTGATTGCAAGCTCTACCCGCTTCTATGTCCTAGAGTGCTTTTCTGGCTGGATTGGGCCACACATGTTGGGATGTAAGTGGGCTAGTTGGTTATTAAATCTTTGTTGGGTGGTTTAGATGCATCGTGAGCTTCTTCATTCTTGATGGGCTGCTTCTCGTACTAGTTCGGTGGCTCGTGGGGCTTATGTGTTTTGATGGAACTCTGTTTTTGATTAGACTCTTCTGTGTCATTGCGTCTAAGTCCATTGCTTTTCGTTGTGCTTCCAAAGGATTTGTTGTTGTGTTCTTTCCATTGCACGAGTTCTTAGATATCTGCCACATGCCAATGATGGTTACAAGAGAGATGGCCCTCTCTTGTCCTTTGGTCGCCATGGTTGCTATACCTTCAGTAGTTCTACAAGATGCCTCCACCAGCGTTCACCGTCCGGATGAATGATTTTATCTTCGCCTTCAAGGAGGTTGTCGATTGGGATCTTCACTTGCAACCGGTTCCCGCATTTCGTAGGCGTTGGCAGCCCCAATGCCAATATGGCTAGTTATCTCTCTAGAACACATCCTAATCACACGTGGCACTAACATGACTCAGGCCATCATTAGAGATCCCTACCCTATGGCGGCCACCTACTTTGTTCATTGCGGTTTCTTGGGTCTTGTTAATGCATGTGGTTGCTGATTCCCACCTTGGTCCTACTAGAAGGCCCACAACCCCTTTGATTTAAGCATCCTTGTCTGCTTCTCCTGAAGGCTGTCTTTAAGCGGGTTGAGCAGCCCACCCTTGCGTAGGCGGAGACCTTGCACTCCACAAACTTGTCGCTCTAGGACGTACTTGCCGCAAACATCAAGGGCGCTAGCGCTGGCCGCTGGGATTGGCGCTGGGGTTGTGGCCACGACGGTGTACCGTTGGCAAATGGTGCACTCCCTTGGGTGGATGGCGTGCCATAGGACAGTATTGCAACTTTTGTCGCAGAAGCAAAGTGCCTTCCTCTTGCCTACCCTCTTCTTGCAACTGCACAGACATTGCGCCTGTTCTTGAACAAAATCCACAACTTCTAGGAAATATAGCACCGCTCCAAGATAGGCACACAACATTATATAGGGGGTCCATGGGCTCTTAGTTGGTCATGTTGCATCTATATTTGGAGTAACAAACATTTATTAGTGATTTTGTGCTCAAGAAGCCCCATTTCACGGGTCACCTCTATGCTTTGAGTACGAACGGTTGCACTCAATACTCGTGTTGACCGGTTGTTATATGGCTATGATGGGAGATGATCTTCCCCTAAAATCTCCTCCGCTTTATTGTTGGGCGTTTCTGATCATTGTTCCACCTTCTTTGTCATACGCGGCTGAGAACTTGTTCTTGGACTGGTGGCTAATGAGCAGAATAGAAGTTCTAGGCTGTGTCATGAACCTTAGATTCAAATATCCTTCACACCATTAGGGCTTGGAAGAAACGGATCTAGCGCATCTTCCCCAACACCATGGTTACCCCCTACAGGTCAGCGGGCCTTCTAGTTTGGTTTGACTTTTAGCAGTAGTCAGCTTTTTTTTCAGGGATTGCACATTATCAGGAGAACCGATAGAAGGGTACTAATTCATGATTATTAGCCAAACTAATTATTTTGTCAAGAGATATCCTTATTATGGTAAACCACCTAATTCTAATGCGGTCAAATGCTTACTACTGTTCATGATAAAGTAACATCCCCCATATAAGTGTTTGCCTGTCAGATGCTTGTGTTCAGTTGTTCTCATATGCAAACTTGAACAGTAAAGATAAGCATCAATTCCATTCTACAAACAAAGAGCTGTTTCTAAGCCGAAGATAAATTTTTTTATTCAATGCTACAAGCTTAAATTTCTTTCACCGTGCAGAGTTTCCGGTGGTTAGAGGCACTTTCAAAAGAAAATTGTGTGTGTAAAACTGAAACTTTGCAGTACGAACAGACCCTACTAACTTATCCAACGTCCTTCGAGTTTTGTGCTGAACCTATACACATCAAATCTTTCTTCGTGTGTGTAAAACAAAAATCCTAGAATACTAGACAGATATGAGCACTGGCAGAGACACATATCGGCCAGACGGGGCTCCTGTCCCCCTCCTGGGCAGAATCTTTTCCGAACACATGGGGTACTTGCTGGTTGGAATCGTTGATCAACTTGACTGTTAGCTAGGTGAACCTCGGTGCCTCTTTTTGAGACTCTAGTTGTCTATCAGCATTCAGCTGGTCTAATGTGCAAAGAAAAGCTAGGTAGCTGGGGCTAGGTGCCTGCTCTTGAGACGAATTCGCTTGCCGCACCACCCCCACCTACATTCTGTAGCTGGCTCCGCCGTTGGATACAAGATTAAGTTGCGTTGTGATAGCGCTAGGTAACTGGGGCTGGTGCTATTTCCAGAACTTGAGAGTTGGTTGAGGGAAGAGTTTGATAATTCATTGCTTGATTGATTCATTACAAATGATTGCTGCGCCGCTGTTTATATATATAAAGGTAGAGCCAGCCTTAATACTAACAAATTGATTTTATGCCCAATTAATCTAACTTGAGGGCTAAGGAAGGGACGCTACAATTGCGCGGGTTGCCACAGTACCAAAGTCCCTAAGTCACTACAATTCAGTTTACTTAGTTGAATTCGCTGAATGATGGCCATCCAGTCCATCTGACTTCAGCTCTGCACATCCACACTTCACTACTGTTTAAACTGCTAAGTAGACAAACAGTACAAGTATACGGTTGCATTCTTGATATATTCCAATACATCAACATATAAGTCATGTTGGTGACTATATTTGTTCATTCTGCTTTGTTGTTTTGGGATGGGAGCTAATAAAAATCAAGTGTTGTTTGGCATAGGAGGTCTCAGTTGTGTTAGCATTTAATTGAGGAATGTTTTCTAAGCTATCAATTTATTCCATCAGTTATCCCCGCTGCAAATGGCCAGCAAGCATGGACTTATCTTGAAGATATGCAAAACAACATTGATGTTGTTTTGGCTGAGGTTTTTATGCCTGGTGTAACTGGAATTTCCCTTCTGAGTAAGATCATGAGCCACAATATTTGCAAGAATATCCCAGTGATTAGTAAGTAGCTTTCCTGATGTATAATTCTTACATGCACTGTTGTTTTCGATGTATATTTAGTTCCAGTGCTTTTAGCTGCTACACTGATGTGGTCTACGTGCAGTGATGTCTTCGAATGATGCTATGAGTACAGTCTTTAAATGTTTGTCGAAAGGTGCTGTTGACTTTTTAGTCAAGCCTATACGTAAGAATGAACTTAAGAACCTTTGGCAGCATGTTTGGAGACGATGCCATAGCGTAAGTTGTTGGTGGTCTTGTTTTCTTATTATATATTCTTGAAAGTTTGTACATAGTAATTACTGCTTCAGTTTAGAGTTTTAGTTTTATATGCCTTCACTTTATTATCTCGTTTTGGGTCTGCGATTATTCTAAACTATAGTTGCTTGTTTGCAACTCAGTCGAGTGGTAGCGGAAGCGAAAGTGGCATTCAGACGCAGAAGGGTGCCAAATCGAAAAGTGGTGATGAATCCGATAACAACAACGGTAGCAATGATGATGACGATGATGATGCAAGCATGGGACTTAATGCAAGGGATGGCAGCGATAATGGCAGTGGCACTCAAGTATGATATTTTATGCCCTTTTAGTTCTACATAGCTTCATCCTGCTATTATGTTAGGCTCCGTTTGGATGTAGATATTGGAGGCCTTGGCATTGAATTCGGTTCAATACCAAATCAGCGCAGGCATTGCAATGAGCTCAATGCCAAAGCGATTGTTTGGATGTAGATGGAATTGGAAGATGGAATTCTTCACAGGAGAAAAAACCAAATCATGTTTGGATGCATATGACGTGGAATTGGAACTCACAGACTGCTCCCCATCGTTGCGGCTGCTGGTGGTGAGGATTGCTGATGTCCCCGGAGAGGAGGCTGCAGCGTCAAGGTCACTCCTCGCTGGAGAGGAAGTCCGCGGCGTCCAGGTCGCTGCTCGGAGGAAATTTGAGCCCCTCTGAACCATCAGTCAGTCGCCGCAGTCGATGTGCGAGGGGCGCGTCCAGGCCGGCGCGGAGCTAGGCACTAGCTCGGCACCTTCGCCACGCTCGCGCTCTCCGGCCGTGCCGTCGCCGAGGCCGTCGAGGCGTCGCAGAGGCACGCGGCGTCGCGGAGGCCGTCGAGGCTGCGAAGGCGCGCGGCGGGAGCGGCGACGTCCGACGAGGAAGCGGCTGTGGCTCACCGCCTGCGGCGCCGTCGTCGCCGGAGGCGGACATGACCGACGCGGAGGACGGCGATGGCTCGCCTGTAGCGCCATCGAGCGACGTCGTTTTCGAGCTCGGATTAGGTTCGGACGGGAGGAAGAGGAGGAGGAGGAGGCCGCCGGACGGGAGGTACAGAAGGCGGGAGGAGGATCTGTGGGGACGAGGCGGCGGCGCTGCCTGGCGAGGTCTCGAACGGAGGTGGAGAAATCACGATTCCTCCCAATACGGAGGTGGGAGGCTCGGTTTTGATGAAGCGTTATTTTGGGTGTGCGTCGATTCCACGGCATTGGTTCCCAATACCAATTCTCAATTCCACATACATCCAAACAATGGCATTCGCTGGAGCCAATTCCAATTCCCAATTCCAAGCTTCAATACTGACATCCAAACGGGGTGTTAGGTTTTTCATTTTAGTGAACACTGAACAGTTTGTGACTAAGCCATGTATCTCACATGTTATTGTACTAAGCCATACTGTATCTTTTTTTTTCTTTTTTTTTTGGTGTGTGTGTGCGTGCGCGCTGCTTCTCTCACTGAGACTGAGGTTGGGGTCTGGGCCCATGTGTCAATGAAAGAACCCAGTAGTAAGCTGGCAATAAGGACTATTTTTCTAAAATAATAATTCTTTGAACAGCTGCACTAAGTAGAAAGCATAAACACATTTTAACTCTCGCTAACTTGTTACAAGGCGCAGAGCTCGTGGACAAAGCGTGCTGTGGAGATTGACAGTCCACAGGCCATGTCTCCCGATCAGTTAGCTGATCCTCCTGATAGCACTTGTGCGCAAGTAATCCACCCAAAGTCAGAGATATGTAGCAACAGATGGCTACCCGGTACTGCCAACAGAAATTGCAAGAAACAAAAAGAAACTAATGGTATGGTATGCACAACTGATTTAGTACGCAATTATGCAAAAGAAACTTCCTTGGGCATTTTCTTAATTCAATTTTGATGCTATTTTTCAGACAATTTTAAGGGAAAGGACTTGGAAATAGGTGGCCCTCAAAATGTAAACAAGGACCATCAATCGTTCCCAAATGAGAGGTCCAACAATCCCGCAGATAGATGTCGTGAGTTTGCACCAGAACACAATTCAAAGGAAAAAATTATGGAAAATTTGGAGCCAATAGTTCGAGCTGCTGATCTAATTGGTTCAATGGCTAAAAACATGGATGCCCAGCAGGCAGCAAGAGCTGCAGATGCCCCTAATTGCTCCACCAAAGCGCCAGAAGGGAAAGATAAGAACTGTGACAATGTTTTGCCATCGCTTGAGTTGAGTTTGAAGAGGTTTAGGTCATCTGGAGATGTTGGCAATGCAACCCAAGATGAACAAAGGAATGTGTTAATACGATCTGATCCTTCTGCATTCACAAGGTGCAAAACATAATATCAGTGTCATTAGTGAGTTATGGAAGCAACAGTTCGTTGCGTACTAACTGTTACTTTTGTTGCAAGGTACCATACATCTGCGGCGTCCAATCAAGGCGGGACAGGACTTGTGGGGAGCTGTTCGCCACATGATAACAGCTCGGAGGCTATGAAAACAGATTCTACCTACAACATGAAGTCAAATTCAGATGCTGCTCAAATAAAACAAGGCTCCAATGGCAGTAGCAATAACAATGACATGGGTTCCAGTACAAAGAACGTTGTGACAAAGCCCACTACAAACAAGGAGAGAGTCATGTCACCCTCGGCTATCAAGGCTAATGCACACACGTCAGCATTTCATCCTGTTCAACACTGGACATTGCCAGCTAATGCGACAGGAAAAGCGAAGGCCGACGAGGTGGCCAACAATGCAGCAAAGAATGCTCACCCTGGCGAAGTACAGAGCAATCTCATGCAACACTCACGTCCAATCCTTCAATGTGTCCGTTCTCATGAAAACGGTGGATCAGGAGCCCCTCAGTGTGGTTCATCCAATGTATTTGATCCTCCACTTGAAGGGCAAGCTGCCAACTATGGTGTGAACGGGAGCAACACAGGCAGTAATAATGGAACCAATGGGCAGAATGGAAGTACGGCTGCTGCAAATTGGGAACGGACAAATACAGAGATTGCTAACGGCTCCGTTGACAAAAGTGGACCTGGAGTTGGCAATGGGAGCGGCAACGGCAATGAAGCTTATGCGCAATGGATTGCCCCGGCCCTGGATACATCACTGCGAGAAAAACAACTGTCCAAATATAGAGGGAAAAGGAAGGAGCGGAACTTTGGGAAAAAGGTAGCCTGTTTTCAATTGCACATTCGTTTTTCTTTTCAGTCCAACACACATAACTAGGAAAATAGAGTCTCCGTCCAAATGAAATGAATCACAAACATTTGTTTTCTTCTAAAACAAACATTACAAATGCTTAAAGAACAGATAAGCCTAAATGATGTGTTGGTACATTGCGTTGTTTGAATTGTCTATTTAGAACTTTGTGTCTGTTACTGTCGAGGTACTGACGTGCTGGAAACCAGGGTGCATCGTCTATTTAGAACTTCCTAGTATGATGCTGATGTGGATTTTTTTCTCCTTGTGTCCCTTCTCTCTACATGATGTGTTTGATTAAGCATTGGACAGGACCGGTTTCTTTCTGATGGCTGTCTGCCATTTTCAGGTGCGGTACCAGACCAGAAAGGATCTGGCCGATCAGCGGCCACGGGTCCGTGGACAGTTTGTGAAGCAGGCTGTACAAGATCAGGGTGGACGGGAAGGAGGCACGGACAGATGACCCCTGTTACCCTAGTGCGACTCCACTTCCGATGGCTGCATGTGGCTCCAACACTTACAAATTAGACAGTTGATTCATCCTTCGCTTGTCTGATCGGACATGGTCGACAACACCTCCTTCATATCCTATCCATCATTTGTTTCTCCACATCTACGAAGAGTCTATCATATCCTGGGAAGAATAAATAAGGAACTCCGATTATGCTATGTACCAACCTCCATTTCGTTTTACTTGTCACTAGCTAGTTACTGTAGCAACTTTGACTGACCGTCTTATTCTACAAATTCGTCGTCGATGCCTAAAACTTTCTGATCAATAGAATTATCACTAAATATATTTTGACAACATTGCGCACTTTGAAGTATTCATCAAAATTTTGTAGAAAAAGACGGTCGGTCAAAGTTGCTACAGTAACTAGCCAGTGACAAGTAAAACGAAATAGAGGTTTGTATCTATTTATTTTATATGAACTCAGGAGAAAAGAGCGTAGAAGCCTGTGGCTGACTCCAGGTGGACTGTACTCCGTAATAGATAGGGAGTCGAGTCATTCTCAAATGTACTAACCTCCATTTCAAAATACTTGACAACTTTGATTTTACTGTTCATAGTTTGATCATTTATCTTTTCTGTAAATATTTGCCTAAACATTCACAAACATTTGACATGTTTAAAGTACTTTTGGCAACCCCTCTATTGATACTATTATTGATTTAGTTAATCAAAAAGTTTAACAAATATTTCTAGTCAAAGCATGAACAGTGAAAGTCAAAATTGCCAAGTATTATGAAATGGAGGTTAGTACTACTGTAGTAATGTTGTGTCAGTTGTGACTGCGGCAGCAGAACTGCAATGTGGTCCCCTGCCCTGCAGGTGAGTGAGTTGGGGCTGCTGCGCCCTGTCAGTTTAATTGTCACCGGTCCAGGTATATACATACATATACATCTCTCCATCGTATTATGGTGCCCGCGGCTCAGGTTGGTCCAATAAAATCCCGTGGTTGTACCTTGTGTTCATCTTTGTTGCATTTTATTGAGTACTACTTCCTCGGTTCATCTTTAGCTATCTATCTTCGAGGTGCACATTAGCCCTTTATCAGACTTTGTTGGGGTTCAATAATAATAATAATAATAATTGCGTATTTGTGGACAGATCTGTCTAGAGAGCTTGTGTGAAGAATTAACTACCTTTTGATGCTTCATTAGTGTAAATAGGGTGTGTTTATTAGTTTGAACGGCTGTTTTACTAGTGTCTATGAAGTTTTTACGAAAGGCTTGAGGGGGCCATAGCCCACTTCTTTACCTAAGCTCCGTCGAACCGTCATTAGCCTAGAGGGCATCTTGTATTTAGTCGTATATACATGGAACCTTCCACATATTAGCTACTTTGCCAAAAAGAAAAGAAAAGAAAAAAGAAACTCGAGTCATTATTTGAACATGGAGCCTGTTGAAGGGTTGATGGCTGGGTGTCTTGTCCACCTCGTGTTTTAGTTGCAATTGGATGTTATTAGATGTAAACAATTCTTTATTATGAGTAATAAATAGCATGATTATGAGTTTTAAGCGACTAAAGCTCTATTTGGTTTAGAAGACTAACTGTTAGTTGACTGATTTTAGTTTCTCGAAGACTTACAAACGGAGGACTAATAGGCCACCAAAAAACTAATATTAGTCCATCCAACCCAACTAAGACTTTTTTTGGATCAAGGGACTTATTGCTATTTTTTAGTTCATAGTACTCAAACAAACGTAACCCCTGTTGCTTAATGCGTGGCACGTGTCGGTGACGCGAAGGGTGTGTATGCGCAGATACATACGCTCACAAAGGTTTTTCCGGACATGTACAGTACTTATTGAATTTGATACGTGAAGGAAAGCACTCTCATCTAATCTAAGCCGGCTAACAACACAACCTACTTATACTATTCTAATAAAAACACATGATTATATCATGTCTCTTTTCATATTGAGATTAGCTGATACAGTGATACGCGAAAGAGCCTGTAGCCTAATGATTACAAGAGGCTCAGTAGCACCTGAGGTCCGGAGTTCGACTCCTCACATAAGCGAATTTTCTAAAATTTATTTAACGGCGTCGTTGTGCTTTCAGTCGCGGGAGATACAGTGATACGTGGAGAAGAAATTGGCTACTCTACTGACCCTCGCTCCCGGTGCACAGAACATCGGTAGATTAGTTTCGCGAGAGTAGAACTAGTGTCGTGTGTTTCATATTCGGGTGCTTTGCGTTATGTAAAATCTTTTGCACACCTGGATATGGCAGGCCGCAGGACTTCCCTTGCGTTGTGAAACGGTCATTTTTTTTATCTTTGCGATGAAACGGTCATTGACCAAGCAAATACTTCTTTGTTTTCCCCGAGGAAACCAAGCAAATACTTCTGCTACCACCTCAAAGAATAATTATTAAAGGGATGTACCAAAAAACACAATAAAATATGAATAAATAATGTACATCAATATCTACTTTTTTCACGGAACAATATCTACCATCTTGTAAAATTAAGGTGCAACAAATATTTGTGCAAAGAGAAACAATTGGCTTGCGAATAATGTGGGTTGCAATTGTTTATCTTAGACCTGCAATCTATTATTATTCACAAACTGATTTCTCTTCTTGCGCAAGCATCCGTTACATCTCAAATTTTGCTGCAATATGGCAGACTTTGTCATGCACTATTGACTTATAATTTTGTTGCAATTTTTTGTGCATCCGCTTCAAATGTTACTTTTTTTTTCTTTCCGAGTTCAAGTTCATTACAGCATTTTGGACTAAGAAAGAGAAACGGCAACAGACGCCCCCCCCCCCCCCTAAAGTACCAGCCAGATCTCTAGGCTGCAGTTTAGGGGGCGTTACCCGCGCAGCTACGCGCATTGTTTACACTAAGTTTTCAGACAACCAAAACAGCAAAAAAGAGAACTTCTGAATTGCCACCATATTATGACAATCAACACTTCAGATGGTAGAGCGCAGCTCAAGCTACGCCTCTCTCATGCCTCATGCTCTTCATCTTCTTGGACTGGGTTCGTCGGTGGGGACTAATCACCTACAAGATCACACACCTTCCTTGCCTCCTCAGCACGCTCAAAGCCGCCCAAGACAGCGCGTCCATCGCCAATGGACATAGTCCTGTCCAATAACAAAGAAAAGAACAAGCATGAAAAACGATATCACAAAGGTGCTTAATCCATTTTTTGTCAAAACAGGCACGAGTTCTGACCTTCCAAATCGCCAAACACACTACTGCTAGACCCAGATTATACATCATCTCCAGAGAGCTTGCTTGATCCAAACCCAGTACTGGCCAAGCGAATTTGGCCTTGTGTTGGTGCCAAAACCTATAGCATGTATCCAGGTAGAAACATGTGAAAGCACGAGAACCCCACTGATATGCTCTCACCAAATTCTTGATACATAGATTTGAACTCCTCGTGTATGAGTATTCTAGAAAAATGAAACTGCCCTCGCTCTGCCGCAAAGATTTGAACTGGACGGCCGACTTTGCTTTCCCGTTGTGCTTGGTTGACAGCACATACAGTGTTCTAGGAGAGAAGATCTGGTGCTCCCAGCCCTATTGGTGCTCCCGTGCTCCCATCTACTGTAGCGCAAAAAACATGCAACCAAAAATTGCAACAAAAATATGAATGGATAGTGCATGCAACGATCTACAATTCATATTTTTGGTTGAGGTGCAACGGAAGCTCGTGCAAGAAGATACAAAAAAGAGAAATCAGGCTGTGAACAGTGCGGGTTGCAACTGTTCATCATGAACCCGCAACCCGTTACTATTCAAAGTCTGATTTCTCTTTTTTGTATCTTCTTGTACGAGCTTCCGTTGCACCTCAACCAAAAATATGAATTGTAGATCGTTGCATGCACTATCCATTCATATTTTTGTTGCAATTTTTCGCTCATCCATTGAGGTGCTACCGCGGTTGGGAGCACGGTAGCACCACAACCCGCGGTAGCACCAGAACCTTTCTCGTGTTCTAGAAGCAGGGGAAGGCAGGGAGAGGTGGGCCCACCAGTCAGACGCGTCTCTTGGCCTGCTTTCTTCTCCTTCCCTCCCCCACGCGGAGGAGGCGGGCGGAGGGACGCGCAGACGTACGAACGCGGAGAGTCCCTGCTCGGCGAAGGGAACGCCCATGGACAGCTGCTTCCCCTGCCTGGGTAGTGGGAACAAGAGGAAGAAGAAGGCTGTGGAGAAGCCTCAGATCCCTCCTGCCTCAGGTGATCCGTCCCTTCTCCATCGATTTGTACCCTTCTCCCCCAAAAGGTGGCCCCTTTCCTTTGTGCGCTGCGGATTTGCCTGTTTGGGCTCGTCTCTCTAGAGGATTTTCCTTGTCAAAGTTTGGTTGCTGATCACCCCTGGACCTTTGTGCTGCTCATCCTGTTTTTGAATAACAAGAATCGGGGAACCGTGCATATTTCTCCAGCTCGAATTATGCTGTTCTAATGCACTACCTCTTGGGAGAATTTTCTGGGCGGGCATGATAGCATGCTCTTCCCCTTTCCTTGTGCTTACAACTTTCTTGACTCAGACATGTTGCTGTTCCTATTGTTCCTGCAGAAAAACCGAAATTGGACTCGTCATCGAGTGTAATGAAGCAGGATTTGTTGGAGGTGAAGAAGGAAGCTGCAAAGAAGGATATCATCTTGAGCAATGCATCTGAGAACCACCAAATTGCTGCGCAGACCTTCACTTTCAGGGAGCTCGCGGCGGCCACAAACAACTTCAGAGCTGATTGTCTTCTTGGTGAAGGTGGATTTGGCCGTGTGTACAAAGGCTATATGGAGAGTGTCAACCAGGTCAGTTTCTGGCCCCTGCTCGTTTCACCTGTTTTTATTTTCTTGAACAGATAGTAGACGAAATGATGAATATGCTAGCCACAGATTGATTGCTATACATATTCGCTTGGTGTATACCCTCCCTCCAAAAATACTACACCCAGCTAATACAATGACGTGATGTATGGGGGAAAGGGAAACTTAAATGTCTGAAAAGAGTCTAACGGTATCTGTGGAAATGACATGGTACGGCATTTGTTACCGTGATATACAGGTTGTTGCTATAAAGCAGCTTGACCGTAATGGATTACAAGGCAACCGAGAGTTTCTTGTCGAAGTTCTGATGCTGAGCTTGCTTCACCACCCAAATCTTGTCAGCCTTATTGGCTGCTGTGCTGATGGTGATCAGAGGCTCTTGGTTTATGAGTATATGCCTCTAGGTTCCCTTGAAGATCACCTTCATGGTATGCTACTGAAATTCTGATTTTCTTTAGTTTTGTCTTGGTAGCACTGTTACTGAATGGTTAAAAGTTGTGTACCTCACAAGTCAAGATTTGATCTTTTTCTACTCAGCTCCTTCCCTAGATAAGGCACGACTTGACTGGAATACAAGGATGAATATAGCTGCTGGTGCGGCTAGAGGGTTAGAGTATCTGCATGACAAAGCCAGACCTCCTGTCATATACCGTGACTTGAAATGTTCAAATATCTTGCTTGGAGAAGGATATCACCCAAAGTTATCTGATTTTGGATTGGCAAAGCTTGGTCCAATCGGTGATAAAACTCATGTTTCCACAAGAGTGATGGGGACATACGGATATTGTGCCCCAGAGTATGCTATGACTGGTCAATTGACTCTAAAGTCTGATATATACAGCTTTGGTGTTGTCCTTCTGGAGATCATTACAGGGCGAAGGGCCATTGACAACAGCCGAGCTGCGGGGGAGCAAAATCTTGTTGCATGGGTAAGCTGCTGATTTTCTTGTTCCATGTTTTCCTTTTCTACGTGAAGAAGCTGCCTTCTTCCTCCTGTGATTATGATTGTTATGGGAAAACTCACCAGATATCTGCCTCTTAGCTGGAGGTCTTGTAAGCTGAGTATATCGCATCAGTTGTTCATATCACCTGAAGTGAAATTTTCAGTTCCTCTCATTGTTTAGCTTGGGCGCATGCTGCCCTTACAATTTTCAGTCCTTAACAGTGCTACTAGAATAGAATGAAATCTAAAATAGGCAGTTGTATCAATATTGTAACCTCTGTTGGTGCACTGTTTCAGGCGCGACCCTTGTTCAAAGACCGGAGGAAATTTCCCCTGATGGCCGACCCTGCACTTGATGGCCAGTACCCATCAAGGGGGCTGTACCAGGCCCTTGCTGTTGCTGCGATGTGTGTCCAAGAACAACCAAGCATGAGACCGCTGATCGGAGATGTTGTAACAGCTCTCTCTTACCTTGCCTCCCAGACGTACAACCCGGATGCGCATGGCGGGCATCGCAGCTCGCGTTTGGTGGCTCCCGGGACACCTCCCGGGACTAGGAGGGACACCGGGAGGAGCCATGGTGCTGATGGGAGAGGAAGTGGCTGATGCCTGTGGCGGTTGATGGTTTTGTGGAATTTGTTGCTGCGGTAACAATGTGTGTGGGAGCAGGAGCGAGCAGCCCACGGGGAGATGTGAAATTTTGCTGTGAGAATGAGATGTCTCCATCCCCTAGATGGTGTGCGTGCTGTGAGATGATGGTGCTGGTGGGAATGCTCATGGATATTATATATTTGTTAGGGAACGAATACAATATAGCGGATTTTGTGCCTTTTTTCTACTCCTGTAGTAGTAGCAGATACTGGAGTCTGGTTTATGTGTCGCCAGTGTAAATTGCACGCCTTGGAGCATATGTCTCTACTACTTTACTCTCCCGATCACGAGAGTTGGATCAATTATTTGTATTTGCGTGTAGGCTTGGCTTTCGACTTTCTTTGCGTGCCAGCTTCAATTCGTACGTGTTCCTTTCTGATTAATTATGATTACAGCAGTCATAGCTGTCTCCCCTAAGTAGATGACCATTTTTTTTAGTACACATTTGTGTTTGCATGAAACACGTGCATGGATCCCAATACCTTCCGGTCTAGCTGCTTCGGTTCCAACGGGCTCACCTGATCTGCGCTTTGCCTGCAGAGCAAGAGCTCAAAAGGAGGAGGTGCTTGGGTTCCAGTTCTCACCTTTGATGGCACAACAAGGGACTAGTATCGATCTGTTATCCCTTTATCATGCATGGTCCGCCCGGAGCTCATCCGGACAATCATGTATACATACGCGCAGAGACTTTGGATTGCTATAGGAATTACAAGGTACTCAGTTTGCAGCTGCAGCATATAATTTTTTTTTTCTTTTGAGTCAGAATCGCGCTTCAGTTGGTGCGGATTACAGTTTTTTTCGGAGCCGAACAAGGGTGGGCGGAGGAAGCCTCGGGCGCAAACTTCGGCGCGCCATCGATAGCAAATGAGAGGAGAGGAACAAGACATGACGATGAGAGGTCGCGCCCGCGGAAACAAGGTCCGACATGAGTCTTCTCTCTGTCTCCCTCCCATCCCTTCCCTCGCCCTCTCCTCTCCATGGCTCCGCTTCTGCTGCTCCTCCTCCTCCTCCTCCTCTCCGCGGCCGCCGCCGTCAACCCCCGCCGCTCCCTCGCGGCGCAGAACATGGCGTCCCTGGCCGCCGGAAGCCCTATGGTGGTGGGGGTCATGAACGATCGCCTCAAGTCCATCACCACAATTACTCCAGGTAATTCTTGTAATCCTTTTACTATTCTGAATAACACTTCTGATGAGACTCTTGAAAATGTCATACATGAGCTAGACCTTGTGGTAGATGATAGACCTGCACTCATTAATGCCATAAAAGCTGAAGAAATGGTCAGGGCAGCTCTTGCAGAGGCAAACTATAAAGTGTACCTGGAGAAAAGGAAGGAAAGGGATAAACCTGCAAATTTGAATGATGAGCAGGATGAACTAAGTATGGAAATTATAGATAATGGTCAGAGAGGCATGGAGCCTTCTGATAATGTTCAGAGAGGCATGGAGCCTTCTGATACCAGAAATGCTGATACTAAAACAGGTGGTGGCAAAGGCAAGACAAGGAAGTCTCCTAAGAATAAGAAGAAAAAATGAAGACACTCTACTGGAATGTAAGGGGTCTGGGAAAACCAGGCCGAAGAAGACAGGTAAGGGAGTTTATCTTTCAAGAACAAGTACAAGTGGTTGGCCTACAGGAAACAATCAAACAGGATTTCAGTGATATAGAATTAAGAGAGATTGCTGGTGATATGCCTTTTACCTGGAAATGGATTCCAGCTCAAGGTCATTCTGGTGGGGTGCTCATGGGTGTTCTTACTGATCAGATTGAAATGGAGGATGTTCATTTGGGCAGATATCATGTCAGTTTAGTTCTAAGACATAGAATGTCTAATTTCAGATGGGTGGCTACTACTGTATATGGGCCTGCTCAACATGAATTCTCTGGTGATTTCCTAGAGGAGCTAACTGCTTTGTGTAATAAATTCAATTTACCAAAAACCATGGGTGGGGATTTCAACTTGATAAGGAAGATGGAAGATAAGAATACTGAGGGAGTAGACAGAAGGCTGATAAATAGCTTTAATGATTTCATTGACCACAATGGCCTGAAAGAGATTAAAAGAACAGGGCAGAAATTTACTTGGACAAATAAGCAAAGTTGCCCTACAATGGTTAACTTGGACAGAGTTTTAGTTTCTCTGGACTTTGAGGAAAGGTTTCCTCTATGTTCAGTATGGTCTAAAGTCAGGGTGGGTTCAGACCATGTGCCAGTTTTCTTTGACTCAGGAGAAACTGATAAGAGGAGAATCAAATATTTCTATTTTGAAAAACAGTGGTTGCTGGACTCTGACTTCAAGGAAGAGGTAGCAAAAAGATGGAAGAAGTTCAAGGAGAAAATTCCTGAGGCTTGCTACTCACTGGATGCTTGGCATGGATGCCTAGCTGATCTTAGACAGTTCATGAAAGGGAGGAGTGCCTTGAAAAATGGAGAAATAACTAGAACAAGAAGGAGACTCATCTCAGAATTGGAAAAGTTGGACAAGCTAGGAGATGAAGTTGGTCTTAGTGCTGAAGGATGGGAATCCAGATATAAAATAGAAAGTGAGCTGGAAAACATTTACAATATGGAAGAAATGTACTGGCAACAAAGATGTGGTGAAACGTTCATACTTAAAGGTGACGCCAATACAAGATACTTTCAGCAGCTTGCTAATGGACGTAGAAGAAAATGTTGTATCAAGGAGTTACAAACTGAGGAGGGGGTGATATCTGACCAAAAGGACATCATGAAACATGCAACATCCTTTTACAAAGGGCTTTTTGGAGCAGCTCAGAACGGGGACATCCACTTATCAGAAAATTTCTGGGGGCTTGGGCAGCTGTCGGCAGAAGATCAGGAGGAGTTGATCAAACCCTTTGCTGAAGGTGATGTTAAAAAGGTGGTGATGGAGATGAAATCAGAGTCTGCTCCTGGGCCCAATGGTTTCAGTGTACCATTCTTCAAGAGCTTCTGGGAGCTGATAAAACCTGAATTGCTGAACATGGTGTCAGATTTCCATGCGGGGGCGCTGGACCTGAAGAGATTGAACTATGGTGTAATCACTCTTGTGCCCAAGATCAAGGAAGCAAACACTATTAAGCAATATCGTCCCATTTGCTTGCTGAATGTAGATTACAAAATCAAGACAAAACTACTGGTAAACAAAGTGGAACCTTATGTCAAGCAAGTGATTGGGCCATGTCAGACAGCCTTTACCAAGGGCAGAAACATCCTGGAAGGAGTAATTGTGGTTCACGAGGTTATTCATGAACTAAAGAGAACACAGAGGAATGGAATCCTGCTGAAGATTGATTTTGAGAAGGCCTACGATAAGGTTAAATGGGAATTCCTATTGGAAGTAATGCAGAGAAAGGGGTTCCCTGAAATGTGGAACAAATGGGTAATGCAATCTGTCCAAGGTGGAAGAGTGTGTGTGAATGTAAATGGTGAACGAGGAGAGTATTTTAGGACTTACCAAGGTCTTCGGCAAGGAGACCCACTATCTCCCTTTCTCTTCAATCTAGTAGCTGATGCCTTGGGTACTCTGATCGACAAAGCTGTGTCCAAAGGAATGATCAAAGGGGTTGTGGAGCACCTGATACCGGGGGGGGTATCACATGTTCAGTACGCTGATGATACGGTGATCATGATTAACACAGACGATAACTCAATCAGGAATCTGAAACTGCTGTTGTACTGCTTCGAATGGCTTTCAGGGCTTAAGATAAATTTTCACAAAAGTGAAGCTTATATATTTGGGGTAGGCCAGGAGGACAAGGAAAGAATGACGAACATGCTAAACTGCAAACTAGGAGAGCTCCCGATGAAATACTTGGGTATACCCATATCAGACCACATGCTGAATTCTGGTGCTTTTATGTTCATGGTGGACAAACTGAGTAACAGATTAGACCCATGGAAGGGTAAATATCAATCATCGGGAGGGAGGACGATTTTATCTAATGCTTGCCTAAGCAGCTTACCAACATATATCATGGGCTTTTATCTACTAACATCAGGCATACATGGCAGTATGAATACAGTGAGAGGTAACTTCTACTGGGGTGGCACTGAGGAGAAGAAAAGGTATCATATGCTTAAATGGGAGGCTGTGTGCAGACCTAAGGAATATGGGGGGCTAGGACTGATTAATACTAAAATCATGAATGAATGTCTGATTGTGAAGTGGATCTGGAAAGTTGAGTCTGGCAGTCAGGACCTATGGTGCAGGCTACTTAAGGCAAAATATATGAGAAATGACAGTTTCTGGTTATCCAGGCAGAGAGGGGCCTCCCAGTTTTGGCAAGGTTTGCACAAGGTTAAACACCTATACAAATGGGGGGTCCAATATCAGGTCAAAAATGGAGAGAAAACTCTTTTCTGGAAGGATGTATGGCTGGGAGATATACCCCTTAAAAACCTTTTCCCTGATCTGTACAGATTCTGCATAAATCCTGAGTGCTTAGTGGCACAATGTTGGGAATCTGGTGATTGGTGTGTCGAGTTCAGAAGGAACCTGAATGAAGAAGAGCAGATAGAGCTGAATAAGTTGATGGACAGGCTATCTACAATACAACTGTGTGAGGGAGAGGACGTACCTGTATGGGCTCTTGACAAGAGCAGGATGTTTACTACAAGGTCCCTTTACAAGTTCATGACCTATGGAGGAGTGAACAGCCAAAATGACATGAAGATCTGGGGTGCCAAACTTCCACTCAAAATTCAAATTTTTCTGTGGCAAATGAGACATGATCGACTTCCCTCTGGGGTAATCCTCAAAAAACGAAAGTGGAAAGGGAGTGAAAACTGTTGCCTCTGTGGCGAAAAAGAGACTACTGACCATATTTTTTTTAAATGTCATATAGCACGTTTTGCATGGAGCATGATGTGGGAAATCTTTAAATGGGAAAGGGTCCCAAATGGAGTGAATGACCTATGGGAAAACTGGATTCCCACTGTGTTTGGAACTAACTGTAGATTGGGATTATTCATGCTTTCAGGTATGCTATGGGCGCTGTGGAAGAACAGAAACAAGATGGCGATCACAGGGGCTTTCCCGCGTAAAGCAATGGAGGTGCCGCAGATGGGGCTTGCCTTCGTACAAAAATGGAGGATCCTACTCAAGCCAGACAACAAGATCAAGGTGGATCTAATGGTGGTCGAAATCAGTCGCTGGATCAAGGCGTTCCAGCCAACGCCGGATCTGCAGTCAGACATTGTGGAGATTTGATGAAGACTGGAGATCCGACGATCATGAATGGAGGTGATGCTCTGCTGGCAGGAAATCTGACTCAAATTCATGTCGCTCGTCATGTAATAGCTTAAGGGGCTGTGAGCCAAAATTTGTCCTGTTAGCGGCACGAGATTCAGTTTCTCCTTTTTTCTTTCTGTTTTTTGCTTTTGCTTTGACAGTGCTGGAATTGTTGTACCCTTATTGGCTTTCAATAAAAGCCGAGAATGATCTCGTTTCTAAAAAATAAAAAAAAAAAAAAAAAAAAAAAAAGTCCATCACCACCTCCTTCGCGCAGCAGATGGGAAGAGAATTCCACTACTGCATCAAGAACATGTAAGTCTTTACTTCCATTAATTTCCATCCAACCAGGCACGGATTCTAATGCTCGTGGTTGTAGGGATGACGAGTGGAACACCGCCTTCAATTTCTCCTCCGACCCCACATTCCTCACCAACTGCATGAGGGACACCGATGGTAGTTTCAATCCCTTCAGCTTTTTTTTTTTGTAATAAAACTATATTGGGTGAGCCGAGTTTGAATTTGAAAGAAATGAACAACTCATGCTCGATATGCCATTTGGATCGTTGTATCATCATCTGTTAATTAATTCTTGTGATTGGAGAAGTGGCACGTCGGTTATTTGAACCACCAATGCCCTGCCTTTCCTTTTGTCTGCCACGATTTAGCATTGGTCGGTCTAGCTTGTAATGTCCATCGCTCAGATCCGGTTCTCACCTACATATATTTTCCTCCACGAAATAACGGATTAACAGGAGACCTACCACAGCGTGTGTGCACGGCCGCCGAGATGAAGTTCTACTTTGAAAGCTTTCTCGAAGGCAATGGAAGAAAAAACTATGTTAGACCAAATAAGAACTGCAATCTCACATCGTGGATCGATGGCTGTGAGCCTGGATGGGCATGCAGTGCTGGAAAAGATGAACAGGTCAACTTAACAGATGCTGTCAACTTCCCTTCTAGAACCCTTGATTGCCAAGGTTGCTGCGCAGGATTCTTTTGCCCCCATGGCCTCACTTGCATGATACGTAAGTAAGCCCCTCACAACCACACCCACCATGCACCATGCATGCTTATTACTTCCATATTGTTTGAATTTTAACAAGGTCTGCTTCTTGACAGCATTCTGATAGCTCCATATGCTATTTATATGCAGCATGTCCTTTGGGAGCATACTGTCCTGGATCTACTTTAAATAAAACTACAGGAGTCTGTGATCCGTAAGTTGCCAGTTGTATTCTCTTTCCGTTACTCCTTACGATCTTTTTATTGTGTTGTCTCGTCATAATAAACAGGGCTTTGATGCTGTAAATATTGATGAACACTGTTTCAACAAAACGAGGGGGAAAAAAATACTGATAAACACTCACTATGAGCAGGTACAACTATCAGCCGCCTCCTGGGAAGTCGAATCATACTTGTGGTGGTGCTGATAGATGGGCAGACGTCGTTAGTACGGATGATGTTTTTTGCCCAGCTGGTTATTATTGTCCAAGCACTATAAAAAAACTCTCTTGTAGTAGTGGGTAATTCTATCTTCCGAATTAAGGCTTCAATATTGGGTCAACTTCCTAGATAGAATATGCACTAGTTATATCTGGGCTACTTCATGCGTATGTCCTTCCCAAATACTAACATACATAAGTTGCAGGTTCTATTGCAGGAAAGGTTCAATTTCACAAACCAGTAAGTCAATTTACCCTTTTCATGTAAGAAATCGATAATTTTTCCATGTAATTTATCCTTTGTTGCAATATATTTTTTGTTCTTTCCTTTAGTTTTTTTAGTATGGCGAATCCTAGGAAATTAAGGGACAGAGTTCCAAATGGAGGAGCTGATCCACTGTTTTGCATATGATGATATATATGTGTATATATGCATAGTTTCTACTTGAAATGTTCCAACCTATAGCTGTGTGGTCACACGTTTTCTCCTCTTCTCAATCGCAGAATGCTTCAACAAGGGCAGTTGTAAACCAAACTCCGCAAATCAGGATATCACCATATTTGGTGCACTGCTAGTGGTAACATACAGTTCATGTGGAAGTCGGGAGTATGCAGTTATATCTCTGAATAACCTAAGAAACAAATTTGATCTGACACATGCCCTGTTATGATTCTGTAGGGTGCATTATGTTTAGTGCTGTTGATCATTTACAACTTCTCTGGACAACTTTTGATGAACCGGGAGAAAAAGCAAGCAAAATCCAGAGAGGCTGCTGCAAGACACGCAAGAGAGACTGCCATTGCTCGTGAAAGGTGGAAATCAGCTAAAGATGTTGCAAAGAAGCACGCTGCAGGCCTGCAATCATCACTATCCCGCACATTCTCACGCAAGAAAACTACCCTTAGGACACATGAACCGTCCAAAGGAATCGAACCTGATGCTGTTTCATCAAAAGAATCAAGAGAGAAGAATAATAATCTTACCGACATGATGCGTTCACTTGAAGAGAACCCTGAAAAAGGCGAAGGCTTCAATGTGGAAATAGGAGAGAAAAAGAAGACCAAAGGGAGACATGCGCACACTCAGAGCCAAATTTTCAAGTATGCATATGGGCAAATTGAAAAGGAAAAGGCAATGGAACAACAGAATCAAAACCTTACTTTCTCTGGAGTGATATCGATGGCCACTGAGGATGATATCAAGAAAAGACCAGCAATTGAGATTGCTTTCAAAGACCTTACTCTAACCTTGAAGGGGAGCAAGAAGAAACTCCTTCGATCGGTGACAGGAAAGCTTATGCCTGGTCGGGTAGCTGCTGTGATGGGCCCATCTGGTGCGGGAAAGACCACATTCTTGAGTGCCATTGCTGGTAAGGCAACCGGATGCGAAACAACAGGTATGATACTTATCAATGGGAAAATGGAGCCTATCCGTGCATACAAGAGAATTATTGGCTTTGTCCCGCAAGATGATATTGTCCATGGGAACTTAACTGTTCAAGAGAATCTTTGGTTCAATGCAAGATGCAGGTATGTAGAGTGCAATTTCCATGTCTTTTACTCATCAACCATTTATGTAATCTTAGATTGATTTTTTTGCACATGCCACATCAGGCTTTCTGCTGACATGTCAAAAGCTGATAAGGTGCTTGTGGTTGAAAGAGTTATTGAGTCATTGGGGCTACAAGCTGTTCGTGACTCTTTGGTTGGAACTGTTGAACAGCGTGGCATCTCAGGTGGCCAGCGCAAGCGAGTAAATGTTGGGTTAGAAATGGTCATGGAACCATCGGTGCTTATTTTAGATGAGCCAACATCAGGTTTGGACAGCGCATCATCCCTCCTTTTGCTCCGCGCCCTACGTAGGGAAGCTCTTGAGGGTGTCAATATCTCTATGGTCGTTCATCAACCTAGGTAAGGTTGTTTTTTCAAATTTCAACATCTCTATGCTTGAATACAACTTTAGAGTACTAGTTATTAATAAGAAACTGATCAAGTTGGCTTTAATTACCTGCAGCTATACATTGTATAAGATGTTCGATGACTTGATACTTCTCGCAAAAGGTGGTATGACTGTGTACCATGGGCCTGTAAAGAAAGTGGAGGAATACTTTGCAGGATTAGGCATTGTTGTGCCAGACCGTGTGAACCCACCAGACTACTATATAGACATCTTAGAAGGAATTGTGAAGCCAAACTCGAATGCACCTGTAAATGTCAAAGATCTCCCTCTCAGATGGATGCTGCACAATGGGTATGAAGTTCCACGAGATATGCTACAGAGTGCTTCTGATGCAGAATCATCTTTTAGGGGGGCAGGGGACCATGCCTTAGGTGAGGACTCTCCTGGGCAATCTATTGCTGGTGAAGTGTGGGGTAATGTCAGGGACATTGTTGGACAGAAGAAAGATGAGTACGATTACAATAAATCTTCTGAAAACTTGTCGAATCGACGCACTCCTGGGATCCTCAGACAATACAAATACTACCTGGGGAGGTAAGAAGAAATATATTTTTCTATCGAAGAAGAGTCGTATTTAGCTTTTCCAGTAAAGTATTGGATTATTATCGGCATCCTTTGTTTTTTTTTGTTTCTTTTTTTTTTCCTTTTGGTTCAGGTGTGGAAAGCAGAGGCTTCGTGAGGCTAGAATACAAGGAGTTGACTATCTGATACTGGGTCTCGCTGGTATCTGTCTAGGCACATTGGCCAAAGTGAGCGATGAGACATTTGGAGCCCTTGGTTATACATACACCGTCATCGCAGTCTGTAAGTTGACCTTGAGCTGTTTCTTGTGATGGATGTTTATTTGCCTAAACTATAGTGCTTTTGGTTTGCATGCAACGCAGCTCTGCTGTGCAAGATTGGGGCCTTGAGATCATTTTCGCTGGAGAAGATTCACTACTGGAGAGAGCGAGCATCTGGCATGAGCTCATTGGCCTACTTCCTGTCGAAAGATACAATAGATCACTTCAACACGGTCATCAAGCCAATCGTGTATCTGTCCATGTTCTACTTCTTCAACAACCCGAGATCATCAATCTGGGAGAACTACGTGGTTCTTGTGGCGCTGGTCTACTGCGTGACGGGAATCGGCTACACCTTTGCCATCTTCTTCCAGCCTGGTTCTGCGCAGCTGGTGAGGCTGTCTTTGTTACTCTATCTATTTGTGTTGTTGTTACATGTATGGAGTGGATGGGGAACTGATGTGGATGAGAACTGATGATCCAACGTGCAGTGGTCGGCGCTGCTTCCTGTTGTTCTAACTCTGATAGCAACCAACCAAAAGGACACCTTCTTTGCTAACTTGTGCTACACCAAGTGGGCTCTGGAAGCCTTTGTGATTGCGAATGCCCAGGAGTACTCGGGCGTGTGGCTCATCACGCGGTGCGGCTCGCTGCTGAAGAGCGGCTATGACATCAACGACAAGATCCTCTGCATTGTGGTTCTTGCGGCCAACGGGGTGATATTCCGGTGCGTCGCCTTCTTCTGCATGGTGATCTTCCAGAAGCACTAGCAAGCACGTGCGTGTGTCTGTCATGTATATTAGTCATTAGATGATGATGCTGATGATGATACAGGAGTATTAATTTGTCCCTTGTGGTTGTGTAATGTAGAGGAGTAAGTCATAGGAGAAGGATACTAAAATGATTTTAGGATGTCAGCAGGTAGAGAGGGGTTTGAATTGATGCTTTTTTTTTGGAAGTGGAGGTTTGAATTGATCTTTGATCGAAATGAAATGAAATACGTAGATTGTTTTTGACCACCAAGTAAAGGTTTTATTGAATTGATCGATCGAGCGGGAATGCAAAAGGAAAGAGTTGACGCTTGGGATGGTAGGGATCTAAACATAAAATTTATTTAACAAGAGGGTCAGAACCCAAAACATCACGTTGGGGGAGCATGAGCGCTTTCTTTCTTCATCCAATCGCTGCCCCCCACGGAAACTACAATTTGGTGGGGTGATTGATGAAAATGAATTAGTAGATTTCGAGGCTCCTCCTCCTGAGTTGGTTCCAGACCTGAACCCCAATCCCCATTTGCTTTCTCAGGACCAATGATGAAGAAGCAGGTAAGTGAGTAGGAGTAGTGGAGAGTGAGGGAAAGGAAGATGGAGGAGGTGGCCGCGGCCGGCGACTCCTTCGTGTTGCGCTCCGGTGTCCGCGTCTGCCTCAAGCGTGAATCTCCGTTGCCCTCTCCTCCCAGGCCGCCCTCGAGCCTCTCGATCGCACCTGCAGCTCGTCTCGCACCCTCCTCAACCCAACACCGACCCAATCCCAAACCCAAGCACCCACGCCAAGAGCAGCAGCAGGAGGAGGAGGAGGAGGAGGAGGAGGAGGAGCAGGAGCAGGAGCAAGACCATGATGTCGATCAGAGGCCAGCAAGCCCCGTGCTCGCCTTGATGGCTTGTGCTGCTGAGCCCAGCCCCCCCTCCGCCGCCAATACCCCCAACCACGGATGCGGATCCTGCACTGCACACCCACTTGGAGTCGTCGCCCACGCGGATCACGTGC
The DNA here is from genome assembly GCA_012490785.1 of Eragrostis nindensis. NCBI lineage: Eukaryota > Viridiplantae > Streptophyta > Magnoliopsida > Poales > Poaceae > Eragrostis > Eragrostis nindensis. The sequence goes on from JAAXCT010001966.1 coordinate 26,139, forward strand.
TCCATGCTCCTCAAGCCTCCTTCTTCTCCTGAAAATGCCGCTCCCAAACTAGAGCCACCGCAGCAGGAATCTGAAGGTAGGAGGCTGTCGTTACCATGACCTCCGGGTACCCTCGTGACCAGCAAAGTCGAATAACCTGATAAGGATAGTCGGACCGGCCTAGAAGAGACCGAGTAGCTCATGACTCCAAAAGAAAGGTTCGGCTAGTTGGTAAGATGGAATAGTTTTCTTGTCTTGTACTCTAAGTAATTCTATATTGTAACCAACTAAAATATTTTCCATGTAACTCTGTACCTCTGACTATATAAAGCGGGCAGGGGCTCCATCTCAAACACAGTGAATCAATACCACGATATACAGGACGTAGGGTTGTTATTCTTTGGGTGGCTCGAACTTGTCTAAACCCTATGCCTCGTGTTCACCATCGTATTCTTGGTTCATTCGCCCTTAGTTAAAATCTATCGGTACCCTAAAACCTCAATAGTGGCAAGGCAGGTAGGGGGTGCGTTGAGATCCTGCTCGTCGAGTACGATGGACCGCTTCGCTCCGGGTGCCAGCCTCATCTTGAGTAGTATTTAGAATTCGACAATCCAGATTAGTTCTGCTCACACCTCTAATACCAGAAGTATTTTGAGTAGTATTAACAATACTAAAGTATTTTAGGAAGAAAAATAAATGATAATGTGAAATCGGTGGCGGCAAATGGAAAAATCGGTGGCGCTACAGGACAACATCATAGATGGCAGTAGAGCGAGATCGTAGGTGAGGCGGTGGTGACACAAGGATTCGGTGGGTGGCGGCGTGACGAAAAACAGACCGATAAAACTAAAATGACTATAACGCCTTTTATAATTCTATTAGTATAATACTAATGATATAGTCACCGTAAAACTCTTTTTATATCGCCTGTTTTGCCCCTGCCAACCGCTCTCCAGCAGCTTCGTCGGCAAGGACAACCCCAAGGGCGTGCTGCTCACTGCCGCTTCTGGTGGCGTCGGCCACTACGTCGTGCAGCTGGCAAGCTAGCAGCGCTCCCTGTCACGGGCAACTGCGTCGCTCGTTACCTCGGCTTCGTCCAGGGTCTGGGTGGCGACGAGGTGCTGGAATACAAGCCCCGAGGGCGCCAAGCTTCAGAGCCCCTCCGGCCTGGAGTATGACACGGTGATGCACTGGTCCTGATGCCCAGCAAAGGGGATGGAGTGGCTAGTGGACATAGTTGAGAGCTGAAGGCCCAACCTTGACCGCCCCTCTCGGCGGTTTGGCAGGTGTGGCCTTTTCGGCGGTCAAGGTGACTCCCCCTGTTTTTGAGTCCGATAAGTCTAAAGCGCGTCTGGACGCGCACGAGCGCGAGCGCGCGTCCCTCGAGCGGGTGGCCCGGCCTGCTCCGGACGTGGGCCTGGCCCAACAAACGCGCGAGCGGAGGCGAGAGCGGCTGGGGGGGGCGGCGTGACGCGGCAGCGGCGGCGCCGTCGCGGCGCCGGAGGTGGAGGAGGGCGGCGGGGTTAGGGTTTCGGGGTTGTCGCGCTTGGGGGAGGGAGCTCTAATATCCGTCGGCTATAGAAGGGGGTTCGGGGGCGGCCGGCAGCGACCCGGCGGTGGGCGGCGGTGCGGCGGGCGGCGAGGCGGCGGGTGGCGCCGCCGGAGCCGCGGGCGGCAGGAGGGCGGTGGGCGGGGTAGGCGGCCGGGGGCGTCGCATCGCGACGAGTTAGTGGTGGGCGGCGGCTTGCAGGGCGGCGGCGGTGGGTGCGGGCGGCGCGGCGAGGCGGCGCGGCGCCGCCGGCAGCCGGGGGTGTGGGGGCGGGGGAGGAGGCCGTACGGCGGGCGGCGACGTCGCCGGGGACGGCGACGGAGGCCGCGGGGGCGAGGCGCGTCGGGGCGGGGGGCGGCGGCCGGCAAGGAAGAAGAGGCTCCGACCGGCGGCGTTCCGACCGCCGGTCGGACACGTGGCGCGCGGGGGAGGCGGACGCGCGCTCCACTAACGCGCGACCGGACGCGCGTTAAACCTCCCCCTTTTGAGTCGGTGCTTTTTTACTTCCTGGCTTGATCCTTTCCCGGGCTCCAACTGGTAGCTATGCATGCTTGGCCGTTCTCTAGTTAATCGCCGTGGCCCGGCGTTCCCTACGTTGGGCTTGGCCTGCATTCCTTTTGCTATGCAATCGAAAGGCAGCCACGATCAAAGTTTCATCTAGTTGATTCTCTGTTGTTTGTTGTGCCCGCTGAAATAACATTACGTAAATTTTATCATCTGAGTTACAAATGTCACTGAGCTCAAACCAAAGAAGAGCTTCCCTCTGCAGTCGTGACTCGTGACTTGCAATTTTTGTTTTATTATCCACACGAGGAAGCAGTCATTGGACAGTTGGAAGCAAATTTGCAGAGACTGCACTTCCACCTCTCCTCTTCAGTGACAAATTTAGGCTCTCGAGCTCCTTTCGAGAAGCTGTGGACTAGTACGGCTGCGTCAAGCTTGACGACCTATAGCTAGAGTGGGAGAAGGGATCTACTCCGGCAGCTGAGGACTACTTCTTCAGTTCTTCCTCAAAATCCCTTCTCCCGCTTTCCAAGCCCGAGCAAATCCGCAAAATTCGCGGCATAAACTACGATTGGACCAAATTGATCACACAAGTGCCCTATGCGTCTGCTAATGAATTCATTTTGCATGTTACCAGCATCAATCAGGCAAGGCATGTCGCTGGCGATCAATCTCCGGGAGACGGTGAAGCAGAAACGGCTTTGAGAGCTGTAGATTATGAAAACGGCCAGTTTCCGTGAAAAACATGTGTGCCGGCACTTCACGGTCTGGAGAAGTGGCCTCTGCGGTGTCCTACCGGTCAGAGAATGCTTCCACATCCGCTCTACGTGGAAATCACAGAGATATCGATGGATTTTCAGGGCTCGAGATGCGTCTTGTAACAGGTGCTAATGGTCATGAAACGCCACAAACGGGCGTCGCACGTCCTAAAAATCCACAAAAACCTCATGAATGTCTTCTATTATGAGGCCATATGTATCTGGACAGGCACCACAAAATCGTGCCGGTGCAAAAAATTGAAGTGTGTACTCTAGCCCATGAAAATGACCAGAAATAGCGGTTTTCGTCAAAAACATGTGTTAAGACACTTCACAGTGTGGAGAAGTAGTCCGCGAGGTATCCTACATGTCACAGAATGCTTCCGAAAATCACAGAGATATAGAAGGATTTCAGAGCTCAAAAACCGCCTCGTAACGGGTGCTAATGGCCATGAAACGCCACGAAACGGGCGCCGCATTCCCCTAAAATCTATGAAACCTCGTGAAATATCTCCTACTATGATGTCGTGCATATTTGGGCAGGCACCGCAAAATCGGGCCGAGTGCCGAAAATTGTCCGAGAGCGTGTGCTCCCATGAAAAAGGCACGGAAAGATAGTTTTCTTGAAAAATATGTGTGTCGGCTCCTCTCGTCAGAGAGAAGTGGCCCGAAATGTGTCATATGGGTCATAGGATTATTCCACATCCAGTCTACATGAAAAGCGCAGAGATAAGGAGGTATTTACATGGCTCGAAAACTAGCTTGTAACGGGTGGTAGTGGCCATAAAACGCCCAGAAATGGGCGCCAAACGTCCCTAATAACCACGGAAACATCGAGTAATGTCTCTTACTATGACGCCACGCATATTTGGGCAGCTGCCTCGAAATCGGGCTTGGTGCCGAAAATCGGTTCAGAATGTGTGCTATAGCCCATAAAAACGGCCCGAAACAGCATTCTTCGCAAAAAAAACATGCGTGCCGGCTCCTCTTGGCCCGAAAAGTGGCCCTGGGGTGTCCTACGGGTCTAGGCTGCTTCTACGTGAAAATCACAGTGATAGGAATGGATTTACATGACCTGAAAACCGGCTCGTAACCGGTGCTAATGGTCATGAAACGTCTCGAAACGGCACTGCACGTCCTGAAAATCCACAAAATCTCGTGAAATGTCTTCTCTACTATGAGGCCTTGCGTATCTGGCCAGGCGCCGTAAAATCTCCGGCACGGCTTATGGGCCGTGACCCTGATCCGGCACGGGTTCTGTCGCCGACGAGCACATCGTTCTCTTGGCAAGACGGAATTTGCAGGTGGAGTGGAACAAAAATCTGGCGTGGACTGAGAGCGGCAACAGTGGAGGAACAAAATTTGCAGGGGGAATGGAACGAAAATCTGGCGTGGAATGAGAGCGGTAGCAGTGGAGGAACGATTCTTAGTTTTTTTCGGCAACCGGTGGCGGAGACGGTTTGTGAAGAGACGGCAGTTTCGAAACCCAGGGGGCGGCGGCGAAGACTGAGGCCTTGTTCGTTTGGCATGGAATGCCCAGGATTTGGGCCCAAATCCAGTCGGTTTTCATGGTTTGGAGAGAATCCTGGAGTAGGCTGGAAATGTTGTTCGGTTATCTCTGGGCTGGATTCCCACCGAGCCCAATCCGGCCATTGCGCCCAACAAACAACTAGGAATCGCTCCTCGTGTCAGACCCCGTGGAACGACTCCCAGACGCACGCGACCGCAAGCGAGGCGAGGGGAGGGCGAGGGCGAAGGCGACGGGCGGCGCAGCGCGTCAGGACGGCGGCGCGGCGCGACACCACGGCAACGGCGCGGCCGAATCCCTTCCGATGCCCTTCCCCTCCTCAGGCTTTCTCTCTGGTACGACGTCTCCCTCTCCCCTTCGTCTTGGTTCTTGGATCTTGGACTGCGGTTGGATTAGAAGGGGCGGCCGGCCGCCCGGCACGGCGGTGGTGATGGTCGCTGGGCGGACCGGTCGCCGTAATTTCTGCGGCCGCGCTCCACTTTTTGGTTGTCGAGTACTGCTGCTGTTGCTCACGCATGGGTTTCAGCGTGAGATTTCCATCCCCGAGAAGAGGATTGGCACAACTTGTTTGCTGAATATTTGTATGCTTGTGTGCGGGAGCCGAGCACTGGGATGGAGAAATGTATCATCTAATCTTGATTATGCTGCTGCCATCAAGTACATTCAGAATTGTATGAAAAATCATAAGAGCTCTGACAACTTTTTTATGCTCTTCATATTTGTATCTAAGCAAACTTAGACATTGCATAATCAAACGTTTATACCTGTCATAATCAAACGTTTACACCTGTCATATTTGTCGTCCAGCAGCTTCTGAATTTCTTTCATCACCATAATCTTGGTGGAGCTGATCATTGTATCTCAAGGACTCAAAGTTGATACTCCACAGCTTCCTCTGCACTAAACTGAAAGATAGAATCCTTTTACCTACGCAACAGTTACGATGCCTGATTGCAATTATTTACTGATAGAGTATTACATTCAACCTGGACCAAGTATATATGCATCTCTGTTTATGTTTTCCTTGGAACTTCTAGTTCAATTACTTGACCTGTGTGTATGTTCATGTACTTTGACTTGATGCACTGGAACACTCTTCGCCTATATTTTTGTCCGTTAGTTCTAGACTTTACAAGATCTTGCACCATCATTTATCAGTAGCAGCCTGTCTTTTCAGTTGTCATATTCATATGTAGTTTCGGTAAGAAGCATGAATGTTGACAGGGGATTACTGATTCAGTTATCAATATGTCGATTTATTGTCACTTCTGCTATTATCCAGAGTACACTACTAGTACTTGTGCTATGGACTCTAACTTCACCCATGTCTTTTCAGTTGGCTGCTAGCTCTAACATGTGCCTATGTTTGCATCTTTTAGATTATACCGGCTTTAATGCATTTACTAATATGTGCCTATGTTTGCATCTTTTAGATTATACCGGTTTCTTCTAGGATCGGAGAAGACGGGCCACCACCGTCTTGGGATCCGGTTTTAACTCCAGATTTTACTAGTATGTCTCGACCATTTTGCTCGTTCTTAATTCTTAACCATTATGCTCGTTCTTAATTCTTAACCATTATGCTTGTTCTGAATTCGTAACCATTAATTATTTATAGCTCTGAAATGAGTACCTCTTTAAGCAACGTATTAGAAAGAGGAGAGATGAAGAGGATGATATCATGATGATGTTCCTGTATGTTATGGGTTCTAGTAGAGGCGGCAAAAAACAGAAACGTCACACTTCGGAAGAAACTGGCGAGATCAAAGTTCGGCGGCTGCTCAATGGACATGTAAAGAATTGCCAAGTAACCTTTAGGATGGAACCTTATATCTTTAGAGCTGTGGCTACCTACCTTAGAAGGACAAAACTTGTTAGTGACACAAGGATATCAGTGGAGGAGAAGTTGGCATTCTTCTTGTACATGCTAAGTAAAAATGCCTCATATGAGGATATGCAGGTCTTCTTTGGGCATAGCAATGACACTTTGCATCGCCACCTCAATCATTTTTTCAACAAAGTCATCCCCATTCTCTCTCGCCATTTCATCATCGCTCCTGATCCAAATCTAGTGCACCCAAAAATCCAAGACAATCCTAGATATTATCCTTTTTTCCAGAATTGCCTCGGTGCCATTGATGGAACCCATATCCCTATTACCATATCCCTTGATAGAGCTGCTCCTTTCAGAAATAAGAAGGGCACACTTAGTATAAATGTGATGGTAGCTTGCGATTTCGACTTGAACATCACATTCATATCTACTGGTTGGGAAGGATCGGCTACAGATTCCAGGGTTCTCAGATCTGCAAAGACCAGGGGTTTTCATGTTCCTCCCGGCAATTCTACCTTGCGGATGGTGGGTATGCTAATACTGCATCGTTCTTGCACCGTACAGAGGAGTGAGGTACCACTTGAAAGAGTTCGGTGCTGGTCACCGAAGACCTCAGAACCCGAAAGAATTGTTCAACCATCGTCATGCAGAGCTAAGGAATCACGTGGAAAGGACACTGGGGGTGATTAAGAAGCGCTTCCCAATTCTCAAAGTTGGCACATTTCATACACTGAGAAGTCAAGTCAGGATCCCAGTAGCTGCAGCAATATTTCACAATATAATCCGATTACATGCCGGGGATGAGGAATGGTTAAATGATCAGCCAGATAACATTGATCCTGCAAATTTTGTTGCCTTACCAACCGGTGATCAAAACAATGATCAGGGCAGCGTAGAAGGCAATGCTTTGAGAGACACCATCGCCCAACAGATGTGGGATCAGTACCAGCATCATGTACATTAGCCTAGGCTAGCAAATAATCAAATAAAGTTGTAATAAATAGCTTATGCTAGACTTTCCTTTATGTTCATGTGTTGTAATAAAACTCTTACATGTGTTGTAATAAACAGCAATGGCTGGAAAGGGATCGTCACCAAAGGTTAGAATGATAGCAAGGGGTTCACCAAAGATTAGAATGATTGCAAGGGGTTCACCAAAGCTTAATCGGCTTTTGGTAGCAAGTGCTACAAAGAAGAAGGTTTCACCAAAATGCAGCCATGCAAGTTCTTCTCTAGGTATGTTACATGGCGCTACTGAATTGATTCTTGCTAGTAGGTTCTGAATATTTCATACAGTGAGTTCTGCATAGAGTAAAATTATAATTAGTTGTCTTTCTCATTGCTCTTGTTCATACCACATTGTAAACTATATCTGCAATTTCAATAGTAATGCTTTGTTCATTCTTTATGTAGTGAAACAACGTGCTTACTGGAATGCATCCCTCGAGAGATCTCTTGCTGATATCCTTCATGAGAACAAGGACTACCGAGGTGATAATGGGTGGAGCTCAGAGTCTTGGAATAGGATGGTAAAGGATTTTTGGGCAAGGAATAAGTACGCGTTGTTCTCCAAAAGCCAAATTCAGGAGAAGGAGAGGGAGCTGAAGCGTGACTACAAAATGTTGAAGGAAGCACTAAAGCAAAGTGGCTGTTCTGGAATAAAGACAGGTGCATGATAGAGGGAGGGCCACACTTATGGGCAAACCTTAAAATGGTATGTTCTTTTCTCAGAATCTAGAACTTATCATAAACTTTAATTGGCATTTTTCATGTGCTGCTCAAAACCTACAAGTTTGTAGCCTTTCCTCCTACTCACTTTGTTGTTTTTGTAGACATTTCCCAAGATCAAGAAATTCCAAAACCCCAAGGCTAGCTTTCCTCTGTTTGATTATTTAGGGGAGCTCTATGATGGTTAGTATTGTTATCCATAGTTGTTGTTTATACTTTCTGCCTTGCTACTAGTACTTGGTGTTAATACTTGTTGCCTCGTTGTAGGTCATCTTGCCGAAGGAAATTATAACATTACTTCAATGGAGCCAGAGGAGGAGGAGCCACTTATGCCAATTCCCGAAGCAGAAGATGACATTGACGATGAAGGAGTGCAGCTTGTGTATGATCTAGAGGATGAACAAGTGCAGGAGGATGAGCTTGAAGTTCCAGCAAGAGAGGAGGCACCATCAAGAGATGAAGAAGCTCCACCAAGAAACCGGCTTGGTCAAGAGAGGAAGAAGCTCCAACAAGCTTCAATGCTTGCAAAAGCAATGTGGAAGGCATGTTTGAGAGGTACCTAGAGATGCGTACCAAGCAAGGTGAGGAGGAAGCTGCAATGCTTGCAAGAGAGAATGAAGCTGCAATGCTTGCAAGAGAGAATGAAGCTGCGATGCTTGCAAGAGAGAATGAAGCTGCAATGCTTGCAAGAGAGAATCAACCGACTCAAGCCACGGATTTCTCCATTACAAGATGCATCAAAGTTTTGAACACCATGGAAGCGACAAAAGAGGAGAAAGTAAAGCCTTTTCTGTCTTCAAGAATGTGGAGAATAGGGAGATCTTTCTCTCATCTGCCGAAGGGGATGAAGAGACCGCTTTGCTGTGGCTAAGGAGCCAGATCTGATAGCAGGTACGTAGCTTTCACTAGTATGTCTCAAATAATTCAGTTGCCGACATGGTTCTGTAGCTTGGAGTAGGTAGTAGTATAGCTAATCAGTATAAACTAGCTCGTTGTGTTGATATCAGTTTTGGCAATGGTATATCCTTTGCAAAGACTTTGTTTCCTTTGCAATTCGATGTTACCATTCACTGTTTGTTCATTCTGCTGGGTTGCAAAGACTTTGGTTAGCTTAATTACATGCCTAGTTTATCTCTCAGTTGGATTAATTGCATGCTAGGTATCTCTCAGTTAATCTTTGCAGAGAGCTAATAATAGTTTAATTTCAGTCTCACCGATGCCTGAAGTATTTTGAACCTGATTTTGCAGGGAAACAATGATAGATGGAGCACCAAAATACGCCTGCTCAAGCTCAACCATAGATCTTCAGAAGAACCATTTGTTGTGATCGTGTTGGTTTGAATGTAGATTAGCTATTTGAGAAAAGACCTGACTCCTTTTGGGGCTTGTTCTTCATCTATCTTTTGTGTCTATTGATTGCTGCTACAGAACTATGGAATGACATGCTACAGAACTATAGCTGTCAATTGGTTGCTGCTACAGAACTATGGAATGACATGCTTAACAATCTGTATGCTGTCCTACATGCCCTTATCTGTTCATGAAGTAGCTACTTCTACTCTTAATTTGTTTCTTTGTTCGTGCACTCCCCAGCTATATCTAGTATAATATGTGTTTTGATCCTGCATGTTTGTATCAGACAAGCATTTTTTTCCTGCATATTTCTGAGGCATGTGTTCTATCGAATGAGTTATAAGAATTCTAGTGGATTCTAATCAGTAATTTGCTATTACTCGGTCAGAGTGCCTGATGCTAGGATAAGCAATGTGTTTGGATCATGATATAAGAGTATAAGACAGGGAAGAAGTATTATGAAAAGGACAATCGGAGCCTGATAAAAATGGCATGTTTTTCTTCTGTTTGTTCCCTGTGCACTTCCTGCTCAACCGAACGGCAAAAACTCCTGCTAGGATCCGTTCCAGCACGTGGATGGGAGGATCACATGGATCAAGTGACACGCATGGATCCACTTGATCCAGGCCTTGGATTAAATCAGGCATGGAATGAAAACTAAGCAACCGAACGAGGCCTCAGGCATGGAATGAAAACTAAGCAACCGAACTCATCAAATGCAGAGACGGTTCAAATATAATGCAGGTCGTAGGCGACTGATTTTACTTTTCCTTTTTTTTTTTCATTATCAGCTCGGAGTTGAACCAGTATTTTACGGGGAGCAGTCGAAAACGTTCCATCAATTCAATCAAGTGTTTAAAATTTCAAAAGTATGTTCACATAATATACTTATTTTCATTTGGCGTGTGATGAACCAGAGCCTGCCAACGAAATACAATAAATGGAGGAGGAAACTTGAGACACTGAATACGTGTAGCCTGTGTGGTACTGAACCTGAAACAGAACATCATGCTTTGGTGGTCTGTCCACATGCTAGAGCGCTGAGACAAGCAATACGGGAATTCGGATGAAATGCAACTGGGAAGGGGTGATACGGAGTTACGAACTGGCTCTTTGCTGCTGCTCGATTCTTTATCTGAAGAGCAAGGGCACGGACTGCACTGCTACAGCAAAGCTCAGAAAACTATCCAATGTGTACCTCTAAAAATTACCTACATATTTAAAACTCAAGCATCGTTAAAACGCACATCATTTCTATAACCAAAGTGCCAATCAAAAAGTACAAGCTGCTATCAAGATTTTGTGCTTAAGTTTCTTGTCCACCTCAAGTATAACCAATCTTCAATATATGATGTATACTCAAAGAAAGTGTAATATTAAACGAAACATTCACCATTCTCCGTATCAATCCAGATATGTGAACTTGTTTAATGTCGAAAGCGTTGTAACTCAATAGTTTGTTGATTTGATTGCATAATTTTCATCGGATGCCCACAATTAATCCCCATCTCAAAAGCACTAGCATAGTTTGAGTATACAAATCTTTTTGTTTGGAAAATGTGGCAACAAATAATAAAACAAAGCTATGTTTTCCTTCAAAACACTACCCCCCACCCCCTTGTTTTTTACAAATCCTTTTCTTCATTGTAGAATGTAGAAACAAATAATAAACAAAGCTACATCTTACCCTTTTCAACTTTTCAAGCATGAAACAAGAGGTAGTAACTAGTTTCTTACGCCGTGTAAGAGGAGAGGGGCTGATTCGAGATTGGTGAGGCAGCGGCCATTTCCCTTTTTTTTCCCCCCTGCACTTAGAGCATCTTGCTGTTTGGTGCTGGAGATGGCGAGGATGGTGGCTTTAACCCCTCGTACCTGCAGGGCACATGAATTGTTGATATTATTAATGTTAGGACATATATAGTTATTAGTTCACATTGCCATTGTGAACTAATGAATTTGTCCCCAAGTCAGCATTTTTGATATAGAGATAATAATAGCAAATTGCAAGGGCATCAATACTTACGCAGTGTATGGTGATAGTGGTGTCTCTGTTTTTGTTGCCTCTCCTCCTCCTCCTGTTTTCGGTGTTGTTGGACCTGGCTCTGACTTGATTGTTGAGTCTACCAATACCTCCTCCTGCTCCGCAGCCAGAGGTTCCTGTCAAATAAATGTACTAGGTGCAATTAGTACCCAATCAGGAGTGGAATTGTGAGACTAGAATGACGACGGATCGGAGCACACCCTCTTGGAGGGAATGGCGGAGAGGAGCTGATCCATGGGCAGCAATGGCGCGCTAGTCTCAGCGATGACTTCCACCACCTTGCAGTAGGCCGCCTTTCTGTTGTTGGCCATGAATCCAATCAGCTCGGCGACCTGAAGGTTGGAGACGAGGCCACCTACGTAGGTATCCTCGGGCGCCACGACCAGGTTGTGTGTCTCCTTGAAACTATCCGTTGGCCTCTCCATTCCTCCAGGCCTGATTATCTGTGTATATTCCATGGCCGCTGGTGACTTGAGCTTCAATGAAGTATAGTACTACTAGCTTTTTTTTTGAGAATTATAGTACTACTAGCTAGTACCAAGCAGAGAGCATCTACCGTGTACGGGATGCCACTGGCTATCAGTGCTTCTTCGGCTCGTCTTTTCCAGTATAGGACCCCCCAGAATAAGCTTATTCATTTTCCCAGCCCAGCAAATAAAAAAAAAGGTACCAAGAAATTAATTAGTAGCTGCAAGCGGAGATACTCAGGCAAAACTAAGTGACTAGGAAGTGACAGAGTAATCACTTGAGGAGGAAAGCAGGGAAGCCGATCTTGTTTGTGCCCAGGGATGTAACCAGGATGAAGTGCTCAACCTTTGCAGCAGTTGCTGGAATAATGTATGGCAAGGCAAGCGCATTCTTAGAGAGAGAGAGAGAGAGAGAGAGAGAGAGAGGTGCATATCTAGAAGAAGAGAAGTGCCTACCAGCTTGTACCAGGTCGTTGGTGGCCATGTAATCGATGCGGTATGGCCCTGTTACATCAAAGATCTCCTTCTCACTGGCACCAATGGAGCACACCACCAGCGCAGCGTTGCCTATGGCTGAAACGATGCCATCCTGAGGCTGCTTCTCCAAGTCACACTCTACAATCTCAAGCTTCTCACGCGGGCTCGCGGCTGCGTCGTCCAATTTCAGTTGCTGGACGCTCTGCAAATTCAAACGAGATTAATTAAGATTGGGAAAAGAAAAAGAAACGCTATGTAGTATGAATGAACTAATAATTAAGAGAGTAACCTGCACCAGGGAGGATGCCCTCCGTGCGTCCCTGACTGCAGCGCGGACCCGGAAGCCAAGCTTGATGAGCTCCCTTACAGCTCGGGAGCCAACTCGTCCGGTGGCGCCGGCGACGAAGACGAGGTCGTTCTCCTTGTTGGTCACGGCCTTGATCGACGAGGAGGAGCAGCAAAGACGAGACGATCCAGCAGGGATTGGATTCTTATTGCTTCCCCACTTAAGTCCCCCCCACTTACTGCTGCTAGTGCCAGCTGGTCTGAGCTTTGCTGGGCGACGCAGCGGCGAGAGAGAAACCAGTACGGTATCCATGCCCAGCCCAAGCTTCAGCTGGCTGCCTAGCTCCATATGAGTATCTCTCTGCTGTTCCTTTTTTTTTTATCAGAAGAGAGAGAAGAAGAACAAGTGTCCGCTCCTAGCTAGCTCAAGGAACTCTCGGTGATCTGCTGCCGCCCCGTCAGCTGCGATTACTACCTGACGTGGCGTGGTCGAGTCCATCCTCTTGGATATGGTGGGACCCGCCCCCTAACCCGCATTACAGTACGTTTCTTCTCATGTCTTCTTCATCCATTAGAGTTCTCGATTGATGTCTACATCCATGTGTACCAAGTCCAACCCGAGCAACAGCAAGCCAACAACTCATGGATCGAAACTCTCGGTGATCTGTTTCCTATTTTGATTTAGAATTCGATTCTGAGTTTCTTTGAATGTGTACTGACTTAGTCATACTAACTGGTGCAGATTAGGATCATTAATGCTTGTTGCATATTGCATAATTTTCTGAGAGATAGGCAACGGGACATGGACGATCAACTCATGGAGCAAGTTGATAGTGAAATATCTGCTGCTCCAGCTGAAAATCAAGGAGAGATGAGTATGATTACGCAGGTTCAATCTACTAATGAGTGGAGTCATTTTAGGGACACCAAAGCTAATGAAATGTTTGCTGATTATCAAGCGAGACGTGGTCAACAAGTTTAATTGAAATGTATGCTACAGCTGTATCTTTGATTTTCTTTCTTTACATAATGTTGTCTATATGCTTTACTAATCATCTTGTACCCTTTTCTTTTGGCTGCAGAAATCATCAAGGGGCTATGTTCCTTGGAACGATGAGATGGATAAGGTACTTCTTGATACATTTGTGGAGTACTTCAACAAAGGTGACCGATGTCAGAACGGATGGAAGCCTCATGTCTACACTGCGGCTGTGAAGAATGTTCGTGAGAAGTGCAATGTGAACATCACAAAAAGCAATATTGATTCTCGCAGCAAGACTTTTGACAAGCACTACCATGTCATATCTGGTCTCTTGTCCACTAGCGGGTTCGGATGGGATTGGGACAAGAATAAGCTCAAAGTGGATAGTGACTCTGTATGGGATGATTACGTTGAGGTAACATTTTGAAACCATTTGCATGCTGATAGTTGTTTGACCATAGCTACTACTTCTGCATGGAGCTGATAGTTGTTTTCTTGGCTGCTTATTTTCTTGGCTGCTACTAGTCGAACCTTGTCCTGATAGTACTTGGCTGTTTCTACTTGTCCTGATAGAATGAGTCACTACTTGGATATTTTCTAGGCTGTGATGATAGCATTAGTTAAGCAACAGTTCAGATCCTGATGATAGCAATTAGTAGCTTTATACTTGTTCTTGATGTCTGGATATTCTTGATGTTTATACTTGTTCTCAATCCATTTTTTGTAGAGGAACAAGGATGCAAAGGGGTACAGGCACAAGGTTGTGAAGTTTTGGGATCTTTTGAGCGTAGTGTACAATAAAGATCAAGCAAATGGAGAGGCTGCGAGGACAGCAGCTGAAAGCTCAAAGGAAATTGCCAGGGAAATTGGTACGAGCAAGGATCCAGCTGGTTCGACATCTACCACAACAAGCAGCTTGAAGAGACAGCGGTCAGATGACTCGTTCAACTCTTTATGGTCTGAGAAGCTTGACATGCTTACTGCAACATTGAAAGACGATGCCCCAAAGCTTCCCTCTTCAGCGGAAGTTCTTGCTGCGCTACAGGAGATTGAGGGGCTTGATGAAGACACCGAGCTAGACCTCTATGACATCCTCACTGCTGATGCACGCAAGTTCGAATCAATGATGGCCCTGCCTGTGGAAAGGAGGAAAAGATGGCTTATGAAGCAGCTGCGGAAGTGAATGGCCCTTCCTACAGGTAACCTCTAGTTGGCTTGTTTTCGAATCTTGATTTTCTGAACAATAATACTTGAGCATCAGACGGGAATGCATGTGTGCTGTTTATCTACCTTTCGCTACTAGCATTAGTAGATCTCTTGTTGCCTACATAATTAGTCTTTTGTTTTTTCCTCTTTAGTTATAGCTTGGGCCTTCTGTTGTATACTTAAAATCTTGTCATTCTACTGCTGTGATGCTGTCACCCTTCTGTTTAACCATTAGGATACTAGCACCAGAAGCTTTCCTAGGACATAGCCATGCACGTATGGGTCTATACCTGTTCAGCCTGGTTGCTCCAGTGAGTTTCCCATTTCTATTCAGGCAGTAAGTAGGTCAGACTTGCATTAGTATGTGCAACCTTGAGCCGAGTACGGTGATTCCAGGCCTGGTAAATCACAAGCACATGCTTGATAGTGACCAACTGATGTTGCCCTGTTTTTAGTGGCCAGCAATCTATGTGCTCATGTCCTATGATTTTTTTTCTTATCTTGCAGAAAACAAAAAAGCGAAAGGCTATAGGCATGAAGTCGTCAAGTATGCATGGGAGTGATGGGGTACTGGCAGGCTCCATTTCACTAGATCTTGAACATTTCTCATTTACCAAAGGCTTCAACGTTGTTGTTCCTCATTTTCTAGGCTACTCGTAAACTTACTGTATGTCTATGTATGGAGTATGCTATGCTCTCTGGTATATTAATAAACTGGATATGTGTGTTCTATGTATGGAGTGGGATACTAATATATTACTATGTAAGCTTGAATATTGGGACCATGTGTGTTATACGCACGATATTTGAGAGTTGAGAATGATTTGTCCCTGTTCTAAGTATGTGAATCTTGGCTACTGATATGTAGAGTTCAAAATGTTTGTTGTTTTAAGTAGGCTGATTCTATGTCTAAAGATTCCACACAACCAAACATGATCTGTATTTTGATTCCTGGAATCTAATTCTGAGTACACCCAAACAAGAATGACAGAAATAATTAATTTCTGGATGATTAATTCTACCAAATTCAAATCTGTGAATGTAATTCTTGGAAAGAGTTTCATTTCCAGGATCCAAACGGGCCCGTAGTATAATCGGAGAAGAGAATGTGCTCTGAAGATTCGGTTCGTCTCCATCTGCTACCGTTGACTTCAAGAAGTTTTGCTTCTTCTCATCAAACACCGAGAGAGGAGAGAGCGAGAGAGAGAAGGCCGCCGGCGGCATTATGGAGGTCCTGCGCCCGTCGCCGCCGCCCAGCCCCTGCCCCGCCGTGGATAATCAGCTTCACCGCCGCCTCCGTTGCGGTGGCCGCCGGGAACATCATCTCGGCGAGGCGTGGGTCCATGTGGCCGTAGGCAGGTCGCCTGAGAAGACGCTGGGGCTGCTGCGGTGGACCCTGCGCCGCTTCCAGTGCGGCCGCATCGCCCTCGTCCACGTCCACCAGCCGTCGCCGCTCATCCCAACCCTCTGTGAGTGTTCGTTTCGCTTTGCAATCAGTGGAGTGCAATTACATACTACAGGTGCTCGAGGAGTAATAAATACCTTGTTGATTCATCCATCAGTAGGAAAGATCCCCGCGGGTCAAGCCACGGAGGAGCTGGTGCTTTCCCACCGCAAGTCCGAGAAGGAAGAGATGAACAAGATCCTCCTCTCCTACCTCGCTTTCTGCCACAGGGCTCAGGTTCAGGCCACGCTTCTGGCCACGGAGAATGACCAAATCCACGACGGCATCCTTAGTTTGGTCAACCAGTACGGGATCACAAAGCTTGTTATGGGTTCCACACCCGACCAGTATGCAATCTCTCAGATCACCTCTTCTCATCTACAGTATGATCCATCTTTTATCTGTGAGCTAACTGGCAAATTTAAATGCGTGCAGTTGCTTCAAGCTTAAAGCAAGCTATGGCAAAGAATCTTTAATGGCGAGGAATGCTCCTGCATTTTGTGAAATCTGGTTCGTATGGAGAGGAAGGCACATCTGGACCAGGGAAGCCAGTGTTGCCGCTGACAACAATGTCCAAGATGATGTTATGACCACAAAAAGAATTAGGTTCACCTCATACAGTAACAACGCTGAATCCTTACTTGACGAAGGGTATATTACGTGCGAGACATCGGTAATGGCTGATCTTAATCAAGACACTGCTTCGTATAATGATCGATCCAGTGAATACGATGCTCTTGGGGCACGTGAAGGCAACCGTTTCTACAACATGAGCATTACAAATTGGCGAGATGCTGAATCTGAACTCAGCTCAAACTTCTGGTCTGATCCTTCTGTTCATATAGAAACGTTGCAGTTATATTCTACGGTACACCCTCTGCTTCAGTTACATATATGTTTGTGCTTGAGAGATGGATGTTATCTTGTATGTAACTCTTAAAGTCAATGCTATTTTGCAGGAAATATTGGGCAGAAATCTCAAAGAAGTCATGATGGAAGCTGAGGAGTCAAGGAAGGAAGCTTTTGTTGAGCTACTCAAGCGCAAAGAAACAGAGTCAAATGTCGCAAGTGCTTTTTCCAGGGTATGCGATATTTACTTCTTGCAACCTAAGCTTCCTTGTATTTGTTTACTGCCCAATTCCTGTAGAACTGTGCAACACAATTCACTTGCTTACTTAGCTCCTGGTACTTGACAAGGCAAAAATTTCTGATTCTGCTCGAAAACATGAAATGAAAATGAGGGAGGATGTTGAAATTTTGTTGATAGCCACCAAAAAGCAGCATGAAGAACATATAAAGAATAAAGAAAAAGCTGCAGCAGGGCTGGAGTCTTCTGTGAGAAGATTAGCCATCCTAGATGCCCGCGCTAAAATGATAAGCCTTCAGATAAGTGAGGTTGCAGCAGAGCTGGAAGTACTTCAATCTTCCATGGAAACTCTCAGGCAGGAAAAATCAAAAGTTCAAAGGCAAGAAGAAAGGCATATAGACACAATTGAAGGGTGCAGATGCAGCCACGCTATGTTGCCACATTGCATGCCAATTACTCCTGGTGATAATTCATACAGCTTCAGAGAATGGACATTGTTAGATATGCAATCTGCAACATGTAATTTTTCAGAGGGCTTGAAGCTTAGATCACAAGGTCACAGGTGTGTTTACAAAGGTGAAATTATGGACAAAAGTGTGATGATTCATAAGCTGCATTCGGATAGCATTCAGGGCGTGAAGCAGTTCCAACAAGAGGTATTCCATGTTACCCTATTTCACACCTTTTGTATTTGGTACATCTATTGATAATATTAATATGACGGCCTCAAGCCTGAAAGTTATTACACATGCTTAGCACGTAATCAAAGAATATGTTTTCGGTAGATTTGTTTTTGATGCTATATTTCACGTTTAGCACATAATGCAGGTATATGTTTTGTGTAGATTTATCGAGATTTTTCAGTGCCATAATTGTTGTCAGTAACTGAACAAATCATGAATGGAATCAGCAACTATAGAACCATCTCTTTGGACTATAATCAATAACAAAGTATTGAGCAATAGACAAGTGTGGCCTAATATGCTTGCACTTTTAGTTCTTAGATTATGCTAGTTTGTTGCATACCTTAAGTGCAGTATATTTCGGAAATCGCATACTTTAACAATACCTAGGAGGGATGGAAATCCTATTAAGCACGCTAAATGCATGCGGTGGCGCAGCAGTGGGGCAGACCCACGTGTGAGCGGGCACTGCGAGCGCGCAGATCAAGTCAGACGATCTGCATCCGCCTAGGAGCTTTCCAAGTTAGGATCATATGGCTGAAGATTCTTATTTCCTTTTTCTATATCAGGTTCATATCCTAAGCAAGGTGAGGCACCCTCATCTTGTTTCCTTGGTTGGAGCATGTCCAGAAGCATTATGCCTTGTCTACGAATACTTGCCGAGTGTGAGCCTTCATGAGCGCCTCTTCAGCAAATGCAATAGCCACCGGTTGTCATGGAAAATTCGTACACGTATTATTGCAGAGATCTCGAGCGCACTATTGTTCTTGCATTCCTGTAAGCCTCATACTATCATCCATGGCGACTTGAAGCTTGAGAACATCCTTCTTGATACCGACTCCCACTGCAAGATAGCCGATTTTGGCATTTCCCGGATATTCGCAGATGACATGAAGTACCATCCATCAAGTTGTGCAGACCCTGAGTACCAGAGAACCAAAGTGTTGACACTGAAGTCTGATATTTACTACTTTGGAATTGTGGTACTGCAGTTACTAACCGGAAAACAGGATCCTGTGGAGCTTGCTAGTGAAGTAAGGCGTGCTATGTCTTGTGGCAAGCTGTCATCTGTGTTAGATAAGACCGCTGGGGATTGGCCTATGGAAGTTGCTGGAAGGCTAGCAGAGCTTGGGATCCAGTGTAGTGAAGCTAGCAGCCGAGATCGTCCAGAGCTGACTCCAGGGACGATACGAGATTTGGAACTGCTGCATCACAAAAGGGAGGAACATACACCTTCCTCCTTCCTATGCCCGATTTTGAAGGCAAGTACCAAGCAGAAAATGGAACATTTGATTGTTCTTTAGCGTTTTGCCCCTTCAACTTTTTTTTAACTGTAGAGCGTAGGATTATGATAGCTCCAAATAACAAATGATGAAAACTCTTAATGCAGGAAATAATGCACGATCCTCAGGTTTGCGCTGATGGGTTGACTTACGAAGGGTGGGTGATTCGTGAGTGGATGGAGAATGGGTGGGAAACATCGCCAGTGACCAAACTGAAACTGGAGCATCGCAATCTCACACCCAACCACGCCCTTCGCTGTGCTATCCACGATTGGCTTTCTAGCTTTCACCCATTGCTGAAGCTGTAGTTAGGCTTTATTTCGTTCTTGCTTGCTTTCCTCATTAACGATCTGTGTAGATTCATTCTTGTGTATAAAAAAGAACACATTCTGGTGGTATATACTAGTTGATTTTATTTCGTTTTAGAAGAATATTCAGTAAGATGTAGTGCATATAACGTGACTAAATAGTTTTTTTGCCAAGTGTAGTATTGCTGCTCTCCGCCAGCTATTAGTGCATAGTGAATGAATTGTATGACTGCCTTGGTTATGTGTGCCACTAGCTCGGGCTGTACTTTGTGTCCAGGGTCAGTTGAGAAAGCGAGCTTTTATTTTCTTTTTTCTTCCCCTTGAGGCCGGGAGTTTGTGGATCCTAAACGTATAGGGGAGGTGGTTTGCGGCCGGATCCTCTGCCCTGTTAGGCATTACCAGTCAGACAAACCAACGTGTCAAATTTTTTTCCGAGGGAAACGAGATTTCATTAGATCTAATGAAATGGTGCATGTCTAAGACAGACATTATCGTCGCACGCGAAAGAAGCAAGTGCGTGTGCAACCCTATTCTGATCCCTAACACAGTGAACAACAATCAGCACAGTAAACTCAATACGGTTTTATGGTGGGTGTCAGGACCAGCTGACCAAGAACTCAGTAGCTATTTTTGGTTTTTCTTGATTGAAGCAATTTGTGGGAATTAAAGGAAAGGCATGAACAAAAATAAGAAGTGGAAAAGAATAGCAAGTGCCGAGCAGTGTTTGGCTTGAATATTTGAGAGTAGATTTTTTTTTTTTTTTTGGAACTAATTTGAGAGTAGAGTTGGGTTTGATGAAGTGAAGGAGTCCGTCTCAGATGTTCATCATTGAGTGTACTGATCCTCTATTGTTATGTCCATTCATTAACATTTCATTGACACGTCGGTATGTTTGAACATCCGAGCAGATGTGTGCTCTGCTTCTCTTATTGGGCCGAAACAGCCGTCCGGCGGGCTGGGCAGGCCCGTATAAGCACGTAGCGAGCGAGTGAGATTTGGATGGACATGGCGGATGGCTGGGATCAACCCAAGTGAGACAAAAAGCCCAAAGAGACGGAAGCCCCACCAATGGGCCCCACCGTTTCCTTTTTTTTTTCTGAGGCCGAGGCCTCGTGGCTCCTCTTCTGCTCGCTTTTTCTTCCACGTTTGAACAGAAAACCATTCCCCTTCCCCAAGGAAAAAAAGGGAGAGAAAAAAAAAACAAAGGAATTGAAGATTAGTCAGAAGGATTCCATTCCATTCTCCTCTTCTTGGCCGCCGGGGAGACCTTGCCCTCCCCTCTTCTTTGATTTGATTATTAGGGTTCCCCTGTTCTTCCTCTTCGCCCGCAGCCGCCTCCGCCTATCGATTCGTTTCGATTTGACACACCCGTAGCCCAGGCAGGTAATGTCATGATTCTCTTCTTCTTCTTCTTCGATCCTCGATTTGTTGTCCGACAGATTTGCTGAGATCTGACATAGATTCGATTCATTCGTCCTTGCTGCGGCTCCAGGGAGGTGGTAATCAAGGGTGAAGGAGGCAACCGACCAAGGAGCCAGACGCGGTCGCGATGGCGTGGCTCCGCGCCGCCTCGGGCGTCGCCCGACTCGCCCTGCGCCGCACCCTCGCCACCCGCGCGCCGCCAGCCGCCGCTCGACGATGTTTCCACTCCACGGCGCTGCGGCCCCGAGCCTTCGCCCCCTCGCCCCGCGCCGTCCCTCTCTCCCGCCTCTCCGACAGCTTCCTCGACGGCACCAGCAGCGTCTACCTCGAGGAGCTCCAGCGCGCCTGGGAGGCCGACCCCTCCTCCGTCGACGAGTCCTGGGACAACTTCTTCCGCAACTTCGTCGCCCAGGCCTCCCCCTCTGCCGGCGTCTCCGGCCAGACCATCCAGGAGAGCATGCAGCTCCTCCTCCTCGTCAGGGCCTACCAGGTCAACGGCCATATGATGGCCAAGCTCGACCCTCTCGGCATCGACCACCGCCCCGTACCCGAGGACCTGGACCTCAGCCTCTACGGCTTCACCGACGCCGACCTCGACAGGGAGTTCTTCCTCGGCGTCTGGCGGATGTCAGGCTTCCTCTCCGAGAACCGCCCCGTCCTCACCCTCCGCGAGATCCTCAGCAAGCTCCAGCAGGCCTACTGTGGCCCCATCGGCTACGAGTACATGCACATCCCTGACAGGGACAAGTGCAACTGGCTCAGGGAGAAGATCGAGACCGCCAAGCCCAAGGACTACGACAAGGACCGCCGCCTAGTTATGCTTGACAGGCTCATCTGGAGCACCCAGTTCGAGAACTTCCTTGCCACCAAGTGGGCCACCGCCAAGAGGTTTGGCCTCGAGGGTGGTGAGACGCTCATCCCCGGCATGAAAGAGATGTTCGACAGGGCTGCTGACCTCGGTGTTGAGAACATCGTCATTGGGATGCCTCACAGGGGGAGGCTCAATGTCCTGGGTAATGTCGTCCGCAAGCCCTTGTCTCAGATATTCAGTGAGTTCACTGGTGGGACAAGGCCTGTCGAGGGTGAGGACGGCCTCTACACCGGAACTGGTGATGTCAAGTACCACCTGGGTACCTCCTATGATCGCCCAACTCGAGGTGGCAAGAGGATTCACCTCTCCTTGGTCGCCAATCCTAGCCATCTGGAAGCCGTTGATCCTGTGGTCATTGGCAAGACACGCGCAAAGCAATTCTACTCCAACGACGCTGACAGGACAAAAAACATGGGCATTCTGATCCACGGAGATGGTAGCTTTGCTGGCCAGGGTGTGGTCTATGAGACACTCCATCTAAGCGCCCTTCCAAACTACACAACTGGTGGAACCATACATATCGTTGTCAACAACCAAGTTGCCTTCACAACTGATCCAAGAGCTGGTAGGTCTTCCCAGTACTGTACAGATGTGGCTAAAGCCCTGAATGCTCCTATATTCCATGTAAATGGCGACGATCTGGAGGCAGTTGTCCGGGTCTGTGAGCTTGCAGCTGAGTGGCGCCAGACTTTCCACTCTGATGTCGTTGTTGATCTTATTTGCTACCGCCGATTTGGGCACAACGAAATCGATGAACCGTCCTTCACGCAGCCAAAGATGTACCAGGTGATGCTATCGCTTCTTCTGATTCTGAGCTATTTTTCACGTTGATCATCGCCCAAAACTAGTTGCTGCTTTACATAATCTATATCATTTAGTTCATTGAGTTAGCTGGATAATTATTTGTTTCTCATGCAATGTTATGTCCAACCCTAAAAGTCCATGTCCTTATACTTTTCCTTAGAGCAAAAAAAAAGACAAGATATATAGTCATCCAACTGATTGTAATAGAGGTTAACCATGGAAGAAACCATTTGTGTTATTCATATATTTCTTAACGTGCTGTGTGACTGTGCATTATCTTATGGCAGGTCATTAAGAATCATCCCAGTTCATTGAAGCTTTATGAGCAGAAACTGCTAGGAACTGGTGAAGTCTCAAAAGAAGATGTACAGAGGATCCATGACAAAGTGAACAGAATCTTGAATGAAGAGTTTACAAAGAGCAAAGATTATGTTCCCAACAAGAGGGATTGGCTCTCAGCTTACTGGACTGGCTTCAAGTCACCTGAGCAAATATCACGTGTCCGCAACACCGGGTAACATCATCCTCTTAAGTTGACTGCCCTTTATAGTCTTTCTATATATTCAACAAATGGTATCCAATATTTATGTATTGCAGGGTCAAGCCAGAGGTCTTGAAGCGTGTCGGACAAGCAATTACTGCACTGCCTGAAAGCTTTAAGCCCCACAGAGCAGTGAAGAAGATTTTTGAGCAGCGTGCAGCGATGATTGAGAGTGGTGAAGGAATTGATTGGGCTGTTGCAGAAGCCCTAGCATTTGCAACTCTCATTGTGGAAGGCAATCATGTCAGGCTAAGCGGACAAGATGTGGAGAGAGGAACTTTCAGCCACAGACATGCTGTTTTACATGATCAGGAAACTGGAGCAAAGTACTGCCCGCTTGACCATGTTGTGATGAATCAGAATGAGGAGCTGTTTACTGTTAGCAACAGGTAAGTTTGCTAACATGTGCTAGTGCCATCAATCCATCTCGTGTCGATTTTAATAAAAAGAAGGGGTAATTTTTTAATGTTGTGTACACTTCTTTTCGCAGTTCACTTTCAGAATTTGCTGTCCTTGGGTTTGAATTGGGTTACTCCATGGAGAACCCTAATTCTCTAGTTCTTTGGGAAGCTCAATTTGGCGACTTTTCCAATGGTGCACAAGTGATGTTCGACCAGTTTCTGAGCAGTGGTGAGGCAAAATGGCTGCGGCAAACTGGCCTTGTTGTTTTACTGCCTCATGGTTACGATGGCCAAGGTCCTGAGCATTCCAGCGCCCGCCTGGAGCGCTTCCTTCAGGTAATTAACAGGGACAATGTTTACTAGTTGTTAACATCTGTTACAGGTAGGCTTTGTTTTCACACCTTTGTTCAATGAGTTATCTAATGTGAGATAGAGATGTTTTCCTGTTCCTACTGTTTACAAGAAGCACTGCTAATTTGTATGCATATGGTAACAATTAATAACTACTTTACTGAGATATACAGTAATGATCAGATCTTATGCATCTCCATGATTTCTTCTTTGGTAGCATGTTTGAAACGTGAAATATCAGTTACTTACATGAGGCTGTGCCTGTGAACTACTATGCCAGATGAGTGATGATAATCCTTTTGTCATACCTGAGATGGAACCAACACTTCGCAAGCAGATCCAGGAGTGTAATTGGCAAGTTGTGAATGTGACAACGCCTGCAAATTATTTCCATGTTTTGCGTCGTCAGGTAAGCTTATCTTACTATGTGCTTGTTTGCTTTCTTGATCCTAGAATGTGGTCGGCTTACATGTATTGTGTTTCTGTTACTGCTGCTAGATACATAGGGAGTTCCGGAAGCCACTGGTTGTAATGGCTCCTAAAAACCTGCTCCGGCACAAGGACTGCAAGTCCAATCTTTCTGAGTTTGATGATGTAGAAGGCCATGCGGGATTTGATAAGCAGGGAACACGTTTCAAGCGGCTGATAAAGGACCGCAATGATCACAAGCAAGTTGAGGAGGGTATCAACCGTCTGGTATTGTGTTCTGGGAAAGTAAGTATGCCTATTAGCAAATCAAGTCATGCAAATTACTGTCTTGAAACAATATGAACCCATTTTTTTATCACAGGTTTACTACGAACTTGATGAAGAGCGGAAGAAGTCAGAGCGCATTGATGTTGCTATTTGCAGAGTTGAGCAACTTTGCCCATTCCCCTACGACCTTATCCAAAGAGAGCTAAAAAGATATCCAAGTACGTGATCTCCCTTCAAGTCTTTAATCTGTCATTTTTATAATTTTGTCAATGCATGGCTCATGCTGCTTCTGCCAGTAGCCTTGATCTCCTCTTCAAGTCTTTAGTCTGTCATTTTTATAATTTTGTCAATGCATGGCTCATGCTGAGCCTCAGGTCTCAGATGTGGGTAACTGTCACTTTTCATGCCTTGTCATGTGGTGACCTTGCACCTGCTATGCTGTTTGTGATATGCGTACCTGAGGGGTACGAGAAAAGTGTAGAACTAATGACACTGGTAGTCTAAACAAGATAAGTGGACCCCAATGGATCGAGTTCTGGTTCTTTCCAGTGCTCTGTTGACCAAGTTGTTATGATGCATTATATTTTGAGTACATTTGAAAATGTTCTGACCGTCATGTTTGCATGACCTAGATGCGGAGATTGTGTGGTGCCAAGAGGAGCCAATGAATATGGGTGCGTACAGCTACATTTCTCCACGGCTGTTTACTGCTATGAAGGCTCTTGGGCGGGGATCATTCGAAGACATCAAGTATGCGGGCAGGGCCCCTTCAGCTGCTACAGCCACAGGCTTCCAGTCGGTTCATGTGCAGGAGCAGACAGAGCTAGTAAAGAAAGCACTGCAGCCGGAGCCGATCAAATTCCCGTGAAGCCGTGATGTAACAGTTTTTACGGTGCTTACATAACAGGACCATGACATGTCTGTTTGCCCAGCCTGCATACAGGCACGCATCTTAAAATTTTGCCATATACGAAGATTCCTTTTGTTCCAGTTTTGAGGCATTTTGCTTTGAAGTTCGTGAATAATACGAAGAACATGTAATTCGACATGAGCAACCTGTTTAGGGCATTTTGCTCTTCTTCCTATTGAAGGGATGTGGAGGGAACCTGTAATTCGACATGAGCAACCTCACTTTCCTGTTTGGCCAGCATCGAATGGTTAGTCTTAAAGCAGAAGGCGCAAGGCTTCCATGGGCGTACATCGGTTTTTTTCCCCCGTCATGTCATTCATCGCCTTATTTTACACCGGTCACGTGGTGTCGCTGTCGCATATTGTTTGTGCACAGCTATGCTTCTTTGGGACCCATACGCGAGGCAGAGGATTAAGGACCCGCCTGGGGTGGCCTTTTGATTTGTTTCAAAACCAAATAGAAAATAAACACAAGATTCGCCTCTTTCTCTAGTTTACACTGTTATTACGCATAGCATCCTTGGACCCTGGCCTCATCGTCGCATGGCATCTGCATTCTGATATGATCGTGTGATTGTATTGCGTGGCAGTTGGATTCCTTCAAGCTACGTCACAATTTGCTCGTTCGGTTTACTCATCATGCAAGCTGCAAACATGTTGATAACATAATGTAAATCATAGTTTGGGGCAAAGTAACTTGATTCAGTTGGTAGACATCAAGGAACAAGACTTTGAACTTTAATTGTGATATCCCCTTGCTTTTTTTAACCTTGATTTTACCTACTTTTCTTTAAAAGATAATATGAAATCGTTGTTTGCTGCTCTATCAGCCTTGTTACTGGCACGCGGCGAGCGGGCGGACGCGGGGCACGCGACGCACGGTGGAGCGCGGGGCACGCTGGGTGCGGCACCAGGCACGCGTGCGGGCGCGTGACGAGGGGGCGCTGCGGGGTAGAGGGAGGAGACCGCGCGCGGGCGGAAGAGAGAGAGGGAGAGCTTGGCGTCGGCGACAATGGAGGACTGCAGCAGGCTAGTGGAGACGGTATGTATCGACAGCCTGGTCCTCGCGCTCGCCGCGCGGCTCTTCATCATCCTGGCCACCGGCTCCGGCTCGCCGCGAAGCTGTTCATCATCTATTTGCCTCTCGATCTGTTGGAGACGCCAATGATGATTGAGTCCTCCATTCACTGTTCAGGCAAGGCAACCACCTCTAGAATTTGCAGATTGCTTGTTGGAGTCAGTCTAAGTTATTTTCGGGTGCATGGAATGATTCTACATTTATTTGGTCTATGATGATGCTGATGTGTGTATTTGCCACCGAACCAAATGGATGGCTTTGGTCACCAGCTGTTGAAAGAAACGCCTCAAGTAGTCCAACGGTAAGCTGAAACCAGTTCCACTGAACTCTCTCATGTTTCTCTTCAAATCTGAGAGATAGATATGGAATCAATGAACAAAGTAAAGGGGAACCTATACGGTGAGAATTATTGATGTTAAAAAAAAAATGTGTTGTCAGCAGCTTCCAGTTTTGGTTGCATGTACTGCCTTTTGGCCACTGAAGATTTCTGCTTTGGAATTATATTCCTAAAATGTTTACAAAAATACTAATCTGATAATAAATTCTTTTGTATCATTGCCTTACTGATGGTTAAGTAAATTTTTTTTTTTTGCGAATATGATGGTTAAGTAAACTGCTAGACCATGCTTTCGAAACTAATAATTCTATTTCCCCACATCCAGCAGGCTGCAGCACAAATGTCCTAATATTCATACCTGATTTTGTTAATTGTATGACTCATGTCCGTAAAAGTCGCGCAGAGTATTTCAAAGTATTAAGGTAGTGACCCCAAGCTCGCTGCATATCTTCTATGGAACAAATATGCATACAGCTATATCAAAAGGTAATAATACTCTATTAGCTTCGAACATTTATCATCCCTTTCTGCTTTTCCCCTGCCCTTTTCATATATGCATTTAACATGGCATGGTACAGCTGTTTGTCTAAATAAAGCTGCTAAAACCGTGCTCTTGTGATTAGGAATTTGGATCGGCCATAATTTTCCTAGGTTTTCTTCATTTCGTTCACAGATAAATGTGCTAATGTGTACAACCTGGCTTAAAGACATATTTGTTGATGAACATGTGTTCAAATACACAAAACCTGGCTTACAGAAATGATTTGCTTCCATTTTAGGATCCAAGTGATGCAAGGCTTATTGTCAGATCATTAAGCAGTCATTTTTTAATATATATTGTGGGTTCATCAACATAAATGAAGCCTTTGGTTAGTGTTATACTTTTGGTTTATTGGATTATAGAAATGGAGTGTTCTGAATCATATAGTTTAGCTACGTGAAACAGACATTTACAGAATATAACACTGAATCCGTCATGACTCCATGAAGATATAAATTCTTACATTATAAATCTAAATAAACAGTGCACACCATTTTTTTTCTAATCCTCTTCGATGTGCTTTCCTTTTTCTTAGCTGCAGGTAGGTTTTCAGACTCTGCTGTCATATATACTATTCACGCCTTCGCTAATATGTTAACTGCTGGAGATTGGCAACATCATACTGGAGAACCAACATGTTTGGTAGTATTTTGTTCCAGCCATGTCATATCTAAACCTCTAAAGAACCAGTTAGGAGGAAAATGTTTTGTACCTGTCAAATTATAGCCACTTGTGTGTCTCAACCCTTGATCTAAATTGGAAGCTAAATCTAATGCCGTCCGATCCTGCCGTAGAAATTTCAGGCCAGCGGGCCCACGAACATAGCGTGACGCACTGTCATCTGCAGGCCAAATCGGATGACGCAGCCGCGACTTTTTTCACCCCGCTATGAAATTTACTCGCCCGCAGCACCCGTCCGCTAATCACGCCTCTTTCCTTCCTCTCCTCTCTATTCCTCAATCCTGAATCAGTGAATCCTATCTCCAGTCTCCTCTCGATGGATCGAGTGCGGCAACCGCGGCGGCAACCGCAGCTGCTGGCGATCCTCCGCATCCTCGTCGGCGGCCTCGAGGCCCGGGTGCGCGCGGCGCCGGTGCCCTGCCTCGCTGACCTTTCCTCAAACCTGCGACGACTACAACGAGAGCAGCCTCGTCCGCTCCCTCTTTCCTCCACGCACATGCGCCTAATCGTTTGACTTGCCTGGTAAGTCTGTACACGCTCTTCAAGTTCTGTACATGGTCTTCAATTTCTTCCCCTAATCGTTGTTGATTTGCTTGGTAAAGTCAATGGATGTGAGGTCCGCGCTCCCCAATTTCTTCCCCAATTACAATTTGTTCTGCTCACCAAATTTATAGATCTGAGGTCCGTGCTCCATAATTTCTTCCCCAATCTGGAATGCATGATTTTCGGGTATCGATTTGTCTGCTTGGTGAAATATCATAGAAGAGTAAGGCTATTGATCTCAGTTGGGGATTTCAGTCTCATCTTGTTTTTTTAGGGAATCTCACTGTGTTTCTAATAGATGCATTTGTTCATGTGGAGCGGATATAAACTCTGCTCAATCCTCCTCGATAAAGATCCACCAGGTCACTGTCTTCCATCAGAAAGCTAAATAAGGTATAACAGTAGATATTCATGGGTCATTTTTGGACCTGCAGTCAATTGTATGAATACTGGTAGAAATGAGAAACATGCAAACTCCTTTTGCATTGTACATTTGAGTCCCTTCTCTACATCTGCTTATATTATTATAGACATTTTCAACTTCCAAAAATATATTTGGACTCGATCTGGATTGGATTGCAGAGCCATTCAGAATTGCTGGTATTGGATTCGCATGGACAGGAGACACACAAGAGTTGAGGTATTAGACTCGATCTGGATTTGAGTCGAGTGCCATATGAACAAGGTGCTTGTTTTTTCTTGTCTCCTCTACTCCATCTATGTTCAAGTAATAAATTATAACAATCTTTGAACAATTTTATGTTTATCTGCCCATACCAAGTATTGCTTGCCTATTTCAGATGTTTTGATGAGTTGAGAGAAATCTGAACATCTGAATCCTATCGTCAATTTTAGAGGCCACACAATAATTTTTCGATATACTAAATGGTCCAGTAGTTTTTTTTATCCATGCTATATATCAGGAACTCATACCAACCATTTAGTGCAAAATTACACGAATAATTGGCCCACACACGTTTATAATAACCACCGTCAAAGTTATTTATATTTGTATGCCCATACCAAAGGCTGCCTGCCTATTTCGGTTTTGTCCATAGATCCTATTCTGGTAAGACACCATTTGTAATATTTTTTTTAAAAAAACAAGACTTCTGTTATAACCATTTTCCTGATCCCTGTAGGTTTTACTTATGTGCTCAGATTCGTCTAAAATGGGACTGGCTACTATCTTTCTATTGTGATTGATTTGCCGTGAATTTCTAATATGTGCCGCCACAATATTTGACGTCATGCTGAAACTTTTTGGTTTATCTGCACGAATGTTTTTTAGAGGAGCTATGATACATGAGAAATTTCAAGATCTTGCTCAGAAAAATTACATGCATTTTATTTACTTAACATTTTTGTAGCTTATGTCATTCTAATCCAATATAGCTTCTGAAAGGATCAAGGGCACCGAGAGGGGGGGGTGAATCGGTGTGTCAACAATTTCTCCCAAACGTACTTTAGGCGTGAAGCTAGCAAGACTAGATATGGTGATAACAAAAGCAAGCGATGCGCGCACACAATCTAGTCTATGCAACAAGCAACACCCTAGCAAGCAATTCTACCAAGTAGTAAAGAGACAACCTATCAAGCAATTCTACTAGCTCAAGAAGTAAATGCGGAAACGTAAATGCTAGTATGTAAAGGAGATAGGGATAGGAATGCTCATGATTTTTCCCGTGGTCTCGGAAGGATGGCGCCTTCCCCTACTCCACGTTGGGTCACTCCCGCCGGAGTCTCGACCCCGTCCCTCCGCTCGATGGCGATCCCTCCTAGAGCACACTTCACCCTCCGAGTGAAGTCGCGGGCACGTCCCGCCGGGCTCGATCCCGGGTACTCTTCCGGAGGTAAGGCTCCGCACGTGATGCGTGCCAAAGGGCGCTCCACTAGTGATGCTTCTTTCGCACGGGAAGCTCCAAGACCGTGTACAAACTTGTGTTAGCTTCCACAATCTCCTTGGACAGCTCAACACCAACGC
This sequence comes from Eragrostis nindensis, assembly GCA_012490785.1. Lineage (NCBI taxonomy): Eukaryota > Viridiplantae > Streptophyta > Magnoliopsida > Poales > Poaceae > Eragrostis > Eragrostis nindensis. The sequence goes on from JAAXCT010001966.1 coordinate 56,794, forward strand.
CTAACCGGTCTAGGCCTTGCCATAGACCAAGAGTAACAGCTCAACTTGACTCTCTCAAACACTCCCTAGCCTAGAGATCAATGGATGCAACTTGTTACTCTCTCAAGCACTAGGATCACTCCAAATCCTTCTCAAGTGCTTCCTCTTCTTGCTCTTGGCTTCTCCCTGTCTTCCTCAACTATTCCAGTGGCCAAGAGGCCCTCAAAGGGGTAGGTAACCAGCTATATATAGGCCTCCAACCTCAAACTAGCCGTTACCAAAAAAACAGTCTGTCGATACAGTCACCGTAGTAACCACCGTATGATACGGTGACTGTAGCACCGTATCATACGGTGACCCCTTTCTCACCTGCCAGAGCAACTCCAATCTCTGGACTTCATCTTCTTGGTTCACCGTATCATACGGTGACACCCACCGCGTCATACGGTGACCTCTTCTCTTCAGCTTCCAGCCAACTGCCAAGTCTCTGGAAATCATACGGTGACCACCGTATCATACGGTGACCACCTCACCGTATCATACGGTGACTCCATCTTCTCTGCCAGGTCATCACCTCATCTGGTCTTCTCTGCTCGCAGTCACCGTATCATACGGTGACTGGCACCGTATCATACGGTGGCTTCTGCTGAAGCTGATCTTGATCTCCTCTTCGATCCTCGACTCCAACTTCATCCTTCTTGGTTCCTTCACTTCTTCTCTTCTACTCCAAGTGTCCGAGAGACTCACATTTGCATCCAAAGATCTCTACACTATTGAGTACCTAAGAGAACCAACTTGAACCCTCTTGATAGTCCGGTTTTTCCTATGGACTCAAGCTATCATCTAACCAAGCAACACTCGCTTGGTCTAGCATGTCCTTAGCCTTGATCCATATCTTCTCCGCGACTCCATCAAGTCCGTTCTTGTGTAGATGAAGGCAACCAATCATCCTTAACGTTTGAATTAGGGTGTGTCGGCGTACACCACCAACGGACGGAGCTTTCTTCATATGTGACCATTGATCAATATCCTACATGGAAATGTTAGTCACATACATAAGGGTCATCCAATCACCAAAACATTCATACCTTTGGGGTTTCCAAACACTCCAATGGCCATGAAGCTTACAGCTTCGTTGTATAATAACTCTGTGATTTGGTGAGTTTTAGGTTTTGGCTAATTAATATAACACTTGTCATTATGTAACGATTGGAGGATGATAACTCTATGCCGCATTTACTTTTGTGCCATTATAGGAGAGAAAGTATAAATTGTAACACTAAAGAAACCACCCATGGTGACACGAAAATGAAAACCGGAGGATCCTTCATGATTCCTTCATACTAGAATGCAACTTGTCGAATATAATTCTGAGATTTTCTTTTAAGTTGGCTCTTGAGTTAATTCTGCCAATGTGCAGGATGGTGCCAATCAGATTATGATCAAGCTGGTTCCCTGCAGACCGTGAAGTTGTTGATTAAATACAAGGTTGATGCTTGCAAGCAGAATGTTCATACCTGAGATTTTTTACTATCGATTTATCTTGTCTTCACATTTTAGCCTGGCACATCTCGGGAAAAACCATTGCTGCCCATTCATTTGACAACAAATTTTTTGGTTAGCCTCTGAAATTTTTGTACCAGATCTACCAATGGCACTCAAGTTACTTGTCTCAGAAAGATCATTTGAAGCACTAGAAGGTAACTCCTTTTTTTTTCTGCCTTATGATTTGGGAAGCGGAATCAATTTACATTTGCCGCAGAATATAAATTCAAAATTACCCTTAAAACTTTTAGTGCAGAGTATGTTGGTGGATTATTGTGGCAGGGAATATAACACTTGTTCTAACGTGCTCTGCTCCTTTGTGCGTACAATTTTTTTGGAGGATTAGCAGCTGCTGTTTTGGGGGTACAGTCATATTTGCTTGCTTTAGTGGGGTCTGAATTATAATGGATCTTAACAACATGCATGTGCAGGATGCTTAATGATTGTTTGTAATATATATGCAAACAAACTTTTTTTTTGTAACTAGACCAACTCGAAAAGATGACCATTTTAAGTTTAGTAATGAATCTCTGCTAATATTTCTACTATTTGCTTAGCTACAACAAACCTTTGTTGGTTTTCAATTTAAAACATCTTTGTTGTTGCTATATTCAAAGTTCTTCCTGAATTTGCATCTCCAGTTAATTCATTCCACTGCCACAATTTGCTTGAACCCTATAAATTATTTTTTTAAATATATGCGATTTTACTTGCTCTAACTGGGCTCCTTTCTAAATAACATAGCAATGGCGGATGACATGGTGCAACAAGGGGACGAGATGGATGAACCTGTTGTGATGTTAATGTCGTTATAGTACTTAAATGCAATAATGTGTCAGAAATGTGTTTGGGATGATAAGTACACAGTGCATCATATTATTTTTTTTTATGATAAAATCCTGCCAAGTGATGTCATTTGGTCGAACACGTGCGTGGCGCACGTGCATTTTTACTAGTGTGCTGAGTACTCACAGCTCGAGTAATGACAGATAAAATCTCTTTGTATTGCTCCTTATTAAGAAATGATTCATCTAAACTGCTGTATGATTTTATTTCAAGATTAATTCTCCATATTTTTTATCCTTTATATCTATGGGTGTATTGTACCTGCCCGCGGCATCCTTGCGTGGGGTTTTTGCTAGTTACCATGTGATCTATCTTCTTTGAGTGCGGTTTTTGTGAGCACAGGGGTGTGCGCTCACCCCAAGTTTGACTATTAATTATGATCAATTATATAAATTAACTTTATGAATGTACTATTAAATATGTCAAATCAGTTGTATATATGTCAAATTAGTGCGTCAATTCATGATTTAATGTACGGAAATGCCAAATTTATACACCATGTGTAATTGACGCATTAATTTGACATATATATAACTGATTTGACATGTTTGATAGTACAATCACATAGTTGATTTTTATATTAGATCATAATTAATAGTTAAACTAGGGTGGGCGCACACCCTTGTGCTCACATAAGTATTTATCATCTTGTTTCCATCTTTACCATATTATGTCTGGAGTTAGGATCATCACATACTCACCCTTTTAGAAGATCGACATCTTCGTCAGTCACTCCTAAGCCAGTAAGGTCTCCTCTTGATCACGTCCGTGTGTTCAGTGCCGGCGCATGGGCCATGTTGTGTGACCACTCTCGGCCACACAAGCCATGCGTACCATGTCTGCGCAACTACGACCACACACGTCTGTGAAACCGCGAGAGTCGGCTCTGATACCATACCCGCTCTTTGAGCTAGGCCCGCTTACATCTGGCAGCTCTCTAAGATCTCAAGACTGCTCTTACAGACCTATATAAGTTTTTTTTACGCACTTTATCCTCACTTTTGCGCGCCCGGGAAGAACTTCCTGGTCGGTCACCCATATCAAAATTGCTGCAGGTCAAGCACGCTTAACCTTATAGTTCTTTCGAGATGAGCTTGTGGAAAAGAAGTTGCAATTTATTGATATGAGTATTTTATCAATCCTATTAAGCCCTAAGCCACAACATTTCAATGCGGGCGATTGGCCAAGCTCTGCCGCGTGAATAAAATAGCTTATTATCATATACTCTTTTCGTTTTTAAATCGTTGACGTCGTTGACTTTTTGAGTTACATTTAACTGTTTGTATTATTTAAAATATTATTTTAAATTTTAAATAAAACAAATAGTTAAACGTAACTTTAAAAAAATCAACAATGTCAATCATTTCAAAACAGAGAGAGTATTCAATTAAAAAAAAAAGGAAGACGCAGAGCTGGGCGGAGTAAAATAACTACGGGTTGGCAACAACGCTGCTAAGCAACCTGAGCCCAGCCCACACAATTTTCTTCCTCCTCAGCCCTCGCATCGGCATCGGCATCGTAACGCCGCCGATGGCCTCCACCGACGCCTTCCTCGTCCTCGAGTTCGTTGCCGGTAACAGCCGCATCCCCCATGCCGTCTTCGCCGCCCTCCTTGCCTCCCTCCCTCCACCCTCCCCCAGGAACTCCCCGCGTCTCCGCAAAGCCCTCGCGCTCCGCGCCCTCGACGCCGCCCTCCACGCTGAGGACGCCGCATCCACTTCTCTCCTCCCCCGCAAGGCGCGGGAGGTCCTCTCCGACCCCGACAGAGCCGCCTGCTTCCCCCAGCTGCTCCCTTTCTCTTTGCCCGGCGTTAAAGACGAGGAGGGGGTTACGGTAGCGGCCGCGATGGCTGACCTCAAGCGCATACTCGACCATGAGTGGGCGAACCTTCCGCCATCCACACTCGAACTCGCGGCTGACCGGATCGCCGGAGCCGGAGCCCCCGAAACATGGGCGAGAGCCGACGGCTCCAAACGTAGAAAGCTTTGCATGCTTGGTGAGTATCCTATCCCCAGCCACCTACTTTTTGCTGGTGCTCCTTTGGTCGGTTTGCTATGCTTTCGCTGGAATGCTAATGCCTCTGATAGGGCTATGGGTTGCCTATTCTTCTTCAATTGTTACACAATGGTTCATGTATGAATGAAATTTTAGCCAAGCTTCAACTGTTTACTGCAGTAGGGAACTCCATAGAGGGCGAAATTTTAGCATATGCTTCTCATCCATCAGCGGTGCCAGAAGTTGATCAATCGGTTAATGCGCCTGATACAATCAGAGCTAATGAAACTTATCATGCTCAAGAAGATGGTGAAGCTGTTCCGTCAAAGGAAACTAATGAGGTTGGCTGTGCTCAAGAAGCTCATCCCCGACATCAGCAAGAGTTCATTAAAGGAGCAGTCAAAGACAAGGTTCATGATACGCCACAAGTTGTGGACAAAGCTACACCTTCTCATATCACTGGACAGTCTGCCCCTGATAATACTGAGATGCATCGTGTTGCTTCTAAGCGCAGTCTAATGGAGAGGGATCCTAGTGCAAATACTTATGAGGTATTTTCACTGCTTTATTTGTTCGTGTGAGAAAGAATTGACATTATGAATGCTTTATGTTACTGCGTATCCCATGAGTCCTTTAACCCCGTATAGCCCTATGAAACTGCCATTAAATTATGTTTGAGCTATATCATAAGCTTAGCTTACCAGCTTTTATGGTAATGCCTTTGCTGTTTTCAGAATGATTTGTGTTTCTGGTTGAAACACATCTACTATGTTATTTACACAGGAGGGCATAAACTTTTGTTTTGTATATATCACACAGTTGCCAGCTTATATAATCATGCTTTTCTCTTTTGGACTAGTTATGTGTGCCTGGTTTGAAACACATCTAGTATCTTATTTGTACAGATGGGATTTATTCTCTGTATTACCTGCATACTGTTGTTTCTTATTGCTCTCAATACTTTATTCGGCTCCTACTGTACGTCCTTTACAAGTGTTGCTGGAGAGGGGCCAAATTTTCTGTCGTTTATTATTATTACTACTAGAAGCTGGGGTGAGCCCATGGTGCGCCATTCTCTTGGTTTGGCTGGATTTCAATTTAACATCTATATAAGTACCATATTACATGATCTGTGTACATAGTGTATGCACTAAAATTACAATGTACCAGAACATGTCTCCTTTTCACATTCTCAATGATAAAGAGGCAATTACTTCTACGCCACCAAAGGAAGAGAGGGAGGGAGAGAGGGGGTTGGAGGAGGTATTGGACTCCGGGGGTCTGCTGCTGCTAATCTCATTGATCAATGCTCAATTTTGAGGTCAGCTGCAGCCAAGTTCGTGCATCAGTGCTCGATTTCGAGGTCAGCATCCGCCAATCTCTTCACTGAGGTTGGTGCTCGGCAGCTCGCCAACAAAACCAAGAGATGCGACATCAGGAGAAGTGCATGCACATGCTTGTCGCAGCTAGGCTAATGAGGGAAAGGGGCTACTTGTTGGCCTTACCAGTAAGGACCACCACCACGACCTCCATGTTGGCCACATCGGTGATGCAAAGGCTGCTTGTGATCGGATTGTTGGATGAACAACCGCAGGTGGAGACGGCAAAGGCGGTGCTACAGCCAAGGATAGGTCTTGGTGGCTGCTAGAGATGGAAGATGCCGGCGGCCCGGTGCCGTTAGCTTTCTGCTCACTGGTTGCTTAGCTGAGCTCCACCGCTAGCCATGGTCAAGTTCCAATCTGATGGCAGGAAGATACATAGCTAGGGGTAGTTTCACCATTTTGACATAACACAGAAATTGGGGCTAACGGTGATATTGAGTGAAGGAGAGGACGTTAGTGGAAATTAGGGGAAGACAAATCTGAACCGAGAAGACGATGCGGAGTATGGATGCCATCTCTCATGGGTTTCAACAAGTACATGACAGCCCACACGGTGCTAGCTCTCGCATCCACCACAACAACCGCAGCGCCCATCGCTGCTGCCCGTTCCACCGTAGCCTAGAGTAGTTTTCTTGCTCGTCACTGGAGAAGTAATGGAGTTGAGATCCGGCTCTGGCGAGGGAAGTAGAGGTTTCCTTCTCAGGAACAAGAAAGCATGGTGCCGGAGAAGCTAGGAGGGAGAACAAGCTGGTCGCTGATGATACAAGGACGGAGGTGGACACCATGTCGCCACTCACTCTGCCAATGAACTGGGATGGTTCGCGTGGCCGCAAGTTTCAAGTCAAAGTTCTCTCGCGCTTTCACTCACTGGACACCACCCTTCCTCATCACTCCATGGTTGCATCTTCATGCTCGTTTTCAGAGATTCACTTTCCATCTCACTGAGGAAAGTGTGAGCCTTGCCTTGTGTTCAATCTTGGTAGCACTCCTGCTGGCTTTGGCTTTCACGTCAGTGAGGCATCCGACGGGCATTGCCGTTTTTCAGTTGCTAATAAGGATGTTTTCATATTTACACATTGGAGCGTACATCCATGAGGAGTGCAGGTTGATTGTTCAGCCTTTCTCATCTCATCCGCACGTAATAGGGCTTTATCAGTTACGTGATTCGGTTCAGAGGGAACAACTGATGGTTGCCAATCCTCATGTGGTTGATGGTGTAGAGTTCAGATTCATTAGGCATGATGAGGGGTTCAACTCTAGAGACGCACCTATAAGACCTCTATTTCACCTATGAGTTCTAGATAAACCTTCTTTGAATTAAACTGGGCAGAACCCCAAATGTATGACCATTCATCCATGCCTTGAGGGACCATTTGCAACTGAGCAAGTCTAGCATTAAGTTCATCCAGTTGTTTGTGAAGCTTCCATGGACATGGGTAGCCAGAAAACAGCATCAGGCTGAGTCCCAACAAAACTTTTGACAGAGATTTGTTTGTTCAGAGCAAAGGAACCAGAAAGAGACACTAGAGCCATCCTGAAGGAACCTCATAAAGTAATTCTTAGCTAATTTCATCCAATCTTTTCCTAAACGGTAAACGCTAGACGGGCGGTTGGGCCTTGTTTAACATTTAGGCTGTCTACACGGAAACACGGCGTGTTTGACCGCGTACAACTCCGTGTACAACCGCACCATTTCGAGCGTTTTTTTTTTCAGTCTTTGACCGACTAAACGGGTCAATCGTTTAATGCACCACTCAGGCGGTAAACTGAATGCTAGGCCATCGTTTACCGTTTACACGCGTCTAAACGGCCGTTTAAGTCCGTTTAGAAAAACCTTGATTTCATGACCCCTCTCCCCCAAAAGGAACCTCTTGGCTTGCATTCGCGTGGAGGCTTATATTCATCTTGTTGTAGAATCTGTGCAGGTATTTCAAAAGCAAAGCTGTGTGTACTGAGGTAAAGGATGCCAAGCCCACCTTGGTCTTTTGGTCTACTTGCTTTCGTCCAAGCCACCAGGCACCCTCCTTTTCTATTAATATCTCCTTGGTCCCAAAGGGTGTGTTTCGTGTAAATGTCCACGTGCTCAATTACTGAAATTGTCCACTTAAGAGCGAGGTCGCTTCTATAGCCTGCCATCATAGGAGAGGAGCTTGCTGAGTCCCATCATTCTTTCTCAATTCAGGTCAAGACCGGAAAGAACTCATTGACAGTGGGCTTTGTGCTACCGAGAGGGAGACCCAAGTATGTGAAGGGCATTGAGGCCGCAGTGGATCCCAGGGTTCTTGCAAGGTGACCAGCTTTGTCATGTTCAATGTTGATAGGTACCGGGAAGGATTTTTCATAATTCACCGCAGTGGAGTTAGCAAAAGTTCTAAGCAGGCTTTTCAAACAGATCAGCTGTCTAGCATCAGCAGGAAGGGCAAGCAAAGCGTCATCTGCATACTGTATGATTAGATAATCACCTCCAAAAGAGCTTCCCAAAAGAGCCTCCAAAACACCTCTTTTGTATTTGAAAGGCTTTCCTGGGACACCCAAACTTAACCCATCTTACATATTCTTTTTGCCTCTAGAATTGCGCAGAGGTGAGTTTTCAGGATGTTTCTGAAGTTCCTCTCAATTGTGTTAAGAGGCCTTTGATCCTCCATGATTTCAGTCCCTGCTTGACCTTCTTAAATTTAGCATTCAAAGTTTTTGCTGCATTACTGAAATGAGGAGTGGTAGTCCAATGCAACTCCACAATTGACAAAAATTCAGAGTAATCAATACAATGCAACTCCACAATTGACAAAAATTCAGAGTAATTCTGAGACTACTCATTTGCCAAAACCATCAAGGACTCGGTGGCGCAGTACATGCAAAACACTCCAATAGCATAAAACTTTCACGTCACTCTCACAGCAAGCATGTAGTGAACAACAGCAACTACAGACAATAATCCAAGCAGCACAGCGAAACAACGATGAATATGTATACATTGTGGGGGAACCAGTACTCATCTAGAAAGTTATATTCAATTTCATATGAAAGTCTGAGGCCACCTCCACCTTTTTCATGGCTCCGGAACTCAAAATGTACAAAGGAGACAAAGGTCTTCACGTGGCTAATGTTTATGGACAAGCTGAAATACAAGAAACATCTTGAGGAGAAAAAATTGTCCAGTGGAAGGTAACAATTACAGCTGTCCAGAGTATGCAACAACAATCTAGAAGAAACTACTTTCCATCTCTTTTTTGAGTGCCCTTTCAGCACCAGCTGTTGGCACGAGATAGGATTACACTGCAACAAAGAACTCCAATTCTTCCAGATGGTAGTCAAGTCAAAAAGAGTTTTCATAAACCCTTCTTCATGGAGGTATTCATAATGGCCTCCTGGCTTCTCTGGAAACTGCGAAATGGGCTCATGTTTGAAGGAGTGTCACCAACGGTGGCAAACTGGAAGAAGGCCTTTGTCGATGAAGTTAACCTACAGCTGAACAGAATAAATGGTTCCTTAAATGAGTTTTCCTGTAAATATTTCTATTTAGATTGGATGGTCAGTCAAGGACCTTGATGTATAGCTTATAGTGCTTTTCTGGCCACCTCCTGGCCTTGTACAGTGATTTGTTTTTTGATCTTTTGGTTTATTTTAATAAAGAGCAGTGGGAGCCTCTCCTACTGTATTTACGTAAAAAAAAAAAAACTGATGGCAGAGAAGATAAACTCATTTTTTGAATGTCTCATAAAGGAATGATATAAGTTTTAATGTCATAGGAGGAATTTTCCAGTGATGCGTAGTAAGTGATGTTGATTTGTTTTGTTGGAATATAAAGATATTTTGTATGTGCAGTATCCTGACGGTATATTTTCTCATCTTTTTGGGTGCAGTGGGATGGTTTGGGGGATTCTGATAATGAAAGGCCATTAGGACATCGTCAGTTGCCCCCCTTTGAGAGGAAACCAAAACCTTCTCAGGCAGTTTCACAAAAGACCAAAAGGAAGTGGAGCGAAGTACAGGAAAAAACCTTGCTGGAAGGGGTTGAAAAGTAACTTTCTTACTCATACTTCCTTATATCTTGTTTGGAATTCCCTAAAAATATATTCTTCTGTTTTTTTACTGCATCTTATTGGCATTTATGTTGTTGTATGGATTTATGTGCATGTCAAGGTATGGAAAAGGCAACTGGAAAGATATCAAAATGGCTTACCCTGGTGTCTTTGAAGATAGATCAACAGTATGTATTTCTAGGGGCTGTTTCCATTCCCTTGGATAAATGGCGTGGCCCTTGCTTCTTAGATGCGTGCTTGAAAATTCTGGGTTTATTGTGCAGGTAGATTTGAAAGACAAGTTCAGAAATATGGGAAGGCACCAAACTGTGTGAGGCCTGCCCGCCCGAGGCTGATATGCATAGGAAGCTCCCTCTGTATTGTTTAGTGAGTTTGTTTGGCAGCTTTGAGTCTAGTGGGTGGTATTTCTGAATACAGTGCTAACACCATACCTACTTAATGTGCAAATTTAGGTTGATATAGACTAATTGTAGTTGCTGGTATATATGGCTTGGTTGGATCCTTTTGCATGTATCAAGTATGAACTTAACTGAACCGACCGGGAGAGGACTTCTCTCTTGGGGCCCTACTAATCGATTAACCAGAAGAGGAATTGATGTTAGCTAACCAGAGATTAGATTGTTAGAGAAATCACATCCCGGTAGAAAGCAAAGAAACTGAGGGGGGTGATAAAAATGATTATGTGAGCTGGAGTAGAAAGGAAGGGAACCATTGAAATGTACAGAAGAACGTATTGCTTAATACTAGGATCAGTAGCTATGCATTGTTATTTGTTCTGTTTATTACCAGCAATTGGTCATACCTATTGGTTTCAGTATAGTGATGACTAGTGATTGCAAGGTCATTGCAGCAAACTGTCAATAAGGAACAGAGGAGTCGCCGAGATATTGCCTGATTCTTTGGTGATTAATGCACGCATATTTGAAGCTTCCACTAGCCCAAAAATGGATGCAGCTAGTACCAAGTTAGCTATCCAGGGAGTTTTAGTGATAAATATGGTTTCTCTAGATATCTTTCATATAGAAGAAGCACTGATGAAATGCCAGTGAGCGTGAGATGCATGTAAATTTTGAGGAACCAACCTGTAGCGGCTGTGCCATAATCAGCTGAAGAGCGCCTTGAACATAGTTAAGTGCGCAAAAGCAGTTGCGTGGTTTCAGAATGGCAATAAGAGGCACTGGATTTTGCCGCACAGAACATTGTGATGACCAAAGAACCAAGATTGGCTAATCATCTTCTGCTTGCGAATCTGCAACTCAGGGATGCTAACTTCATCCTAATTTTCTGTTGAGCATGCTAAATAAATTTATTGCGATTTTCTGTACACTTTATCTAATTGTTTTTCTTCACTCTTGTTTGGTACTACTATTGTATAGAAGTTTCTCCGTGGCATATGGAAATAGCAAATTGTTTTTGGTTCCTGGCTTTTGGCGGGTGGGGAGGATAGGAAGCCATGCGCGATGGTTGGTTGGTTGCTTCCGCGGGAGAGAGCTTTTCATTGCAAGTGAGGTAGTGACATTCAAATAAAGTTGACCGCTAGCTCGCTCCTTTATGTAGAAAAGAAATGCATAAAGCTATAATGCTTGCACGGGTTAATAATGAGTGCGTAGTGCGTGAATGTACCTGTATCTAGGGACGACGTGGCAGCTGCTTTTTGATGACTAGCAGCCCAAGAACTGCATTGTGGCCGATGATAGGAGTACAACATTAATGCCAGGTAAGAAAGCTGAAAGTTAAAGGAAATCGAGGGAAATGCAAGAAATCATGCCTGTGTAAAATAATTAGCTAGGTCAATTATAAATTGTACTGTTTGGTCACTTGGATCGATCGGTATGCGCAGGTGACCAATCGAGAGTTGATGCATAGCATATATAATTATTAATTACAACGTGTGACTGAGTGTATATATATACTTATATACTAATAGTGAATAGAGTTAGCAGCTAGCTTTCCGAATGAAGATGGACGTCCACAGCCGCCGCGCCGGCATGAGACGATGAGGAATCGGAAGGAGGGTCGATGTTGCATGTGCAGGCAAGAAGGCGATTGAGCACACGGGACAGCACCTTCTTGGCGCACCACCACCTGCTGGAGCTTGAGCTGGAAGCTGTGGGCTGCTGCAGATGACGACGGCGCCGGAGCTCTTGAGGTATCTCGTCGTCTTTGGTGATAAAGACGTAGCTCTTGAGGTACACTTGCCGCCGCCTCATCTGGTTGATCTGATCCTCCCGCCCTGGCGTCTTGTCGGCGATGGAGCGCAGGAACTCGGCGTCGGACGCCGGCCCGTAGTAGCAACGCCGGCCATGGGTCCTCCGCCGCACCTGCACGGCGTCCTCAGCGCACGACACTGCCTCCTTGCAAGACAACACCATCGTCCGATCCTCAACGGCGGCGATGATATGTGGAGAGTGGAGCTGTCGGACGGAGAGGAAGAAGGTGTGCTACTCGTGTGTTGTGTGGACGGACGACGTACTTGGATCCATCCAAGGCAGAAGCGCGGCTGCCCACCAAACTAAAACGGCCATTAATTGGAGTCTCTGTCAGCTACCACGGAAGGTGGCAGTCCACATCTTTAATCTGCAAAAAGATGTGTACAGTTTCATAAGAAAACATCTTTTGTTAATCTGCTAATACTCTCGTCATCATATACATAGGAGAGTGAATTGCACAAAACTATGACTATTTATGTCAATGTTTCAGAAAATTACTACTTTTAAAACCTATTTGTATAGGAAAAATCTTTTAGCATCTTGTATATTCAGACTCTGTTTGAAACGCAGGAATTTTACAGAAATTTTCAAAAATTTCAGAAAAAACAGTTTCTCCATTCCAAACGGGCCCAGTCCACAGCTCAACATACTACCCGCGGCCCGTCGTGGCAGGCGCGTCGGTCGGTGGGTCCTAGTCAAAGCCGTAGATAGTCTGGAAGCAGTCAACCACGATTAATTGCCTTGCCGTTCGTCGTTCTTCCTGGTTGAGTCGACACGACGAATAATAGTCTGAATGCCGTGCCGGCAAGCCAGCCCGAATCCCCATCTCTCTCGTGATGAACTGACGATCGAGTCATCTCCTCTACAGACGATCAGCCAGGGATGCCCGAATCTGCCATCTCCTCTACAGACGATCAACCAGGGATGCCCTGACGCCCTCCAGCACAGCAGCTGCCACCACGCTCCCATTCCGCTGGCAAACCTTAACTTTGCACGCGTTACTTAAGAGACAAACGGATCTCATTCGCACTCTCGCCGCATCCAGGGCAAAGAAAGAAAGAGAGGGAGGGAGTGCAAAAAAAAGGCAAGAAACAATAGCGGAAGCAAAGCTCCTGGTTCTTCGTCTTCTTCCATTTGGTTTCATTTCTCCTCTCCTGTATGTGCAGCTCTTCAATTCAATCCTCCTCTCGAACCAGCCAACTGCTCGGCCGGCGAAGGAGGCGGAGGATCTGCTTCGATTCTTCCGGCGGTGATGCTGCAGCGGGCGGCGAGCAATGCCTACTCGTGGTGGTGGGCGAGCCACATCCGCACCACCCAGTCCAAATGGCTCGACGCGAACCTTCAGGGTCAGTCACCGCTCATTCTTGCTTTGCTTCTCGATCTCGTCTCAGTACCCTTCCAGTTCTGTGTTCATGCTTGATCCAATCCAACCGTAGTTGAAAAAGTAAAAAGTCCTTTTAGGCTTCGATCCATTGATTGGTCCACGCTTTTATTCCACCGATTCACATCTACTTCAAACTAATCTTATCATTCCTAATCTTATCATTGGAGAGGAATCTGATTGTGGGTGTTGTATGCAGAGATGGAAAACAGAGTCAAGATCATGCTTAAACTCCTTGGAGAGGAAGCCGATTCCTTTGGCAAGCGGGCTGAGATGTACTACCGCACAAGACCAGAGGTGATAAGTCATGTGGAACAAGTCTACAGGGCTTACAGAGCCCTCGTCGAACGGTATGACCACATGTCCAAGGAGCTGCACAAGGCCAACCACACTATTGCTACTGCTTGTCCAGAACAAGTGCAGTATGCAATGTTGGAAGAGGAGGATGATAATTTTCCGAAAGCAATTACGCCAATTAACTCAAACAAGATACACAAGTCGACCGTTGAAGAAATTATCAAGAGAAAAAGAGAAGGTCTGTCAGGCCGGAACAAGGGATGGCACCAAGGGTCTGCTCCACACATGAACCAAGAGACGGCACAAGAAGAGATTAGCAGACTTCAGAAGGCTATACTTGTCCTGCAAACTGAGAAAGAATACGTCAAGAGTTCTTACGAGAATGGTATTGCTAGGTATTGGGAGATTGAGAAGCAGATTGCAGATACACAGGAGGAAATTTGTCATATACAAGATGCCTTTGATGCACATGCAGCCATTGAGGATGATGAAGCCCGTGCCCTGATGATGGTAACAGCTCTTAGATCTTGTCAGGGTACACTAGCTAAGCTGGTAGATAAATTTGAGGAGTTAATCAGGATTGCAATGATGGAGGCAGCGACAACAAAGTCTCTCCAAGCACAGTTGCATGCTATGAGTGGCAATACTGACATATCTTCAGGAGAGGCTATCAGCACAGACATGTCGGTGAACAAAAGAGTTTATCCTGTTACTCAGGAAATACTCGAGTTGCAACACATATATGAAAAAATTGAGATTTTTTTTGCAAACAGTTCTAAATCCTCTGTAGAGGAGATGGCAGAGAAACTTGATGAACTTGTTGATAAAGTTATGAGCTTGGAGCTGAAGTTCCCTAAGCAATCAGCAAAAATCAAGCAACTGAGACAAGAAAATGAGAACCTCAAGAATAAATTGGATGAGTTACAAGATGAGATGTCACTTCGGGATGATCCAAGTGACTTAAATGAACAGATCAAGCTATTGGAAGATGAGTTCAACAGAATTAGAGCTCTTGAAATATCAATTATGGAGGAGGAAGTCTTTGTCACCATAGCCTTTTCTGAAGTTTTTAGTTGCTTAACTGGTATCTCAAAGGTACTTGTATCTAGTGACCCAGCAGAACTGTACAACATGCCAACTGCATCAGTCAATGGTGAAATGATTTCACTAAATGTGGGTCTGGAGAACAATACAAAGGAGGGCAATTTACTGAAGAGTGAGGAATATAGAGGCATAGAGGCACCACGTGCGAGCAGAAGTTTGAGCCGAGGCAGAGAAGACGTCTCAGAAGTTGTTGGTAATAATTCATCATGTAGTACTGAATGCATCCGTGAGGATAAAACCCCGATAGATAATTGCTTAAACGATTTAAAGGAAGAAGATTCCCTAGAAGAGACATCATTGATAGAAGTTGATTGTAATTGTTTCAGTGGTGCAGATAAGAGCTTGGACTTCCACCATACTGATGAAGCGAAATCTGTTCAAGAACTACCAGAAAACGGTGGTCAACTAAATGCTACACAAAATATCGAAAGTTTGAACAAATACAGCAAAGTTGAATCACCTGAAGATGGTTGCATTCCATTAGGTCATGTGGATAACATCCAGGACTTGAGGAACACAATACTTGTCGATATGTACTCCTCGGAAGCAAGGGATGAACCTTCCATCTGTATGAGAGCTAGAGGTTCTGAGGAAACTGGAGGATTGCATCAGCAAGCAACCCTACTTCCTACTGATTCAGAAAATGTGGCCAGCGATATTTTTCGTAGTCAGCTAGAGAAGAAGAGTTCAAATGGTGGAGAGCCTACAAGCGAGGCACTTACCTTGAGCAACCATGGAGCAAGGGGTCAAGGTGAAGTGACTGCTTTGACTGGAGAAGGTGTATCTAGCTGGCAAGAATTTCTTCTTGATGGTCTTGAAGGTCGAGAAGAGATACTACTAGCTGACTATACTTCAGTTCTGCGGAATTACAAAGAAACAAAGAGAAGACTTGCTGAGCTTGAAAAGAAAAATCAGGAACATCTTGAAGAGACAAAGGCAGTAATACGGGAATTGAGGAATGCGAATTCCATGAAATATGTTGAGATCCGTTCGCTAAGAAATCTCGTGGACTCTTCTGAGATGCAACTAAGTAAAATAGATTGTAACCCAACTGGTTTCTTAAGTATGCTATCTTTTAGGGAAACTGTCATGTCAAATAGCACTTTGGATAGAGAAATTTCAATTGTGGAGGGAACCAATGTTAGCCACATTGAGGAAACAAAGAGCACGTCACCTTTTGAAGTGAAGTTCAGAAACGAAATCGATGCTTTGGTGGATCAAAATTTACAGTTTGTGGTAAGGTATAGCATAGCTTCCCACCACATGCAGGACTTCGACAGAAAATACGAGGAGGTATTGAATGAAATGGCGAATATGGAAGATAAAAAGACTGGAGAATCTGATACCACAATGGAATCTGAACCTGCGGAAAAGAAGTTACGAGAGCTCCGAACTGAACTGGATGTATGGTTTGAGCAGAACGCACTTCTCCATCAAGAAGTGCAGCTTAAGACCACGTCTCTTTGCAGCCTGCAAGAAGAGATAGCTGAAGCCTTGCGCTGTAGCTCAGAGATTGATGGAACCAGGTTTACACCATACGAGGCAGCCAAGTTTCAAGGGGAGGTCCTAAATATGCAGCAATCCAACATTAAAATTGAGAACGAGTTGCAGGCAGCACAAGAGCGCATTAGGGAGCTTCAATCCAAGGTTAATGATGACTTGCGAAAGCTGTACGAGAGTTTTGAGCTTTCATCCAGCCGCTTGTCCCAGACAGAGAGAGAAAGCAGCTATCGAAACCAATTCAAGCATTTCCCAAGTAAGAGCAGAGTGCCGTTGCGGAACTTCTTGTTTGGTACGAAGCGAAAGAAGAAATCAATGTTTGCCTGCATCAACCCCACGCTCCAAAAACAGTTCAGTGATTTGTGAGGTGACAGTAGGAGCTGATTATTTTTTTATAGGTATTGGAGAATACTTTGGAAGGTAGAGGAGCTGATTATTTTTTATCCCTGCTTATTTTATCGGATGGGTGACCATAGGGCGAAGGAATATTTGTAATATCACTGCAGTTTTCTTTTTCATATTTGGACAAAGAAAGATTTCTGTTATACACTAGAGCTCTCCATAATTGTCTCAAGATATTAATGCATCGAGCCTTGTTCTCTCATGATTTTTTTTTGTTGACGTAATTACCTTCCCCTACTGTAGAGTATTAAATAAAAAAGAAGCAAACTGCACTGTACAAAGCCTACACTAGAAGAAAAGAGGGGGGGGGGGGGGGGGGGGGGGTGGGGGAAGCTTACAGATTAGCTTATATGGAAGTGGTATTTCCAGACATTTCAAGAAAGGAATGTCAGCGTTGATGAGATATGCTGGAAAATAAATTTTCTGACAAGCATGAAAGCTGAAATAGAAACATCAACTCTTTGATTTCATGGAATTAATTGGTGTTTATAGTTGTCAGTGGTCACTAGCTTTTTACAATAGTGGGGATACACATTTTTCTTTAATTTCAGTGTAACTGTAAGTGTAAACATGCTTGCTGAAATAATATTGATCAGGGCGGGGGAAGTGGGCGGCGGCCGGACGGCAAACTTCGGCGAGATGGGACGGCGACCGGACGGCAAGGGGAAGACGCGTGCGGAGGAGCCGGCTCCGGCAGTACGGGCACATCCCGCCGTCGGATCTCGGGGCCGGGTGCTTCTGGCACCGCCGCCGGTGGCGGCGGCCATGGCCACGGCCACGGCCACGACCACTGTTACCTTCTCCGCTCATCTGTGGGCGACGCGGGGATTGAAGATGGCAACGCGCGGGAGCGCAAAATCGCCGTGGGAATTGGGGACGGCGCGCGGGGGGAGAGGAATTGCCATAAAAGGAGAGCGGGGTCGCCGGGATAGCTAGCGAGGAAAATAGAGAGGAGGAAACCAAGTCTGTTGGATCGTGATTTTCCTTGTTTTTTATAAAAAATTAGCTAACGAGGCTGTAATACCTGTTTGTGATGGACGGGTAATTTCTGTATACAATCGAAATCATAAACTTTTACTCCCTCGAGTGTCAAAAAACTTGTCGTTCAGGCTATTGACACGGTCTTCAAAACACAACTTTAACTAATACTTTTTGCTGTAAAATATTTATAAAATATATTTAAAGTGTATTTTTATGAAATTATATTTCAATATGAATCTACTCATACAATTTTCATATTTTTAAACTTAATACATAATTAGATATTTCAAATCAAAATTTAAAAAATTTGACTTAAGACAACCTCCATACGACAAATTTCTTTTTTTACACGCGAGCGAGAATTTCATTCCGATTTTGAGTGGTGGCCCGCGTCCGAGTTCGAACCGCCTCTGTTTCTCCCCAAACAATCCCCGGCCGCCTTTCTCTTTCGCCCCGATCCAGCCGCCGCCGCCCCAACCATCACCTCATCCGCGCCCTAGTCCCCGGCCAAGCTGGAGGTGCATCCTCCACGCACAGATCCACTGCCGCCGCCCCAACCATCGCCGTACGGATCCCGCCCACCTCTTCCTCCCCGTCTGCGACCTAATCCCCGAGGACCACCACAATCCCGCCGCCGGAAGCTCGGGCGCCGTCGTCCCGGAGCGGGCGACGCCGTTCCTCTTGGGCCAGGAGAGCGCCGCCGTTCCCGCGTGCCGCGGATCTACCCGAGCGTCCTCGTCCCCGGCCAGATCCACTGCCTCCGCGCCGAGGAAGGACGGATCTGCCGCGTTGGGGCGAGCTCGCCGGATCTCGATGGCATCGGTGTCGCAGTTCTCGCCCGGCTCCGGCAGGAGGGCGCACAGTGTCCGCCTCCACAACGCCGTTCGCCGCTCCTGGTTCCTCATCTCCTCCCCGCTCCTCGTTCGCGTTCCCCTCCCGTGCTGCGCCTCCTGCCGTGAAGACCCGCTACTGCTTGTTGCCAAGGCCACGCGCACCACCGTGAGTGTGCGCTGCTGCTTGCTTGCCGCACGTAGAAGATGACGCGGTTGCTGCTGCTTGCTCTCTCTCCGCATGGAGAAGATGTGGGTGCTGTTGCTGTTTGTCTCTCTTCATCTGAATCTTCAGATTTTAAACCACCTGTATATGCAAACTTATTGTCCAAACTTACATTATTGTTTATTGCTACTTGATTAGTTGATTACTGTGCGTCCTGCTACCACTTGCTAACCTTGTCTTCTCTGTTGGAAAACTTATTGTTTTCTCTGTTGCTGACATCCTTTCCCTTATGTGTCCAGCAATTTGGTGCCCGCTCCTTCCCGTCCCCTTCCTGCATGTCAAGACGCTCACAGAGGCCTTGAAATGCCAGCCTAGGTATTTTTTTTTTCTTTTTAAAAAAGGCATCATCCACTTCATCCTTTGATGGTTAAATCATGTTGCTACAGTTGTATTAGATTGATGTATTATTAAATCATGTTATGTTTTTTGTAATTAGCAAAATTCCTTGATTGGGAGGAAATGCCAATTTGGGTGGGTGTAGTTTGATAGGTATACGTTTGTTTGGAGTCTTGTCTCAAGCAGGAAATGGTAAACGATGGTCTGGTTATTTGTCTAAAGCTGCAACTCCATCGAAAAATGGTCAGGCATCAAACAGTATGTTCTCTGGCAGAATACGGCGTTAGAACATATGATCATGATCTGCCATTCTTAGCAATGTTAGCTGGATCATTGGGCTTGGGAGGGTTCTGTTTTATGTAGTAACGTCATGCCATGAGCAAGCTGAAGCCTTTTGTGACCAGGGAGCAAACTATGCTCAAACCTTTTTTTTTGTTTGTAATGAAGTTTTGAGAAAAGTGGGTTAGCTAAAGACATGGTCTCTTCTCTTAATTGATGCAATCAGATATAAAATGATTACAAAGAGCCTCAGATAAAATGAGAGCGAACTGCAGTTGAATATTAAGTCAGGGTATTCTATTTTCTAGTGCTTCAGCGACAGTAGCATGTCACCCTCTACGAAAAATAAAATTATGCTCGTTACTTATGATAAGCTTCTGCTGCATCTTGGTGTCATGTGAAGTTCCATCTACATCTTTGTCCAGAGGTAAAACTTTTTGGTAATGAGCTATAATAGTTGAGTGATTTTTTTTTTTAAAAAAATGAGAGAGAAGAGGCAGACGCTTCCCTTCTTTGATTTAAGAAGATGCAGGGCGCGAACCCACATCTCGGGCCTGAGAACAAGTTCCAGCTGCCAGTTGCCTGTGATAGCACCTGCAGTTGAATGATTTTAAATGCCATGATCTGGATACTGTGTAGAAGAAATGGAACATTAGATCTGATAATAGTTATATGCGTGTGGAGCCTCATATCTTGATTATATTTTATTATTGCTAATCACATACCTGTTTTACCAACTAATAGATGAATATGCAGGAGTATTATAGAGTTAACAAAATAAAGTCTCCCAGAGAAAAAACTAAGATAGCTAATGCTGGATTTCCGGTATCTTTAATCTTGTCCATGCTTCTTTCTTATTCTTTTTTATTAGGTCAAGAATTTGGTGGATCTTTTTAGCCTTATGTAGGACCTGTTCCAGGCTTAGTAGTGCAACAGATGACGGGGGTGTGCCTTGTGTGTTTTTTCACGTGCCAGCGAACTCGCTGGCAGATGTCCATTATTGGGCTATAGAAAGAATGATGATACAAATTGAGGCATATCTTAGTGATAGTACAACTTTTGATATCTCATTACAGATTACTGAATTAATCTTATGAAACAGGTTTATTCTTGCCTCCCAGGAGGTTCCTTAACCTGGAACCTGACAGGTGGTTGCATGGGAAAACCATTACTGAAATTGCGCCTCACCTATTTGGAATAAGACCAAAGAGGGCAGCCTCAGGACAGGGGCGCTCTTTGCAATAGGACATGGGTCTCGGATATAAGGAGCTCTCACAATACAAATTAAATTGAATATCTCATCGTATGGGATTTGGTTCATGGCTTTAACCTGCAGCAAGGTGTTCAGGACCAGCATGTTTGGCGCTTGTCAAAATCTGGCATCTACTCGAGCAAGTCGGCTTATGTTTGCACCATTGAAAAGGATTTGGAAAACTTGGGCTCCCCTTCTCTGTAAATTCTTCTTGTGGCTCGCCATCAACAACAGCTGCTGGACAGCGGATCGGTTAGCCAAGCGGAACTTGCCACATCCTGAAGTTTGCCCGCTTTATGATCTAGCTGAAGAGACAACTCAACATATATTGGTGTCATGTGTGTTCTCCCGGCAGATTTGGGCAACTGTGTTGCAGAAACTGAACTTCATCTCTGCTGGGCCACATCCTAAAGTTGCTTGTTTCTCGATTTGGTGGAGCAATGCTAGATTCAAGTCCCGAAGGAGCTCAGACGAGGATTCAATTCCCTCATAATTATGGTTGCATGGGAGATTTGGAAGCATTGGAATAATTGTGTTTTCAACAGGGCACAGCCTAGCATCTCTCATCTGTTGCAGACAATTGGCAACGAGTGTGTGCTATGGTGCATGGCAGGGGACTTGCAACTACAAGAGCTGCTCATTCGGTTGCTTCCTGGCATTACTTAATTAAATTAGTTAGTATTTTTTCTATTTGTGTGATGGCGCACCTGATTGTGTTTTGGGCGTCCTTTTGCTTTGTTCTTACATATTGTACGGGTGGTTGTGGTTTGGGAAGGGCTATCACCCTGTCCCCTGTACTTTATTCCTTATGAAATGAAAACAAAAATTCAGTATGGCCCACACAAGTAGGAAACTAGAGAAGGAGGTTTCCATATATATCTTGTCGTTACTTCTTCCTATGTTTTGATTCATTTACAGCACACGTTCTTAGTTGACTTTTGGCGTTCGGCCTGATTTTCGAGTTCCTTGTGCGGATACGCATTGGCCGGTACTAGAGACATTTGACGAGGTTTTTTGGGATTTTAAGCTGTGCGGCGCATGTTCTGGGCTTTTTTCATCCGTTATGAGCCGTTTTAGTGAATTTTCATGCATGCTGCACCTTATTCGGGACCTAGGGTATCAAAAAATGCTCGAAATATCTAATTTTTTTACCATAGTGAACTGAGCCGAAAATAGCAAGATTCTCAGGAATTCACAGGAGGTGGGGAACCACAAGAAGTTTACCAAACAACCCGAACAAGAGACATGTTGTCACATCACTAAAACGAGCATAGCTTCTCCATCCGACGTCCGATTATGGCGCGGTTTCTTTTTTTGTTGAAAAGATAACAACATGACCACGCCATGAGAAGCGAATTTTAAAGAGTTCACAGGCATATATTCGTGTATAAAAAAAACTAGATGAATATCCGCCGTTTCGGGCCTTTTTCGTGGCGTATAGCATACGCTCCGAGTTGACTTTTAGCGCCCGGTCCGATTTCCGAGTTTCCTTCCCGGATAGCATTGGCCGGTAGTAGGAGACATTTGACGAGATTTTTGTAGGGTTTTAGGCTGTGCGGCGCACGTTCCGGGCCTTTTT
This sequence comes from Eragrostis nindensis, assembly GCA_012490785.1. Taxonomy (NCBI): domain Eukaryota; kingdom Viridiplantae; phylum Streptophyta; class Magnoliopsida; order Poales; family Poaceae; genus Eragrostis; species Eragrostis nindensis. Next base: position 78,961 of record JAAXCT010001966.1, read on the forward strand.
CACCCGTTATGAGCCGTTTTAGCGAATTTCCATGCATGCTGCGCTCTATTCGGGACCTAGCGTATCCGAAGGTTGCTCGAAAAATCTATTTTTTTTGCCACAGAGAATCGAGACGACGATAGGAAGATTCTCAGGAATTCACAGGTGGCGGGGAACCACAAGAAGTTGACCAAACAACCCGAACAAGAGACAAGCTGTCACATCACTAAAATGAGCATAGCTTCTCCATCCGACGTCCGATTATGGCGCGGTTTTTTTTGTTGGAAAGATAACAGCATGGCCCACGCCATGGGAAGTAAATTTTAAAGAGTTCACGGGCATATATTCGTGTATAAAAAAAACTAGACGGACATCCGCCGTTTCGAGCCTTTTTCGTGACCTATAGCACACGCTCCGAGCCGACTTTTGGCGTCCGGCCCGATTTTCGAGTTCCCTTCTCGGATCTGCATTGGCCGGTAGTAGGAGACATTTGATGAGGTTTTTGTGGGATTTTGGGCTGTTTCACACGTTATGAGCCGTTTTAGCGAATTTTCATGCATGCTGCCCTCAATTCGGGACCTAGCGTATCCGAAAGTTGCTCGAAAAATCTATTTTTTTGCCACAGCGAACCGAGACGACGATAGAAAGATTCTCAGGAATTCACCAGTGGCGGGGAACTACAAGAAGTTGACCAAACAACCCGAACAAGAGACATGCTGTCACATCACTAAAACAAGCATAGCTTCTCCATCCGACGTCCGATTATGGCACGGTTTTTTTGGTGAAAAGATAACAGCATGGCCCACGCCATGAGAAGCGAATTTTAAAGAGTTCACGGGCATATATTCATGTATAAAAAAATCTAGATGAATATCCGCCGTTTCGGGCCTTTTTCGTAGGCTATAGCACACGCTCCGAGCCGGCTTTTGGCGCCCGGCCCGATTTTTGACCCTTCCTGGATACGCATTCGCCGGTAGTAGGAGACATTTGACGAGGTTTTTGTGGGATTTTGGGCTGTGTGGCGCACGTTCCGGGCCTTTTTCACCCGTTATGAGCCGTTTTAGCGAATTTCCATGCATGTGCCCTCTATTCGGGACCTAGCGTATCCGAAAAATGCTTGAAAAATCTATTTTTTTTGCCATAGCGAACCGAGACGACGATAGAAAGATTCTCAGGTATTCACAGGTGGCGGGGAACCACAAGAAGTTGACCAAACAACCCGAACAATTGACATGCTGTCACATCACTAAAACGAGCATAGCTTCTCCATCCGACGTCCGATTATGGCGCGGTTTTTTTTGTTGGAAAGATAACAGCATGGCCCACGCCATGGGAAGAGAATTTTGAAGAGTTCACGGGCATATATTTGTGTGTAAAAAAATAGATGAATATCCGCCGTTTCGGGCCTTTTTGTGGGCTATAGCACACGCTCCCAGCCGACTTTTGGCGCCCGGCCCGATTTTCGACCCTACCTGGATACGCATTGGCCGGTAGTAGGAGACATTTGACGAGGTTTTTGTGGGATTTTGGGCTGTGCGGCGCACGTTCCGGGCCTTTTTCACCCGTTATGAGCCGTTTTAGCGAATTTCCATGCATGCTGCCCTCTATTCGGGACCTAGTGTATCCGAAAAATGCTCGAAAAATCCATTTTTTTTGCCACAGCGAACCGAGACGATGATAGAAAGATTCTCAGGAATTCACCGGTGGCGGGAACCACAAGAAGTTGACCAAACAACCCGAACAAGAGACATGCTGTCACATCACTAAAACGAGCATAGCTTCTCCATCCGACGTCCGATTATGGCGCTTTTTTTAGAGAAAAGATAACAGCATGGCCCACGCCATGAGAAGAGAATTTTAAAGAGTTCACGGGCATATATTCGTGTATTAAAAAACTAGATGAATATCCGCCGTTTCGGGCCTTTTTCGTGGGCTATAGCACACGCTCCGAGCCGACTTTTGGCGCCCGGCCCGATTTCCGAGTTCCCTTCCCGGATACGCATTGGCCGGTAGTAGGAGACATTTGACGAGGTTTTTGTGGGATTTTGGGCTGTGCGGCGCACGTTCCGGGCCTTTTTCACCCGTTATGAGCTGTTTTAGTGAATTTCCATGCATGCTGCCCTCTATTCGGGACCTAGCGTATCCGAAAATTGCTCGAAAAATCTAGTTTTTTGCCACAGCGAACCGAGACGACGATAGAAAGATTCTCAGGTATTCACCAGTGGCGGGGAACCATAAGAAGTTGACCAAACAACCCGAACAAGAGACATGCTGTCACATCACTAAAACGAGCATAGCTTCTCCATCCGACGTCCGATTATGGCGCGGTTTTTTTTGTGGAAAGATAACAGCATGGCCCACGCCATGGGAAGCGAATTTTAAAGAGTTCACGGGCATATATTCGTGTATAAAAAAACTAGATGAATATCCGCCGTTTCGGGCCTTTTTGTGGGCTATAGCACACGCTCCCAGCCGACTTTTGGCGCCCGGCCCGATTTTCGACCCTACCTGGATACGCATTGGCCGGTAGTAGGAGACATTTGACGAGGTTTTTGTGGGATTTTGGGCTGTGCGGCGCACGTTCCGGGCCTTTTTCACCCGTTATGAGCCGTTTTAGCGAATTTCCATGCATGCTGCCCTCTATTCAGGACCTAGTGTATCCGAAAAATGCTCGAAAAATCTACTTTTTTTGCCATAGCGAACTGAGATGACAATAGAAAGATTCTCAGGTATTCACAGGTGGCGGGGAACCACAAGAAGTTGACCAAACAACCCGAACAAGAGACATGCTGTCACATCACTAAAACGAGCATAGCTTCTCCATACGACGTCCGATTATGGCGTGTTTTTTTTTTGGAAAGATAACAGCATGGCCCACGCCATGGGAAGAGAATTTTGAAGAGTTCACGGGCATATATTCGTGTATAAAAAAAACTAGATGAATATCCGCCGTTTCGGACCATTTTGTGGGCTATAGCACACGCTCCTAGCCGACTTTTGGCGCCCGGCCCGATTTCCGAGTTCCCTTCCCGGATACGCATTGGCCGGTAGTAGGAGACATTTGACGAGGTTTTTGTGGGATTTTGGGCTGTGCGGCGCATGTTCTGGGCATTTTTCACCCATTATGAGCCGTTTTAGTGAATTTCCATGCATGCTGCCCTCAATTCGGGACCTAGCGTATCCGAAAGTTGCTCGAAAATTCTATTTTTTTTGCCGCAATGAACCGAGACGACGATAGGAAGATTCTCAGGAATTCACCAGTGGCGGGGTACCAGAAGAAGTTGACCAAACAACCCGAACAAGAGACATGCTGTCACATCACTAAAACGAGCATAGCTTCTCCATCCGACGTCCGATTATGGCACAGTTTTTTTTGTGAAAAGATAACAGCATGACCCACGCCATGAGAAGCGGATTTTAAAGAGTTCACGGGCATATATTCGTGTATAAAAAAATCTAGATGAATATCTGCCGTTTCGGGCCTTCTTCGTGGGCTATAGTACACGCTCCGAGCCGACTTTTGGCGCCCGGCCCGATTTTCGACCCTACCTGGATACGCATTGGCCGGTAGTAGGAGACATTTGATGAGGTTTTTGTAGGATTTTGGGCGGTGCGGCGCACGTTCCGGGCCTTTTTCACCCGTTATCAGCCGTTTTAGCGAATTTCCATGCATGCTGCCCTCTATTCGGGACCTAGCGTATCCGAAAAATGCTCGAAAAATCCATTTTTTTTTGCCATACGAACCGAGACGACAATAGAAAGATTCTCAGGTATTCACAGGTGGCGGGGAACCGCAAGAAGTTGACCAAACAACCCGAACAAGAGACATGCTGTCACATCACTAAAACGAGCATAGCTTCTCCATCCGACGTTAGATTATGGCGCTTTTTTTTGTTGGAAAGATAACAGCATGGCCCATGCCATGGGAAGAGAATTTTAAAGAGTTCACGGGCATATATTCATGTATAAAAAAACTAGATGAATATCCGCCGTTTCGGGCCTTTTTGTGGGCTATAGCACACGCTCCGAGCCGACTTTTGGCGCCCGGCCCGATTTCCGAGTTCCCTTCTGTTGGTCGTTTATACGCACCCATTTATATACCGCAAGTGGACGGTGTACATTGTAGCTTTTTCCCTTAGAGTATTCCAAGGCTTATATCGAATCCACAAGGATCAGCAAGAGAACCGTGTTTAGGGTTTACTATTTCGTCTAACAAATCAATCCTAGCATGAAGTACATATTGCATATATAAGAGCATGAAAAAGGGTGAAAGTGAGGGTTGTGCCGATCGGCGCAACTGGTGTGCCGATCGGCACAGGAGCTAAGTTGTCCGAAGATTGCTTGAATGGCCTAAGGAACCTGATTAGATCACGGGGTAAGTTAGCCAAGTCTGCTAGTTGAGATCGTAACCAAAAAGCTTAATTAAATAGCATCATAAACGGAATTACTCAATTATTGACAACCGAAGATCGATAGGAAGAAACTCCTTTCCGACGTGCCCTGTCACTACCAGTTCGCCTTAGTCGGTAGCCTCTTCCTACTCTACACATCATCTCAAAGATCTCGCATATTCTAGCGCGTTGAGGTACAGAGACAACATGCAATTATGGCGCATTACAAGATCCCAATACTACGTTAACCACAATGGAGATAGTGAGAGATTGAATCCCTCACCTCTTATTGCCACCACAATTAAGATAATATCTAATACTTAGTCGTCACTAAGCGTAGGAACAAGTGCATGTAAAGACCATAAAATCCTGGCAATCAATAATCAAAACCATTCATCCACATATTCAACCATACTTCGATAATACATAGTGCAAGATACATCACCGTCTAGTAGGCCTACCTTGATGGATCACCTCTTTAGCACCAGCGGTTCTTGATCTGACAACTAGAGAACATGAAGAACGGGGCAAAGCCCCGGTGGCTCTAAACTTACTAGCTGTGTTGTCCCTCTGGCGGCCGATCTCTATCCCCGGGGCGTCCCATGGGTTATATATACAGTGGGGAGGCGTCTGGAGGGGAAAGGAAACAATTCTGGGTCGGTGCTGGTCGGCACCAAAGATGTGCCGATCGGCACGAGTCGTTTCCAATTCGGACTTGATTTTTTCTTTTCGCAGCTCCGGCTTCCATAAATCATAACTTCCTCGTCCGGAGTCCAAATGAGGCAAACTTGGACTCTATCTCGTAGCCTTGAAAAGATCTACAACTTTGGTATTCATGGGATCTCCAGATTCGGCCGTTGGTTCCCCAATATGCGATGCAAAAATATCTGTCCTGATTCAGACTCCTCTGCGCAGGTTTCCTTGCGGGGCCCATATCTCCTAGCTCCAGAATCCAAACGGGACAATCCATATATGTTCCGGAAAGCTCTCGACGAGATCTACAACTTTTCTTTACATTGGATTTCTACTAGAGAATGTCTTGAACTCGAAATCCGCGTGACAATACAGTGCTATTTCTGGCACGAATTGATCTTTCCTTCCGGATAAACCTTCTAGAAATCCTTAGGCATTGGGCCACGACCTTGGGCTTGCATGTTGGGTTCCATGGATGTCCAGAGGTGTCTTGTAGGTGCCGTGGGCTAGTGGGAAGCCCTCCTTGCATAGCGAGTCGGGCTTCATGTCGATACTTCTCATATAAGAGCCATTTTGTCGTCTTTTCACCTGTTTCTGCAATATAGCACTAAAACGACACTACATGTGGAATTCGTCAAGGTTAGAGGTAAAACACATGATTATGATGAGAATATGGTACGATGTTCGTGGTTTTGGGCATATAAAATGGGTACTTAGAAACCACCAACAGCTCCCCCATGCTTAAACCTTTGCTCGTCCTCGAGTAAATAAATCACTTTACCCTCTCAAGGAGAGATCAGCGTTGCAGTCATGTCATCTTCACTTGCATTCATCAAAGCACATGCATATCCAACCCGCTTTAAGAGTATAGCACTAAAGTTTTATATTGCACCAATTCTACTACTCAAAGATACCAGTGGGGAACAGATTATGACTTAGAACCGACCACAATGATCAAATAAAGTAGCTTCAACTCTCAAAGCAGATTACTCCTCAAACTAGGCCTTAAGATGATAAAGTTTTTCCAAAAATTCAGTCTCATTCATCCAAACAAAACACTCTCTTGCAAAGAATCAAAACAACACCCATCTCACAAATCTCACAAGCCAAACACTAGAAGTGATCCTTTCTACAAATATTTGGTGGAAGGCTTTATGTGTAGCTTGGTAGGAAAATAACTAGCAAAACAATGTATCTTAGAATATTGTCAAATCAAGAGATAGTTCTACTTGGTTTTACAAAGACTTGTCAAAAAGGCCACTGGAATATCATGATGAAAGAGAGGAAAACACACGCTTTAGAAAGGTGGACATGTGCAAATGGCAAAAGATGATCTCAAGACACAAATGAAGTTCTCAAAATCGGATTGCACATGGTTGGAAGGATAGAGTTTCAGCCAATTGAATGCACTTACTTGAATATGATGGTTTTATGCACAATCTTCTATGAAGTCCACTCTTGCAACGATATAACACTAAACAATCTTGATCTTCCATCAACAATCTTTGAAGTCCATTAACTAGTGCTTCGGAATGTAGATGATGATCCAACTCCCCCATGCTTAAACGATGCTCGTCCCGAGCATATAGGAAGTGGAAAAAGAAAAAGCACTAGTTAAACCTTTTATTTCTTCTCCTTGACCATCTGAAACACATATACTTGATTTCTGGAGATAACAGGGGGCCTTTCACTGATTTTGTACTTTGTGCCGGTTGGCACGAGTTTGTGCCGGTCGGCACGAACCCAACGTTTCTCCGTTTTCACCTCAAATTGATTCTTTGCGCTTCAGAAAGTCTTCAGAGGTGTTTGGTGATGAAAATCTTCGTTTTGAGCAAGATATCTTGATAATTTGTGCATAAAACCATAGAAATAGTGCAATGGCTCGACGAGAAACTCATATCATAGGTTGTGGACAAGGAGATGACATCACCAAAAGAAATATGGGTTTACAGGTGGGAATACTCAGCGAAGTATGCACACACTCCAGAGTAGAATAGGCAATGCTGAATATGAATAAGGCTAGAAAACAAGTGATAGTTACGCAAACGGAATGGCCAGCTTCTAAGTCTCATACCAAAAGAACACAAACTTGACCCAACTCACCAAATTACATGTTGCAATCTATAGGTTTATCATATAGGTGTAGCATATTTGGCTTTGGTAGGTATGATCAATGCAAGAGAGCAATATTTGCAAGGATTAGAGACATAAGACATTATAGTTATCCAAAAAAAAAAAATTAGTAAGGACTCAAGCTATGTTGGAGTTTTCCTTTTAGAGAGCAAAGCATGTTGTCATGAAGAACAATTCAATCATATGGGGTCTCTATCAAATCATCTGTCGACAAACACCATCACTAAAGCAAATAGAGTTCATAGAATTGGTGCTTAGTTCAAATTCATTAAAATTCAGCGGGGGACAATTATATGCAACGAATCATGCATGCAAGTTTGAACAACAATAGCAACTTTCATCATATCTCAAGCAAGTTCATCATAAATCTGTATTATTCGAAGTGAAAGCTCAAACACATAGGCGGTGATGATACAAACCAGCTCCCCTAGATAGAGTAATGGCATTTGGTCACCCTAAGGTAGCTATTAGGGATATGTCATTTTTTTTTGACCGAAAACAGGAGGGGATTCCCCTACTGTGCTTTTATTAAAATTAGTGTGTTAACTGTACAGATTGTTAGCGGGAAAAAAAAAATATTTACAAGGTATTAGGGATATGTCATTGTCCATTCTAAATTCTAAGTGGCAAATTACAAACAACCTTTCGCATGAACAAAACGAGAAGGGTACCACATCATAAAAGAAAGCAAAACCCAAGTTGATAGCAAAAGGCAAGAGCAGCGAATGAGAAGAGAATAGGATTAGAGAAGAGAAGGAACGAAGAGATGTTACCGTCCTTTTAGTGAATTGAAGTTCAGAGCGTGCCTCCCCCATGCTTAGAATGTTGCTAAATTGCATGAGAAAAGCTTGGCAGTAGGGGCAACAACGGGGTGCCGATCGGCACAACAGTGGTGCCGGTCGGCACAAGGATTGGTGCCGATCGGCACAAGGACTGGTGCCGGTCGGCACCCTCCATCTTCGGCTTCGTTTCTGGATTTTCAACTCGATCATCGCCTTGTAGCTGCTGTCCCATTGCTCCCTCTTGTTCATGCGGCTGTTTCTCCTTAATTCCTTCAACGTCCTTTTTTTTGAAGATCAATTCTTTCATTCCTGCAAAACAATTGAAGCACACACACTACCCCCAAGGTGATGTTCGGGAGTATAGGAATATCTACCAGCTAACAACAACTTCAAACTTCCACTTGTGTCAATTTGATTCTAGCAGAAAATAAAACAAAATCCTAATGGGTGTACGTGTGTGCACAAGTGTGGATGCATGAAGTTAGCTATCACAATGTTAGCAAGCTGTTGACACCGGAATTTGACCCGTGATGAGTTTATTTGGTAAGAAAGGCGACTGACGCAAGTTTGGGAATTAAAAGAAAGATGAGGAAAGGACGTGCACTTCATTGGAAAAGAAATATCCATTATCTAACGTGATGAGCATCCTTGCCGGATTATTTTAATATTTCCATCGATGATGAAGACTCTAGTGCATACACGAAGAGATTGATGTGGGCATACGGAAGCTACTCACGTACAGCTTGCCGAATAAAGAATGATTTATTCTGTTTAGGAAGTAACAAACCGACTTGTTTAGATTAGTATAATATCTCTGTACGTAGTCGGTTTAGCTTGGAGTCTTTTGCTTGTACATCAAGTCCGTGCAGCCCTATAAATATAAAGGGTCACGGCATCTTGTAATCTATCTCTCGATCAATATACAACTTCGGCGCATCGCCACCCTCTTCTGAGGTTCTTCTCGCCAACGAGACTTGGCACCTGACGCAGGGCTGACCTCCGGCGGAGGGGTAAGTCCAAGGTTCTGTGGCTCGGTAAGTGTGCTATGTTCTAGCAGTTTGACTTGTCCTGTTAGAACTGGCGTAACTGCTAGTTACCCGGTGAGCTGGGTCGATTTGATACTACTGTTACGAATATCGGCAACTTGGAATAGTCAACGTGTCCTATTCTGTTCGAGGTGGTTGACGTGTCCCACCACGTTCTCGTTGTTGATGCTAGTGCTGTAATTATCGGTCGATCTGGTTATTCGAGTTACCGCTAAGGCGTTTAGCTGATTCGATCTGTCCCTAGCGATTGTAATAGCGTGGTTGACTTATCCCGTGTGGCTTCTTTGGAGTTGACTTGTCCTTCAACGAAGCAGTTGCTAGGGGTTAGATCGGAGAGGTTAGGCACCTGGGATTGCTATGGCCGATTATATTCTGTACCTGCTGATTTGTGTGATACGGTTGACTTGTCCCGTGTTACTTTATTCTCACTTAGTTGACGTGTCCTCGGTGAGGGAGAATCGGCATAATACAAGTATGATTTTGTCATAGTGATTTAGCGGTTCTACCAGGGTGTTTAGCTGGTAGCTTATCACTTATTTTTTGGTTGTATCGGCCCAGCATCCTATTTCTATTAACTGCGGCCGATGCGACATCATTATGTATTTTTCGTTATATCGGCTCGGCATTGTATTTCTATTAACCAGCCGATGCGACGTCACCTCATTTCTTGTCAGCTGCGGGATCAAGCTGACTGGCACGCCTAGCACCTCAAGAAGCCATTGGACCTGTACAGGAGCTAAGCAGATCTCCCAGGCCACGTGTGTGCGGCGCACGAAGAAATCAGCTCCGACGGCAGATGGTGAATTTTTGTGTCAACACATTTTTTGGCACGCTCGGTGGGACTCGTCTTCTATCATCTGGTGAGCAACAGAAGTACCCGTATTTTAGTCGCCTGAGTAGAAGTCAAATTCATTGTTAATTGCCGGCCTGGAAATTGGAATATGTTTGCTGCTTTTGGATTATTATATTGTCAAAGTGCATGCATCGGCCGGCTTGTTGAGTATCAGTGCATTTGCTGTTGGATTAATTGGGCATCGAGCTATTGGATTATTATATTGTTGAGCTATCATGTTGCATCGGCATCGGCTCTTGGAAATCCTTCATTAGTTGGTATTTAAATAATATCTGTTTGAGTTGATGGCTGCCGCGAATTAATGCATCGACTGGCATTTGGATTATTATATTACTAATTTATGAGCTAGTACATCGGCTGTTTGCGCATCGGCTGCCATTTATCCACTCCATCAGCTGATGACGTAAAAGAAGTTTCTAGATTGCTTTGCCGATCGGCCTTGCTCTTCAGAGTCACTTAGACTTGGAAGGATTATTATTAATGATTCGGCATGCAAGTCCCACATGGTAGATCGGCAATGGCTAGAGAATCGGCAAGAGAATTGACTGCTGGAGGGATCTTCAGTGGGTCATGAGAATACAAGATTAAATCGGCTTGGGGGGCAGGAATCGACAGATACACATGATTGAACCATATCGGCAATGGGAATCGACAAGCATCGGCTGTTGGAAAAAATTGTGCACCGGCTGGATTCTTCATTAGCTACTATTAAAATAATATATCTTTGGAAGGGTTGGTAGTGAGCCTGAAGCAATCAAGATATGCCTTCGTTATTATTGTCCGTCACAGCCTTGTTGACCTGTTCATCACAATCTCTGTTGCCGATTTTCTCTCTTCCTTTGCTGATTTCCTTTGCCGATCTCCGTTGTCATCTTGTCCCGCTTCACCTGGAATCAAGCAGCTGATAGAAGGCAAGAACCACGTGCCACTACGCAAGTGTCTTGGCTGTAGGTGTGCACTACGGCAAGCAAATCGACAGGCATGTCATCCTCATGCCAGTCAAGTCAACTGCTATGGCTGCCGCATATCAAACATGAAGAGAAATTGGCTGGTATGTGTTGATCTTGTTTATTCCACCATCAGCTGGTATCGTGTTGGTCTGTTTATTCTATCATCGGCTACTAGCTATTGGATTATTTTATTGCCTGATTAGAAGTCAGATCAGATCTTCCTTTATTAATTGCCGGCTCAGATTTTGGAATATATTAATACATCGGTTGATAGTGCATCTACGGGCTGATTGGATTATTATATTAATTGTTCATGTATCGGCTTCTTGAGTACTGGTGTGTTTGCTGGTGGTTTATTGGGGCATCGGCTGTCAGTATCGGCTAATTGATTATTGTGTTGCATGGCTGTTGGAGTGCTAGTATCGGCTCATGTTGCATCGGCTGGCTGATTAGATTATTATATTATTAATCAATCGGCTGGTGGAGAATGTCAGCGCATCAGGCTCTTAATACATCGGCTATTGGTATGTGTTCTTATTTATTTCACCATCAGCTAGCATGTTGCATTCAAATATCGGGTGTTGTTTTCCACTATCGGCTGGACATCGGCAGTCTCTCCGTATCGGCTTATGGACATCGACTGTTTGCTCTCCCTGGTTTTTTCTTCATCGGTCATCGGTGCTGCAATCTTCTGGGGACTCAATGGAATATTCTATGTGGTGATCAGCACAGTAGTTCTTTTGTACTGTGATCAAGCCATGTTGCCGATGGGGCCTTTTATCTGCCGATCAAGACATCAAGCTGATGGGATCTTTTATCTGGTCATCAAGACATCAAGCCGATGAAGCCTTCTCTGTGATGATCCAAGTCGATGAGGCTTTTTATGTGGTGATCAGCGCAGTAGTTCTTTTATATAGTGATCAAGCTATGTTGCTGATAGAAGTTGTTTCTGCTAATCAAACCAGAAGGACTCATATTTAATCGCATGATTAGAAGTCAGGTTTATTTTTATCTTCGGTGGAACATGGAGATACATCATCGGTTCAGGGAGCAGATTTTGGAATCACTATCGGCTGGTATGTGTTGGTGTTATTTATTCTATTATCGGCCGATTTATTAATGTTCACTCCAAGGGCTGGCATGTTTCTCTCTCTTCGATGGTGATTGTGTATCGGCAATGAAGCAAATTGGCAGTTATAATCGGCATCACCCATATTATTTTATTTGCCACATTAAATCGGCAATAGAAGGAATCGGCAATGGAAAATGTGACCATCGGCTGGCATGTTTTGTTTTCTTCTCTCCACCATCGGGCCGGTCTGTTGTTTTTCCCTATCGGCTTTATATTTGTGTTTCTTCACAATCGGCTGGTGTGTTGATTTTTCACCGTCGGCTGAATATTTTAGAAGTGCATCCGGTTCTTGGATTATTATATTCATCAATGGCTGTTTTAGAGCATCGGCTGAAGGATCAGAAAAGAACAAGCCGTCGACATCGGCTTCGGGAGTTATCATGTATCGGCTGATTTATTTATTCTATCGGCTGTTTGTTTATTTGTGCATCGGCCGTTGGATTATTATATTGCTACATAGTGCATCGGTTGCTGGAATATCTTCATGGGCTAGTATTAAAGCAAGGAAGAGTTGATATGAAGACATCAAGCCGATGGCTCTTTTATATGGTGATCAAGTCATCTTGCCGATGAAGCCTATTTCTGCTAATAAAACCAACAAGCTGGGGCTTTTTATATGTATTGTGACCAGAGTCGATGAAGATGATAAGGTAATCAAGCTATCAAGCCGATGGGGGCCAATGTCAAGGAAGATGCCGATTTTCCTCCTGGAGCCAACTTTGATTGGGGGGCATAACCTTGTTGATAACAGAATTTGCTGATCATGACAAATTATGGTGTCAACAGAGAAGTAATGCGATGGATGACAAGGGACAAGCCAATTTTCTTCCTGGCAGGCAACCCTGATCAGACTCGGGGGGCATCGGCATTGAAGATTGCTCAAGGAATAATTTCGAAACATGATATCTCATATTCCGAAACTGGGGGGCATGTGTTGACACCGGAATTTGACCCGTGATGAGTTTATTTGGTAAGAAAGGCGACTGACGCAAGTTTGGGAATTAAAAGAAAGATGAGGAAAGGACGTGCACTTCATTGGAAAAGAAATATCCATTATCTAACGTGATTAGCATCCTTGCCGGATTATTTTAATATTTCCATCGATGATGAAGACTCCAGTGCATACACAAAGAGATTGACGTGGGCATACGGAAGCTACTCACATACAGCTTGCCGAATAAAGAATGATTTATTCTGTTTAGGAAGTAACAAACCGACTTGTTTAGATTAGTATAATATCTCTGTACGTAGTCGGTTTAGCTTGGAGTCTTTTGCTTGTACATCAAGTCCGTGCAGCCCTATAAATATAAAGGGTCACGGCATCTTGTAATCTATCTCTCGATCAATATACAACTTCGGCGCATCGCCACCCTCTTCCGAGGTTCTTCTCGCCAACGAGACTTGGCACCTGACGCAGGGCTGACCTCCAGCGGAGGGGTAAGTCCAAGGTTCTGCGGCTCGGTAAGTGTGCTATGTTCTAGCAGTTTGACTTGTCCTGTTAGAACTGGCGTAACTGCTAGTTACCCGGTGACCTGGGTCGATTTGATACTACTATTACGAATATCGGCAACTTGGAATAGTCGACGTGTCCTATTCTGTTCGAGGTGGTTGACGTGTCCCACCACGTTCTCGTTGTTGATGCTAGTGCTGTAGTTATCGGTCGATCTGGTTATTCGAGTCACCGCTAAGGCGTTTAGCTGATTCGATCTGTCCCTAGCGATTGTAATAGCGCGGTTGACTTGTCCCGTGTGGCTTCTTTGGAGTTGACTTGTCCTTCAACGAAGCAGTTGCTAGGGGTTAGATCGGAGAGGTTAGGCACCTGGGATTGCTATGGCCGATTATATTCTGTACCTGCTGATTTGTGTGATACGGTTGACTTGTCCCGTGTTACTTTATTCTCACTTAGTTGACGTGTCCTCGGTGAGGGAGAATCGGCAGAATACAAGTATGATTTTGTCATAGTGATTTAGCGGTTCTACCAGGGTGTTTAGCTGGTAGCTTATCACTTATTTTTGGTTGTATCGGCCCAGCATCCTATTTCTATTAACTGCGACCGATGCGACATCATTATGTGTTTTTCGTTGTATCGGCTCGGCATTGTATTTCAATTAACCACCCGATGCGACGTCACCTCATATCTTGTCAGCTGCGGGATCAAGCTGACTGGCACGCCTAGCGCCTCAAGAAGCCATTGGACCTGTACAGGAGCTAAGCAGATCTCCCAGGCCACGTGTGTGCGGCGCACGAAGCAATCAGCTCCGACGGCAGACGGTGAATTTTTGCGTCAACACAAGCAAGCAAGACCATAATGTTATTCCACAATTCAGTCTAAACTCCACGTTCACACAAAATTGCTAAACGAATATGCGGCCGACACAATTCTATGATCAAAGGTATTCATCATTCAGTCTTGAAACAAAGCAAACTTTGTGGAGAAAATGTTTTATCAAGTTAGCAACAAACATTAGTGGCGTAGAAACTAAACAAGAGCAATGTTTACACCTAGCTCTAAGCACCATGCTTACAACTAGATTGCTAGCAATCTAAACGAAATTCTTTAACAAACAAAGTCCAAACACCATGTTCATGACTTAGCCATTGCGAAACTCCGCTGGATTAGAAAGATAGCGCATTGAAAAAGACTAGCAACCAACCAATGCAAATGATGCAAAACATAGCAAGGCAAATGAACTATCCAATGTTGTTCAACAAACAAGTATAAACACCATGTTTACACCTAAATTTGCTAAAGAAAGCTCGAGCAAAGCAATTTAGTTCTTATTGGGAAATTCAAAGCAAGCTATTATGAGTGATAAAGCGAATATGAACATGCAAAGTCAGAGGCTTGTGATCATGTTATGTGACAGCGATGGAATGCTTAGAAAAGCATTTGGGTGTTGTGCCGATCGGCACAGAGGGGTTTTGGCTCTGAATGACACGAAAAATGAGTGGTGGAAGGCTTAGGTAGGCTGAAATCAGATGGTTAAATGCATGCAGGCGGAAAAATTACGCAAATACAAAAACAAAGCAAGTGCTCACAAGTTATGCATGCAGTGAATGATTTTTGCAAACAATCACATAATGAGGTGGTCTAAAAAGAAAAAGTTAAATTAGAACAAATTAAACACAAGTGAACCAATTGAGTTGGGTAAAGCTCACATCAAAACAAAAACTCTAGGTTGCCCTCCTAGCAGCACTAAACAATCCACACAAAAGACTCAAAAACACGGGTTGCTTCCCGAAAAGCGCTTTAGTTATAGTCGAATAGCTAGACTTCTTACATACCTGATTGTCGCAAAGCCATGGTTCTTGGTGTAAGATCCCAATGATATCCATGCAGCTTGTACTATGCAAACTTCGTCGTGGTTGACTCATAGCCCGTCTTTATTGTGTTGCATATTGCTCAATGTGTGTAAATGATATAATGCTCTTGATTCTTCAATCTTGTTCAACTTCTGATCATTTGCTTCATGGGAGAATCGCTCAAGCTATTTTCATTGTTGTCATCTTCGTCTCCTTCCTTAATCTTGTCATCGATAATCTGCAGCTCCTGTTCTCTCTGAATTTCGCATTACCAACAGAATGAAACAGGTTCTAAAACCCGTACCACAATGTAGGTAGCAAAAATATCTTTCCAACGAGTGCTCATACACCTCAAACGGATTCCGTATGAAGGACTTATGAGTTTTTTACTCTAAGGCTGCGTGCTGTTTGAAAATCTGACAGCTCGCGCAACGTCCAATGATTAGCTCATAAATCCTTGTAGAAACATCCAAATCCAGCACCGTTTGATGAGTTGGAAAGAAAACTTGAAGCTCTATCCAGATATAAAAGTTTCATATATTGATCAGCTCGGAGAACTTACAGAGTTACCAATGATTTCAGCTTCTTGATCGTTTCTTCTGGAGAATCTTGATGACTTAATCTTTTTTTTTTTGCGAGGTTGATGACTTAATCTTTTCAAGCATTGGAGCACGTATCGGCTTGTCCTATGACTTGTGAATCTTGATCAATGTTGCACCAGTAAGTTATGATGATGTAGTGTAGATGCAACTTCTCAAAACTTGCCCATTGATCCACCAAGTTGACGAGAGAAGAATTCCGAAGAAATCTGTCATGTCTTGTTCCAGCCTATGACTTGTTTGTGCTTTTCTGCTGCGACCAGGAGGGATTAGAGGCTGGGACCTATGCCATTGCGTCGGTCATCAAATTATCTTTCCAACGAGTACTCGTGCGTCCTCACTGGACACCGTATGAGGGAGATATGGCAGTTTTTCTGAAGGTATGTCAGGCCGTCTCGCGATGAATCCGAATTGAATTCAAACTTTCCAAATATTCAAACTCCGTGTTTGGAACGACTTGAATCCGTGTCAATCATCAAAAGGAAGTCTTCTAAATGCTGGAAACCCATAGATCACGTGGATATTGGACTTTAATTCCATATTTGGCTCAAACTTCCAATTGTTTGCATCTCTCGCGAAATATCCAAACAGCCTGCGCAACATCTCGTATTTTGGCCATAAATCCTTGTAGGAAGCTCCAAATAATGCGAGACTTGAATCGTTGGAAACTAGACTTGATGCTATTTCAGAATATCAACTTTTTAGGCCATGCAATCTTCTATACGGACATGCACACCTCCGGAAAATCAGCAGAGAGAACAACAACTCATGATCAAGAACGTACCCACCATGCTTTTAATGTTATCAATTGAAATCCTCGATCTTCATGGTAAATAGCCCTCAATCTTCTCTCCCATCACCTATTGCTGTAAACAAGCCAAATCTTCGCAGAGCATTAGTCCAAAACAAATTAACACAAGAGTGCGTACCTTGTTTTGAGCAGTGTGGTGCCGATTGGCATGGGCATTGCGCCGATCAGCACTAGCGAGTCTTTCACGGAGAGGGGCTCCATAGCAGATGATGGGCCACTAACAAAGTTAGCACCTACTGCTATGGAGCAAGCGACATCGTCGTGCTCCAGGTGAGGTTGCGTGCCTAGCCTTATACCTGTTTTCAATGGACACACAAACAAAGAAAAACAGGGTATATGCAATAAAGGATAAGGATTAGTTCGATAAACTAGATAGATCGCCCTAGGTTCGAGTTGCCGATCCCCGGCAACGACACCAGAAAAAGCTTTGTTGGTCGTTTATACGCACCCATTTATATACCGCAAGTGGACGGTGTACATTGTAGCTTTTTCCCTTAGAGTATTCCAAGGTTTATATAGAATCCACAAGGATCAGTAAGAGAACCGTGTTTAGGATTTACTATTTCGTCTAACAAATCAATCCTAGCATGAAGTACATATTGCATATACAAGAGCATGAAAAATGGTGAAAGCGAGGGTTGTGCCGATCGGCGCAACTGGTGTGCCGATCGGCACAGGAGCTAAGTTGTCCGAAGATTGCTTGAATGGCCTAAGGAACCTGATTAGATCACGGGGTAAGTTAGCCAAGTCTGCTAGTTGAGATCGTAACTAAAAAGCTTAATTAAATAGCATCATAAACGGAATTACTCAATTATTGACAACCGAATATCGATAGGAAGAAACTCCTTTCCGACGTGCCCTGTCACGACAAGTTCGCCTTAGTCGGTAGCCTCTTCCTACTCTACACATCATCTCAAAGCTCGCATATTCCAGCGCGTTGAGGTACAGAGACAACATGCAATTATGGCGCATTACAAGATCCCAATACTACCTTAACCACAATAGAGATAGTGAGAGATTGAATCCCTCACCTCCTATTGCCACCACAATTAAGATAATATCTAATACTTAGTCGTCACTAAGCGTAGGAACAAGTGCATGTAAAGACCATAAAATCCATGCAATCAATAATCAAAACCATTCATCCACATATTCAACCATACTTCGATAATACATAGTGCAAGATACATCACCATCTAGTAGGCCTACCTTGATGGATCACCTCTTTAGCACCGGCGGTTCTTAATCTGACCACTAGAGAACATGAAGAACGGGGCAAAGCCCCGGTGGCTCTAAACTTACTAGCTGTGTTGTCCCTCTGGCGGCCGATCTCTATCCCCGGGGCGTCCCATGGGTTATATATACAGTGGGTAGGCGTCTGGAGGGGAAAGGAAACAATTCTGGGTCGGTGCTGGTCGGCACGAGTCGTTTCCAATTCGGACTTGATTTTTCCTTTTCGCAGCTCCGCCTTCCATAAATCATAACTTCCTCGTCCGGAGTCCAAATGAGGCAAACTTGGACTCTATCTCGTAGCCCTCGAAAAGATCTACAACTTTGGTATTCATGGGATCTTCAGATTCGGCCGTCTTGGTTCCCCAATATGCGATGCAAAAATATCTGTCCTGATTCGGACTCCTCTGCGCAGGTTTCCTTGCGGGGCCCATATCTCCTAGCTCCAGAATCCAAACGGGACAATCCATATATGTTCCGGAAAGCTCTCAACGAGATCTACAACTTTCCTTTACATTAGATTCCCATTAGAGCACATGTTGAACTCGTAATCCGCGTGACAATACAGTGCTTTTTCTGGACTGCGCGAATTGATCTTTCCTTCTGGATAAACCTTCTAGAAATCCTTAGGCATTGGGCCACGACCTTGGGCTTGCATGTTGGGTACCATGGACGTCCAGAGGTGTCTTGTAGGTGCCATGGGCTAGTGGTTAAGACATCCGAGTAACACCTCTCAGGTCCTGGGGTTCGACTTCCCGTGGGAGCGAATTTTCAAGGATTTAACGGCATTTGTGCTTTCAGTGGTAGGCGACGCTCCCGTCGACAGCGAGGCGCCAGTGGTGACTTCGTATCTCTAGATTTGCCGGCTCAGTCTTCGAAGATGCTCATAAGGGTAGGGTTTGCGTACGTGTGTTCATAGGGGTGAGTGTGCGTGCGTTGTGAGTGTCTGAGTTGTACTGTGTAATCTCAAAAAAAACAAAGGTGCTATGGGCTAGTGGGAAGCCCTCCTTGCATGGCGAGTCGGGCTTCATGTCGATACTTCTCATATAAGAGCCATTTTATCGTCTTTTCACCTGTTTCTGCAATATAGCATTAAAACGACACTACATGTGGAATTCGTCAAGGTTAGAGGTAAAACACATGATTATGATGAGAATATGGTACGATGTTTGTGATTTTAGGCATATAAAATGGGTACTTAGAAACCACCAACACCGTCCCAGATGCGCATTGGCCGGTAGTAGGAGACATTTGACGAGGTTTTTGTAGGATTTGGGGCTGTGCGGCGCACGTTCCGGGCCTTTTTACCCGTTATGAGTCGTTTTAGCGAATTTCCATGCATGCTGCCCTCTATTCGGGACCTAGCGTATCCGAAAGTTGCTCGAAAAATCTATTTTTTTTGTCACAGCGAACCGAGACGACGATAGGAAGATTCCAAGGAATTCACCGGTGGCGGGGAACCACAAGAAGTTGACCAAACAACCCGAACAAGAGACATGCTGTCACATCACCAAAACGAGCATAGCTTCTCCATCCGACGTCCGATTATGGCGCGGTTTTTTTAGAGAAAAGATAACAGCATGGCCCACGCCATGAGAAGAGAATTTTAAAGAGTTCACGGGCATATATTCGTGTATTAAAAAAATAGATGAATATCCGCCGTTTTGGGCCATTTTCGTGGTCTATAGCACACGCTCCGAGCCGACTTTTGGCGCCCGGCCCGATTTCCGAGTTCCCTTCCCGGATACGCATTGGCCGATAGTAGGAGACATTTGACAAGGTTTCTGTGGGATTTTGGGCTGTGCGGCACACGTTTCGGGCCTTTTCACCCGTTATGAGCCGTTTTAGCGAATTTACATGCATGCTGCCCTCTATTCGGGACCTAGCGTATCCGAAAAATGCTCGAAAAATCCTTTTTTTACCATAGCGAACCGAGACTATGATAGAACGATTCTATGGTATTCACAGGTGGCGGGGAACCACAAGAAGCTGACCAAACAACCCGGACAAGAGACATGCTATCACATCACTAAAACGAGCATAGCTTCTCCATCCGACGTCCGATTATGGCGCGGTTTTTTTTGTTGGAAAGATAACAGCATGGCCGACGCCATGGGAAGCGAATTTCAAGGAGTTCACGGGCATATATTCGTGTATCAAAAAACTAGATGAATATCCGCTGTTTTGAGCCTTTTTCGTGGCTATAGCACACGCTCTGAGCCGACTTTTGGCGCCCGGCCCGATTTCCGAGTTCCCTTCCCCGATACGCATTGGCCGGTAGTAGGAGACATTTGACGAGGTTTTTGTGGGATTTTGGGTTGTGCGGCGCACGTTCCAGGCCTTTTTCACCCGTTACGAGCCGTTTTAGTGAATTTCCATGCATGCTGCCCTCTATTCGGGACCTAGCGTATCCGAAAGTTGCTCGAAAAATCTATTTTTTTTGTCACAGCGAACCGAGACGACGATAGGAAGATTCCAAGGAATTCACCGGTGGCGGGGAACCACAAGAAGTTGACCAAACAACCCGAACAAGAGACATGCTGTCACATCACTAAAACGAGCATAGCTTCTCCATCCGACGTCCGATTATGGCGCGTTTTTTTTTGTTGGAAAGATAACAGCATGGCTCACGCCATGGGAAGCGAATTTCAAGGAGTTCACGGGCATATATTCGTGTATCAAAAAACTAGATGAATATCCGCCGTTTCGAGCCTTTTTCGTGGGCTATAGCACACGCTCCGATCCGACTTTTGACGCCCAGCCCGATTTCCGAGTTCCCTTCCCGGATACGCATTGGCCGGTAGTAGGAGACATTTGACAAGGTTTTTGTGGGATTTTGGGCTGTGCGGCACACGTTTCGGGCCTTTTTCACCCGTTATGAGCCGTTTTAGCAAATTTCCATGCATGCTGCCCTCTATTCGGGACCAAGCGTATCCGAAAAATGCTCGAAAAATCCTTTTTTTACCATAGCGAACCGAGACTATGATAGAACGATTCTATGGTATTCACAGGTGGCTGGGAACCACAAGAAGCTGACCAAAAACCCGAACAAGAGACATGCTATCACATCACTAAAACGAGCATAGCTTCTCCATCCGACGTCCGATTATGGCGCGGTTTTTTTTGTTGGAAAGATAACAGCATGGCCGACGCCATGGGAAGCGAATTTCAAGGAGTTCACGGGCATATATTCGTGTATGAAACAAACTAGATGAATATCCGCTGTTTCGAGCCTTTTTCGTGGCTATAGCACACGCTCTGAGCCGACTTTTGGCGCCCGGCCCGATTTCCGAGTTCCCTTCCCCGATACGCATTGGCCGGTAGTAGGAGACATTTGACGAGGTTTTTGTGGGATTTTGGGTTGTGCGGCGCACGTTCCGGGCCTTTTTCACCCGTTACGAGCCGTTTTAGTGAATTTCCATGCATGCTGCCCTCTATTCGGGACCTAGCGTATCCGAAAAATGATCGAAAAACCCATTTTTTTTGCCATAGCAAACCGAGACGATGATAGAAAGATTCTATGGTATTCACAGGTGGCGGGGAACCACAAGAAGTTGACCAAACAACCCGAACAAGAGACATGCTGTCACATCACTAAAACGAGCATAGCTTCTCCATCCGACGTCCGATTATGGCGCGGTTTTTTTTGTTGGAAAGATAACAGCATGGCCCACGCCATGGGAAGCGAATTTCAAGGAGTTCACGGGCATATATTCGTGTATGAAAAAAACTAGATGAATATCCGCCGTTTCGGGCCTTTTTCGTGGGCTATAGCACACGCTCCGAGCCGACTTTTGGCGCCCGGCCCGATTTCCGAGTTCCCTTCCCGGATACGCATTGGCCGGTAGTAGGAGACATTTGACGAGGTTTTTGTGGGATTTTGGGCTGTGCGGCGCACGTTCCGGGCCTTTTTCACCCGTTATGAGCCGTTTTAGTGAATTTCCATGCATGCTGCCCTCTATTCGGGACCTAGCGTATCCGAAAAATGCTCGAAAAATCCATTTTTTTGCCATAGCAAACCGAGACGATGATAGAAAGATTCTATGGTATTCACAGGTGGCGGGGAACCACAAGAAGTTGACCAAACAACCCGAACAAGAGACATGCTGTCACATCACTAAAACGAGCATAGCTTCTCCATCCGACGTCCGATTATGGCGCGGTTTTTTTTGTTGGAAAGATAACAGCATGGCCCACGCCATGGGAAGCAAATTTCAAGGAGTTCACGGGCATATATTCGTGTATGAAAAAAACTAGATGAAAATCCGCCGTTTTGGGCCTTTTTCGTGGGCTATAGCACACGCTCCGTGCCGACTTTTGGCGCTGTTGACGGTATTTAAGTCATTAAATTACCGTCAACATATCGGTAAATAAAAGGGTAAATCACCAAAATTTGGCAATATTTTATTTATTAATAAAGTTCCACGAGTTTTGGATGATTTGTGAGTGCAGGGGCAAATACAGAAGAAATAGGCGCCTGTGGAGAGAAACGCTGGCCGGCCGGCCCAATCATAGGCCGGCCGGCCATACTTGGCCTCTACTGCTGTCGATCTTCGACCAGTGGGCTCCCAAGACGTTCTACACGGAGAATCATTAGAGCCCAAGAGAGGAAATAGCAAACATTCTAGAAGATGGGCTACAATGTGTCTAAACTTGGCCCTTACTCCAATTCTGCCGACCCCAGGAGAAAACCGACCTCGGGACCGACTCCACCAAGCAATCAGGAACGTCCAGAGAGAAGTCGGTCGCGAACCGACGCAGTGGACGGCCGGCTGGCCGACCTTAGCGGCGCCGCCTCTCCATCTTCGGCCAAGGGTCTCCCACCGCCATCAGAAGCTATAAATAGGACCCTCCGGCCTCAGAAGAAACTCGCACCTCATTGAAGAATCCATTTACTCTTCTTGTTTAGTGTTAGCATTAGTTGGGAGTTAGAGTTAGAGTGTGAGCTTTGCTCAGGGTTCCGGAATCATCTTCGGAAGTGTGGTAAAGCTCTTTGTATCTTTACTTTCTTTTGAATAAATATTATTATGGATATCTGTTCTTATTTATTTAATTTAGTAATTCGTTTAATTTATATTATTGCTCTGAGTAATTACTTCGGAAGTATCTCTGTGTTGGATCCACGTCTGTGTGAGGTGGACTTACGTGAGTTGTCAGCTGGTCTATGCGTAAACAATTCACTTAAGTTTATTGAGCATAGGTGGTCTGCCCTGTTAGCTAAGGGTAGATTATTTAGAGTGATTGCTTGTATGGTTCAAGGAATTATTCTAGACGCGAGTTTGCACCCAACCCCACGGAGGATGGTAGCCGCGAGTGTATGTGACAGCTGCGCACCGGTCTCTGTAATCCACCACGTCCGGTTGGACCTAGCAGGGTCTTAATTATAGCGGGTGGTTCCTCATAGTGGTGGCCTTGGTTATCACTATGACACATCCGTGCCCCGATGCACATTGATATGACTGTTGTATGATCTTGAGTGTATAATTGTAGATTATTAGATTGCTGAATATAAAATACTTAGGATGGATATATTTTAGGAAACCCTTTTCTCTACTCGTTGCTCTCCCAATCTTTTGCTGATTATTCTTTCATGGGTTACTTCATGAGTGCCACCTTTATGAAACTTTCAACGTTTGACGTGATTTACTTACGATCGATTTAGACAGTACCCTTGAGGAATTTTCTGCTAGCTTCCCTGTGGAAATTATAAATACGATACCTTGGAATACTCCATGGTGAAGTGCTACAATGGTGATCCGTGCGCTTGCGGAATAGAAATATTTAGTAGAGCTTAAGAACCACCAACAAGTATTTCTGGCACCGTTGCCGGGGAAGCTTAGCTAGAAAATTCCCTGTTTTTATTTAAATGCTGTCTTGATCTCGTTTATTTATCACGAACCTATCACACGCGTGATCGTTTAAACTTGACCCCTCTTGTGAAAACAAAAGAAAATCCTATTGTGAGGAAAAGATAAAAGCGTAACTGCCATGGCGATTGTTTCGCGAAAAGTTGTGAGGCCAGACGGAACACCCGCAGGGAAGTCAAAGGTTGCAAAACCCCCTGCCGTGCCTCAAGGAAGGATATGTGTTGGTACAATGACCAACAAATGGGGAGACACCTTTTGTTATCAGTTCATCGAAAAACCCCCGTACGCCCCTCCGAAGTTGACGAATGGAAGAGTGATGATAACGGGCGAAGTAAATAAGGAGGTCCCCCAGGAAGAGGAGAAACCAAAGGAGAAACCAAAGAAAACCCGTACTCCGAAAAAGAGAGAGCCAAAGAAGACCGCCCCGAAGAAAAAGGAACCCAAGACAGCTCTCGCTAAGAAAGTGCGGAAGATTTTGTCCACACGGAAAATTTCAAGATGTCAACGCTCGACCGTTGAGCAAAAGTAGAAGCGTCATTGCCGTTAGAAAATTTCGAAATAATTTTAATCCTAGACGCTAATACACCTCTGACGGGAGGATTTAAACCGTCGTTGTCCATGGAATAAAATTTAATTCTTTGTTTTAATATTGCGCTGCGCCAAATATAAAAAAAAATATAAAATTTTTTTTTTCGGGTCTTGACCGGGACCCTTTGAGCCCCGACCGACCCCACCTGTCATCACTTTGCTTTGTCCAAAGGAGCTGCAGGGGACGTACAGGTGAAGCACCACGCGCAGGTGAAAGATGAGCCAAAGTGGGCGCTTGGCCCCGCCGGCCGGTGGACTGGTCCCACTGGCCGGCCACCTCTGGTCGCCGCTGCGCGCCACCGACGACCTACGTCTGCCTTACCTGCTCCCCTACATCGTAGCATGATCGAGTGCTTCGGAAACTTGCGTGAACGGAGGAAAACGCGCTGACAATGGTGGACGGCGTCCCATCCTCCTTCCTGTGCGAGCATGTGCACCGAAAGGCGCACCACGGCGCCCCACCCGACGGCATGCCTCCACCGCTGCCGTCCCGTCGCGAGATGACGCAGGGGCCCGCCGGCCGGCCCGCCGTGTCCACCGGCCGGCCACTTCCGGCCTCGCCTCGGCTCCCGCACGCGCCCATAAATGGAGGCCAGCGCCTCCATGTTTTCTCGCACCACAGCTCGACGAGCTCTTCTTCCTCCCTTGCTTAAAACCTCCTAATCAAGCAATTAGTGGTAATTAGATAATAAAAATAATAATAATGATGATAATAAATAAATAAATGTGTGTGTTTTTCTGCTTCCTTACTGCTGAGTGGTGGTCTTAATAACCCCACCTTTGGACGACTAACCCCTGATCGACTAACCTTTGGGCAGCTAACCCACTAATCTTTATACACCATTTCCTTTCGGGTATTTGCTGTCTAATCATTCGTGCAGGTCACTATGAGCCTCTTCACTTCGCTCAAGAGGAAGGTTAGTAGCAAGAGTCGTGGCAGCAGCTCACACTCTGGGTTCCGATGCACTGGAAACACACACAGCAACCACCGGAACTACTGAACGTGGAGCCAGTCGGCCCGATCGTGCGCTATATGGAACACGAGCAGCACATTGTGGCACGCAACGAGGATGAAAGAAACAGCATCGCCGGGTTAAGAGACCGTGAGTTTCAACACTCACGTGTTTTCGACCCTCAATTCCTCACCGACATCGGCATCAAAGAGGATTTCGACCAAGCCCTCAGGTACACAGGCCTTACTGACTTCTCTAATACCTTTGAGCTAGGTGCGAAGTGGCTTTCTATTGAGTTTTTGATCACCTTGCAAATTGTCCCTGATAAAACCACAGCACGTACACGAATACAGTTTCGCTTGTTTAATCAGGAATTCAACTTGCCGTTTAATGACATGAGTGATTTGTTGGGTTTCGAGCGTAGTGGGCAAACAGCTCTAGACAAACTTAAAGGCTTCAACGAACAAACCTTCTGGATTAAAATATCTGGGGAAAACGGAGTGCACCACCGCACTGGCGAAATTCATAACCCGTCCCTAAGAGTCTTGCATCGTTGGTGGCTTCGTTTTGTCACCCCGTCATGAGAATAGGGCTGTCACCAGAATTGATCTGTTCTACCTTTATGCTACGGTGAAGAAGATTAAAATCAACCCTTTGCTTTATGTGCTTAATCATTGGTTGAGTGTGACGTTTACTTCAAGTGCCCCTATCTTGTTCACGTCATACATCACTAGAATTGCACGAGGCTTAGGAATGTTGCACCAAGCACGGGTAGCCTTTTTGCCCGGGACCCAAGTGTTGATTGGGTTCGATCACTTTCGCCAAGCGCACATGATCAATAGAATAGCTGAGGGGCGCTACCGCATGGTTTACACTGGGTATAGCACAGAGATCGAGCTGCCCGAGCCGAGGCTAGGACTCTACCGCACCAAAAGCTTGACCATTGACCTGAGGATAGCCGAGCCAGCCCGCCACAGTGTAGCCGAGGGACCTGTGACCCGGCTGAGCGCCAGGAATGCAGGAACCACCGCTGGACCCTCTGCCGGACCTTCTGTTAGACCTTCAGCCGTACCTTCTGCTGCACCCAGAGCTGAGAGTTCAGGGTCACATCACTCAGGCGACCCAGACACACGCAGCGACTCACCTGCTTGGTCGCCCCCACAGGGTGTGCAGGGGATTCACCAGTTCCACTATCCTCCCGGTGGCCATGCAACCGCTGGGGGAGTACAGTTTCAGCCAGGAGTGCAGTTTCAGCCTGGCCCATACCCGCAGAGCTATCATGCTCCACGATTTATGGGCGACCCACACATGGGATCCTCCCGCTCAGCTAGATTTGCACCCAACTGGAACTACTGGTACCTCCAGCAAGAAGTTGCACAGCTCCAAGAAACCATGCATGACACCGCCAACATCGTGACCGACCTCCAGGGTCAGGTCCATTACTAGGGAGGTAGAATAGACGACACATATAACATCTGCCAGCAGATCGCCTCAGGCTTGAACATCAATACTTCCCAGTCTCAGCAGCAGCAGTACGAGCCCCAACCCGTACCACAGCCTGAGACACAGCCACCACCTGAGCAGCACACTGGCTCTGTTCCCTTCTTTGACCCGCCTTCCCAGGGGGAGTGGGACCCCTAGTCAGCTTCTTACCACTAGGTTTGGGTCAAGCTTAAGCCTTGCGAAGGCCTAAGCTTGGGGGGGGGGGGGGGAGTTTCGGTGTTCTCTGTTTGTCTGCCTTGACTGTTGTATCGCCTCACCCGACCTCGCATAACCGTCAGTTGTATCAATCGTTCATCTGTTCTGCAGTTTGGTTTTAATTTAAAAAAAATTTCGAGTTTGTTTTTCTGTTGCCAAATCTTGGTCGTTCTACCCACACTAAAGGATATGATGAATAGTTGCTCTGTTAAGTTTCTGCTTTGTGTCTTTTATGCAATCGCTACTCCTTGTATAATAAGTGAGAAGTAATCTGGCACGATCACACTTCTAGTAGTGCTTTGTCTGTGTGGGTAGCCCCTGGTTTACCAAGTCTAGGCATTGACCTGCATGATATGGCTGTTTTGGGTTGAGTTAGCATGCTTCTGCAATAACAGTCCAGAGATGTTTTAATCTTTATGACTGCTGCAACTAAAACCCTTTATGTCCTACACTTCCCCTGTAAGGAATTATTTACCTACCAGAGCCATATACTGCAAAATTTATAAAAACAAACTCCGCTCTTAGCTATCTTTCATATATTGAGTTCGGTTAAAGTTTGATCTCTCGGAACACTGCTCTCTTTATATCAGTCATCCTTCTGCTGGGAATTTGAGAAATTCATTACCACTCATCCATCAAAATTCTTTTGTCTTCCTTCAAGAGCTCAAGAAAATTCGAAAATTATTGTTTAGGCCATCTAAAAATCTTCCTCACACTCTGCATTACGGGAGTGTAAAAAAAAAAAAACTCTTCCGTAATGCGTAGTAAAGATTTTTATAGAGGTGGTGGCCATCCTCAAAATTTCTCTTGAGCCAAGAAGACAGAAAAATTTATGAGTGATTTCTCTTCCCACATTTATCATTGGACTGACCATGAAGAGTTGCTCTGTTTCCTTGAGATCATCCTTTAACCTTACAAAACATATGTGAAGGGTATGCACATCCAAACCAAGCTCCATCAGAATGACCATCCTTGGTAGCATTAGGTTGTGAGCGATGTTTTGTAGGAAATAGCTTCCACAAAAGAGAGACAAAAAAGGGGAAGTGCAAAAGACTTAAAGGAGAATTCTTGGAATTTTTCTTATGCAGCAAATAAAAACTCTGGACTGTTATTTGCAGATGTGTTTAACAAAAACCTAATAATGCTGTTCTGCTTTTCAATGTCACATGACAAAGTAATCAATAAGCCCCCGGATGTATGCATGCTTGATGATAAATTGTGCTGGTTTATGGATTACTTGTTGTCTTGGAATATGCCGTTGTGTATCAGACACCTGCAGGAAATTAATATTGATGCAGCTCCTGATCCGCCGATTGCCTAAGTTTTTATTTTGCTCGGGGACGAGCAAAGTTTAAGCTTGGGGGGTTTGTTGACGGTATTTAAGTCATTAAATTACCGTCAACATATCGGTAAATAAAAGGGTAAATCACCAAAATTCGGCAATATTTTATTTATTAATAAAGTTCCACGAGTTTTGGATGATTTATGAGTGCAGGAGCAAATATAGAAGAAATGGGCGCCTGTGGAGAGAAACGCAGGCCGGCCGGCCCAATCATAGGCCGGCCGGCCATACTTGGCCTCTACTGCTGTCGATCTTCGACCAGTGGGCTCCCAAGACGTTCTACACGGAGAATCATTAAAGCCCAAGAGAGGAAATAGCAAACATTCTAGAAGATGGGCTACAATGGGTCTAAACTTGGCCCTTACTCCAATTCTGCCGACCCCAGGAGAAAACCGACCTCAGGACCGACTCCACCAAGCAATCAGGAACATCCAGAGAGAAGTCGGTCGCGAACCGACGCAGTGGACGGCCGGCCGGCCGACCTTAGCGGCGCCGCCTCTCCATCTTCGGCCAAGGGTCTCCCACCGCCATCAGAAGCTATAAATAGGACCCTCCGGCCTCAGAAGAACTCGCACCTCATTGAAGAATCCATTTA